>OY757908.1:60408377-60777164 GCA_963585895.1 Sepioteuthis lessoniana
CTAGATTTACCTTCACTTTTGGGAGCAGTTTTGGGTCATATCTAGGACTTTCTATATCATTTGAGGAGGAGACTAGGCCAACCTCACCACTTCTTCAGCAGGGTGCAATCTAGACAATACTATTTTTATCTTGTTGGAGGGGGGCATTTCCATTCCCACGCACTGGAAGTGATACCAGTTGTTGCACTGATCTCAACATAACAGTTCCTCTTCACTCTGTAGGGTATCACAAACTATACCTTTTCCAGTTCAAAATGGGGGTAGTTCAGTTCAAAATGGGAATAGTTCATTTCAAAATGGGAATAGTTCATTTCAAAATGGAAATAGTTCAGTTGAAAATAAGAAATTTAAAATTAAAAAAATTAAATTTATAAATATCTTTGGTGCTACAACAAGGTATTGATTTGTTAAATTTTTTTAGCCTAATGGTTAGGTCAACTGAAAACCGTGATAACAGGAGAAGTGCGAAAGCACGTATCTTGGAGGTATATGAGATGGATGGAAATTGAAAAGCCCTAGCGGAAAATCTTTCTATTCCGAAAACCACCCTCTATCACTGGATTAGTAAGGGAAATCAACCTGATACAAGAGGAGGGCCTAGAAATTGTAAGGTCAAACAGGTGCATTTGGATTTTATTCAAGCACTAGTAGATGAAAATCCTAGGATCACATTAAAGGTGATCAGTGAAAGGATTGAAGCCCAGTTTGGATTTAAATTGTCCAAATCTACAGATATGATGATTTATATGCTTAAAGCTGTAAGATTTGTGCCCGAGAGAGCAAATTCAATTGAGAATAAAAATAAACGTAGTTTATTTTGTTCAAAATTATTGAATTACCAATCAACTGGAAAACCCATTTTATTTATGGATGAAACGAACTTTAATCTTCATATTTCCAGGAGAGATGGGCGTTCTCTAAAGGGTAGGTGATGTAACGTAGTTTCAGCCAGTACTCAGGGTGCCAATATTCACATTATTGGATGTATTGGTCCCCATGGCCTCGTGTACCATGAAATTCAAAGAGGATCTTTTCGAAAGGAAAGTGCACAGTTTTGCATGCGAGAATGTTTGAGAGCTGCAAAGAGACAATATGGGAGTCCAGTTGTGATGGTTGTTGACAATGCCCCATGTCACTCAAACATTGAAGAAGTTTTTAGTGAAGAAGAATTTCTAGGATGTGAAGTGCTTAGGTTGGGACCATACAGTCCAATGTTTGATCCAATTGAACAAGTATGGCCTTTAATCAAAGCTTACGTCAAGCAGGAATTGGCTGCTAAAATTGTGTATTCTTGCAATGGAGAGAAGAGATGGCTTGTCAATTACTGAACAAAAGGCAAGAACTTTGACTTCATTAATTAAGGAAGAATTGGGAAGGGTTACACCAGAAGTATGCAATCGTTTCATAGCTGGAATTCAATCTAAAATTCCTGCAGCTGTAGCATTAGAAGATGTTGTGTTCTAATAAATGACTTGAAGAATTTTTTTTATATTATAAAATGTTAACAATTTTATTGCTAAAATGATTTATAAAATATTCTTTATATTTATACTTATAATAATTTTTCCATTTTGAACTGAACTATTCCCATTTGAAATTAACTATTCCCATTTTGAACTGAACTATTCCCATTTTGAACTGAACTACTCCCATTTTGAACTGGAAAAGGTATAGACAGAGCAAATGAATGTCCTCTTCTCTGAAAGGAGAGGATTGAGAAGGGATTGGGACTCTATCTTCCACTAGTGGACTTGCAGAAAGAGCAAGTGAGGGTTCAGTTCCGGTATGGTCTTCACTTTCAGTGAAGGGCAGGTATGATCTTCACTTTCAGTGAATAAGGGCAGTTAAAGTAGAAAACAATGTTTCAAATAATGGACCTATACAGCACCATTCCTCTACCTGACCTTAGCCAACCAAATTAAGTAAAAAAGTAAAGTTGGCAACCGCAGTTGAGGATAACCTGAAGGCTCCCTTATCAATAGTTACTACACCGAGGTGTAGGGAAGGGCGCTACTCCTTTCCCTGGATTGCTCCTCTCTACCCTTGATTCGTAGTTTTTGGTATGACTCGACGTAGGATTGAACCCTGGTCTCCCAAACCATTGGCAAACACTCTACTCATTAGGCCAATGGCCCAGGAACTAAACCATTATTCCCTCTAAGAACTTCAGTTATAGTCCCAAGAATCTAAAATAGTCTGAGTTTTAGGGAGACTCTTGACCAGAACCACATTGTTAATCTTGAGTGTCTCGAGATAGCACCTAAGCTCTCATAGACTCAATAGATACTCATCAAACCATAAGGTTTGGAATCTTTCCTGACAGTGGCACCGTATTTTCATGGTGCGAAGAAACCTTTCTTGCCTCAGAGACATAGAGGAAGTGAAATTATCATCGCTCAAGCTCAACAGCAACCCAGAAGTTTTGTTAGGTCACTAAAACATGTTAGGGGCTTCTGCTTCCCTTTCTATGAATTTATTATCATTAATTTGATAACTTGATGATATTTTACCGAGTTCTGTGTTGTCAGAAGATAACAGAACAAAAATGTGAAGCCTATTTGGGACTCCAATTCTGCACTCATTTGCAAGACATGCTTTAGCTTGTTCCTTGTAAAGGTTTTCCTGCTGGTTGTGGACCTCAGAAAAATCAAAAATAGGACTACCTGAGAGTCTGTGGCCATACATATCACAGTCAGGGAAAACCTACCACACCTCTTCAAAACCGTAGGCAAGCATTTCAAGGCTAAGTATACTGCCAAGAACTCTAAGGTTGGAAGGGTTTTATTTTTCAAGGGAACCACCTTAGCCTTAACAAAGATCAATTAAAATTGATGATGTTGTACTACATAGGCTGCAAACCTGTAGGCCTTTGGCAACACATCACAGAACAGGAATATTTTACCAGCCTGATAATCACTGGAGCCTCTTTGTGGAAAAGTGATGGTCTCTAACTCAGAGAGATTAGAAAAGATATTCCTCCAAAAAGACCAAAACTCATGTTGAACCTGTTCATCCGATCCCCGGTCCTCTACCGCAATACACTAACAAGAATCTGATTGCTATGTGAATGGCGAGCAGAGACAAGGGATCAAAGATTCTTGCTGCCTCAGAAAGAATCCATCTCTTAGTAGAGGGATCAGGACAACTTTCAAATGGAGCAACACACTGCTTATCAGAAAGAGGAATGTACCAGTAACTCAAGAGTTTCTCCCAGCCAGTTCCATTATCATTTTGCCTCAAATCTCTGCATAGTTGGAGCTGCAGGATTGGTGCTCAAATCTTCCCTGCCGAAATCAGTCTTTTGAGAGGGCATACAGATCACTCAACTCTTCTTGATGGTCCCCAGTCATTATGAGATTGTTCATTTCATTTAGAATCATTTCTCTAGCATCTGCTGACAAGGGTCCAGGAAAAAAGGAAATCAGGGATGACCATGCACTTCCTGCTCCTGGAATGATCCTGAAAGTGCAGGAAGGTTTGACTACTCCTGAGAGGACTTTAAAACCCAGTTTCATTCCCAGGCAAGCAGAAGTCCTAAGCCACTGGTGCTAACACATGGTAGAGAAGTGAGTGAGTTGGCAGTGAGTTACATTAGATGCAGAAGATATTCATTTGTTGTGGTTTCAGAGATAGCTGAGTGGCTGGCTAGAGTTTGCACCACATGCTGGTGGAGGGAAAAGGGCAAGAGAAAGGTCTCAGAGTGACACCCACACAGTCCCTGAGCTGGTCCAATTCCTCAAACCTTGTGTTGTCCTTTCTTTTTCTTATCTCTTGGGTGAATGCATCTGTAGAGAGCTACAGCATTAGGTCAGAGATTGTGATGCAAAAAAGTATGCATACGGCACACAAGTAGATGCATATGTGAACTGGTTACACCATAACTGAAGGAGTTGTCCAACTTTGCCAGAAGCAAGTCAGTTTTAGAAATAAACCCAGTCAAGGCTCTATAAGGTCTTTCCCATTTGGTGGAGAAGTCCAGTATGTTCAGAAAAGTGTTATCTATTACTTCACCCTCATCTAGATATTCATTTTTTCTCTTCCTTATCTAGATATTAATATTCCTGTTTGTAGCACCATGTTGGAATTCTATTGTAAGGCTCAGTAGCAATGAGTCAGTGCTCACATATGTAATTAGTTGTTAGTAATTTACAAAGCGCTTTGCTTTGATGTGGCACAAGGCCGAATGAATGGGGCACCCAGTGAGACTCGAACTCACTCGTGTAGGTCTGCTAGTCTAGCTTGCTAACCGTTACACCACCAGAGGTGCCCTTGTGCTCACATATGTAATGATGAATTATAAGTTGAAGTAAGATTATATGGACATTGGGATGTTCCACTATTCGAAGGTGGCCAAGTCCATTCCCTGAACACTGATTAGTTGCTGGCCCAGTGAGTTGGCATATCATTTTATATATACACCAGCTTGCTTCAGTCATGTTTCAAGTGTTATGGTTTTGATATTGAGTTACCGCGTGATCTACTTTTTGTCTGCCAGCCGGATGTTAGCTGGGGCCGCCGAGCCGGTAAGTATTGTTATTCTTGTTTATTCTGCACATTAGAGCAGTGACTTCTACAAGTAAGGACTACTTGATAATTCTTGTTGCTAATGCTAAGATGGTTAACCTTTAACAAGTGTCTTTCCATAAGGGAACATTTAACAAAACTGAACCTTTCTCCATTGTTGGCCATACTGGCTATGCAGTTCTGAAAATGAGAAAGGAGATACCGAAAACTTATTTGATCAGGGCTCATTCTTAAACTATTGAATGTGGGACAAATAATTTGGATTTGTAGCAGTATCACTACAAACAATGATTGGTTCCTGTTAAATTCAGGGAAATATAGGCAGAATGGAAGACTCAGTTGACGAGGGCCAACTGGTAGGTTTGGATTTTAGCCATGCTGCATGTCGACTTCTAGTTTTGTAGAGATATTTTTAGGCTTCAAAGTTTGAATTGTATGTCACAATTTATGGTTCATATGTTTGGAAAGTTGTTGATGCTTTGCAGAATAATAGGAGATAATCATGATTTCCACAAGAAAACTTTGAATCTATTGCAATATTTTATTTTTTTAAATTGCTGTAATCCTCTGCTCGGGCAGGATATGACACAAGGTCAATTTTTAAGCGGAGTTTAACAGGTTTGAATTCAGAGTTTTCCTTCTCCTAGACTAGTTGCCTCACCAAGGCTGAAGAACCTAGTCTGTCCTACTATTTACCCATAGCTGGAGGGAGAATATTTGGATTCATACCTTTCCCAAGGGTATTAGTGCTATGTGAAATGCAATCAGTCTCGTCCAGGATTTGAACTCGTATCGCCGAGTCCACATCCTGCGACGATAACCATTACACCACGGGCACCTCCACTACTGTAATGTAGATAGATGCTGTAATGTTAGATAGCCATTCTGTATAAGTCAACCCCTAGTTTTGCAGAGATTTTCTTCAGGCTTGAAAAAGGTTGACTTGTATGCTGCAACTTGTATTTGAAAGGTTGCTATGATGTTAGACATCAGAATATATTTAATGATTGATGAATGATGCTAAGTTAAAACATTCACCCACATAAATGATTAATTTTGATATTCACCATAAAAATATGTTGTATGAACGAAGTTGTCAGCATATCAGAAAATGCAACATTTAGGGAGCAGATAAAGGTATAAAAACAAAGTGAATATTAGTGGCTGAATATATATGTAGTTGGTAATTTCAAGATTTATTTTAAACAAAATCTGCAATGAATTAATATATTTTTATTTAATTTTTCATTGTTGTCTCTATTCTTGTATTATTAATCTTTGTTGGTTTAGAGTAAGTCTGATTAATGGAAAAAGGAATTATTAAAAAATATTTAAAAAAAAAACAGATCTTGAAGAAGAGTTAATCTGGCTGGAAATTTTTAATTCTCAAGTAATGTCAAAGTCAAAAAGATCTTATAAATCCTTTAACACCTAGGTTCTCACTGACCTAGAGTGGTCGTACCTATTAAGGTCCTATCTGCTTGAAAATTATTAGGAAGTATAAGTGAAAATTATTTTTGTTAGTTGAAGCTTTAATTATTTACTAAGTATTATTTTTATTAATGAAACTATAATTGTGTGCCAAAAAACTAATTTTGACATTTGATAAACCAACAACGGTCAACATGCTGTAAAACAAACCAACCAATCATGACTTTTTATAGATATATATATATATATATATAGTGTTATTTTTTGGGGAAAATAATTTTTACATTTGAATGTATAATAAAAATGGCCATTATTTTCCAAATGGACTGCCATATAATGCCTACTAGTGATGCACTCTACTTCTCCCCAAACTGTAGTGCCTGTTGAAATTAACGTTTGGGGAAAAGTAGCATGGCTTGTTAATGGAAGCACTCGGGGGGGGGGGGGAAATATGGATTCCATGAGAAGAACACTCAATACAAAATCAAGCAATTTAAAAGTATATCCCTATTAAACATGTCATGTAAGATATTTTTCACATTCCATCACGTCATCACACCAACTAGTCAAAGAAGAATCATAGTGATACATTAGTTGAAAAGGCTGGAATTTCAGGCATGCCAGGATGCTTATAACATACTGGGAGTGGTTACATAGCTCTTGAAAGACGCTAAAATGAGCAGGGGTAATTTAGCAGTCTTATGGTTGGATGTATAAAATGCTTATGGCTCAATTCCACACAAATTAGTGGAGGAGGCACTAAAGAAACCCTGTGTACCCAATAAAATTATTGACTTCATCATGAATGATTGCAAAAACTTTCTGATGAGGATCAGAACAGGGTTTGGTTTAGTTTGGTTTGGTTCGGTTTTATGGCTTATCAACCATTGTAGGTTATTTAGTGCAAAATCATTTATATATATATATATATATATTAAATATATGATTTCTAAACGCATATTGTAGATAACATTTTTAAATGAGCCTAAGCTCATTTTTTTTTGCACACAGTTAAATGGTTTTACTTATGTCTATGTAATAAGAATAATTCTATTTACTATTAATTATTTGTTTGCACACAGTTAAATGTTTTTAAGTATTGCTATTTAACACTAACAATTCAATTAGACATCAGTCATTTGTTTACATACAGTCAAATGATAAAACGGTTCTATTTCAAGCAATTCAGTTTAGCATAATTCATTTATTTGCACTCAGTTTAAATGTCAGTCATTATCATCATGATGTTAGGCTACTAGCACAGATTTCCTAACTCTCACTCACGCCATTTGTCTCTATCATTCATCACTTCCGGCAGATCTTCTAGACTACACCCTGTGTTCGTACAGAGCTGTTGTGGTAGATAAGTTCAAGCTGGTCGCCCAACACTTGCTTTTCCGTGTCAAGGGGTCCATAGGAGAAATTTGCTTATGAGTTCATCTTAACTTCTCCAGCAGTGTACCGCATGTCTTTTTCATCTAATTTGGAAGGGTTCTGAGATGGGACGTCGGTGGCTGTACAGCTGCTGTTTTTTAGGATGTTGCTTCAAGGACTTGCTCATTATAGCTTGTAACGTTCTTGTGCAATTGCTGTCAAGCTTTTTTCTATACGCTTAATCAGCGTCCATGTAGTGCATTCATATAGTTGTATGGACACGACTGCTGCTTAGAAAAAATTGCGTTTATTTAATCGGATAGGTCTGACTTTCATATAATCGATAACCTATCGATAGCTGTTCAAACCTTCGCTAGTCGCGTATTGATGTCATTTTCCGTTGATGAGACGCTGCTTCCGAAGTAGATGAACTTATTTACTAGTTTCAGAGAACTGCCATTTAGTATGCAGATGTCACCTCTTTGATTAAAACACATGTACTCCGTTTTGTTCGCGTTCACATAGAGGCCTATGTCACCTGATGCTCGTTCCAGACAGTGCAGTAAGGATTTAGCCTGGGGTGGTGTATTCGCCAGAAGCGCCATGTCATCAGCGTACTTTGCGTCCGTAATAGTTCGTGCGGGGTACTTCTTGCCTTTTCCAGTGTAAAGCCATTTTCTTTCATTAAATCTATCGACATTCAAAGTACGTAGTCTAGGCAGATTATGAAGCAGTATGGGGCTAATGTGTCTCTTTGTAGAACACCTGTGATAATGTCAAAGAAGCCAGTGTCTCTATCCGGTGAACGAACTTTTACTTTCGTGATTTTATAAAGAATCATTATGGCTGTGACGGTTTCTTTGAGACCATTGGCTTAAAGTATTTGCTCCATCTTCCCTCTATGAATAGAGTCAAATGCCTTGGAGAAATCTACAAATAAGAGTGTCGACTCAAGTTTTTTTGCGCGAACACCTTCAAAATTTCGATGGATTGGCAGAATTTGTAATGTTGTGGATTGATTTCTCCAAAAACCATTATGATTCTTTCTGAGAATTTTCTCAATTTCTGGTTCAATGCAGTTGAGTAGTAGAGCATTGTAAATCTTAACTGCTATGGAAGTAAGGTTATACCTCGGTAGTTCTTGGCAATTCCGAGGTCACTTTTGTTACAAGACGAGATCTTGCCTTGATTTGAAAAAAAAAAACAAAAAAAAAAAAAAACGGAAGTTACCACATCGAGTTCTCCACTCAAAATGAAAAGTAAGTCGTCCACTCGTCGGCTCCGTGCAGAACTTCCGTTTGCGATAAATTAACAAAAAAAAAATACATTAATGAAGATCCAATCGGAACGCTTCCTGCGGGGCACAAAAAAATGCCGTTTCTGAGCCTCCAAAAAACATATAAATATACGGACCGAATAATGATTAGTCAGTCTTGCTACCTCACCCCACTCGTGCTACCAGACTCCACGCTACTGACCGGCGCCGTCATTTGATACTTCAAACAATCGCCGCCGTTAGGAACGCTGCCCTTGTTTTCAAGAAAACCACCTCTTCATCACGAGACAAGTACAGTATATGAACTTTGTGACTATCACCCTGAATACGTTATTTAACTATAAATATATTTTCTCCATTCAATTCTCTGTGTTTAACCTGTTTATAAAATTTTCTATAACGTCATTACTGTGTTATTGTGATTATCTATACCTTCTTTGTTTTGCAACCGTACGCATTTATCGCCCACAACATTTATATCACATATATCAAACAATTCAGAATATAACACTTTTCTTGGAGAAAGGGAGAATATAGCCTTTGACCATGTGTCAATTGTATTCAGGTTATATACAACATTGGAATATCGGAGCAGAATGTCATCGAATTTCTTTGTTTTCCGTACTTCTGATGGCATTTCATCGAGACCAGCAACTTTCAAAGTACACAGTTTAAATGTCAAACAGTTTTATTTGACCCACAGATAGGACCTTATCAGTTGCTACCACTCCGGGCCAGAGTGGAACTGGGAGCGATGGCAATAAAAAGTACTCAGCATTCCCGAAAACTCCGGCATAACTGAAGCCTTGAAGGGAACGTATAAATAAATAAATAAATAAATAAAAAGAAAACTATTAAATTTGCAGAAAACTCCCAGAGGTCCATAACAGAAAAAGGGGATGACGCATGCGTAAAAAGAAAAAAGGCATTTCCTCTTGACAAAAGGGGACGAGTCATTCTTTCTCTTTCAGGCAGTGACCAGCGGATTGATAACCTCATGCTGGTGTTTTGGGCACCACGCATACGTCTTTGGACGTAGCGTCGGTTAGTCCCTTTCACCCAGTAGCAGGTCTCTGTTGGTCAGCATTATGCTGAAATATACAAGACTCACAAATGAGCTATAAACTAACCCTAACCGGACTTTGACAAAACTTCCAAAAGAAAACTAATCCTTATGAAAACCCGAAATACCAAATGCGGACACCTACATACATGAAACGAATTAACGTATTTTTGACACCTTAACTGGGGGATTCAACCATTTCAATGTATTCAGGAAAAACTCCCTCATCCACGGAATGGTAGTTGAACCCAGTAAATAAAGGAAAGTATAAAAGAAACGTCCTCGTCTATCTTTTCTTTTTGTATAATTCTTTTGGGACTTTCTTTAGGCAAGGCATTGCGCTGGCCAGCCATCGTAGGGTAAAATAATATAACCAAAATATAGAGTCAGATATATTACGGCAATACAGCCTTGCCCTTAGCCCCTGACCTTCAAGCCTCAAACCCCACAGCCTCCCCATCAGATTGTTTAGTGTCATATCAGGACACCCGTCGGGGAGTCTTACTCCTCTGCAGAGATGTAGTCGATGTATTCTACAACCCCTGCCGACTGGACCAGGATTGGAACAGGGAATATTACATTCGAATTGGGATAGGTTAGAAAGAGAGTTTATATAGGCTGCAATAAATCAGCCACTCTCTTCGCTCTTGCTATGAACATGATAATAAAATCAGCGGAAAAAGAATGAAAAGGAAGTGTTACAAAAACGGGAGGGAAACATCTTATTAGAGCCCATCTTCAGGGACCAGAAAAAAAGTTGATTAGAAGAGTTCTTGATGGTCTCATTTTTAAGGCTTGAATGAACTTCAATCCATCACTGGAGCTGAAAATAAGCAAGTTAGCTGTAGCTGTCGCCATAGTCTACATATGTATGTTTTTCCTCTTCCTGGTTAGATTAACGTGGACAGTGTAAGGGAAACAACTATGTAAGGACCCATATCTGCAAGAAATCCCACAATGCAATATAACTTCCGCCCAGGCTAGGACCTGTTGTAAAATTTGGAGGGAATTTTGTTTGTTAAGAATTGGACCTTAGTAGTTCCTTGATACAAGCAAATTTATTTTCCCAATTTTCCCGTGAAATTTCTGGACTTTGTAGGGGGACATGTTGTTTGATTAGTGGATATTTTTGGTCCCCCAATATTTATGTTGGTTGTTATTTTGTTTAATGGTAAGTTGTTGTTGTTTATGTTTGGATATATTTGGAAAAGGCAAAGGAGTAAAAAGGTGTGAAAACGACGCATGCAAAAAATACAATTAAAACAAAGCGGTACAAACAAATTCAAATTTATATTTCAACAATACATGCAATTAAATATTTCAAAACATTAGTGTTCTAATACTGTTTGTTAAGTATTCATGAGTGTGTGTCGTGTGCGTGAGCGTAACTAACACTAATATTACAAAAAAGGAACTAAATAACAAAAGTGTCCTATGCGTGTAGACTAGGTATTTTCTATAGAATCCTAATAGTGTATATAAGAGGGATCGTGTCTTCTCCCATGTTCTTTGTTTGTTTCTTTCGGTGGTTTGACGAAATTTCTGTTGCTTTTGAAGCTGAAAAAAATCTCACCGAAAAGGTGTAACAAGTAAAAGAATGGTTGCGTGGCATATATATTTTTGTGGCAGTATACTGCTGTTAGTTGAAATGAGAGAGTGATAGTGTTCTCTCTGGAAACCACACTGGAGAGAGTGTGTTGGCCCTGTAAGTAAAAAATGTGAAAAGAGAGAGAGTGTTGGAAGATGGGCGTATTTATAGAAAATTCTTGACATGGAGTAGGTTCCAAAAACGTGGGACGAAATTGAAGTGGCGGACGTAGTTTTGAGCGCTGACCACGTGGTTCTCCTAGCCAATGGGCTCCCGAGACTGATTGTTTACGTGCGTCCGCCATCTTTGTTTCGGGAACAAAAGGCATAACGACCATTTAAAAATATAGGAGTGTAAGTCCTATAACTTTATAAGATCCATTAGTGTAAGAATATTTATTAATTGTCGTTTAAACCCTTTTTATTTCAGTATTTCACGGTGTCTTGAATTGAAGCAGAATAAAAACTAACGTTCATTCAATCATCAGTCGAGACTTGTGTTTTAATTTTCAAATAGGAAAAGGCGTGAAAGAGCAGCTATATTAGCGAAAAAGACACGATTTACCTTATTCGGACAGACTATCCCTACTTTAATCGAAAACCAGTAAAAAGCCTGTAGAAAACTTCGATCTTACCCCCAAGGGATAATGCAGCAACCTAGGAAGCGATCGGAATTCTTCAGGCCTGGCTAACGAAGGTAGATAAATCTGAATGATCCAGTCGTCGCCTCAAAACATGGACATATTAACACGAAATTCTTCCCAGAGTCCGATGGTCGTCTTATAATACATACACTGTAATACAGCGAATTCACAATATCCACGATAGAAGGCATAGAAAGGAAAATCAGTGGTTATCTAAGAAAACAGCTTGGACAGCCTAGATGTCTTTGTAGCGCAACTCTATATGGAGATTCTAATGCGCTACAACTCCCATTCAGTGGTCTATTGGAGGAATACGTGGTCTAAGAATAAGAAGACAAATGGAGTACAAAAAATCAAACGACTTTAAATTAGCTGAAACTGGCATTGAGGTAGAAAATTGTCACAAAAGAAGAACGCCCGAGACAAAAACACACATAGTGGCGGTTGCTAAAGGACGAACAGGTCTGCGTCATTTCCCCAGATTGCAAATAGACAAGGAAAACATCTCTAATAAAAATTCATTTATGAGGAAAAAATCAAACCGACCACGTGCGGCACTTGATTTGGTCACAGTGGAAAAGGGAGAAGGAATCCCAAATAATACGGCACCAAGAAAAAAGCTACCTCCCACCATTTCTCGAGAACTACAATTGAGACCCTCAGTACGAATTCGGGGACCAAACTGTAAGGGTAGAAAAAATATCCAGCAGATGGCTTTCGTCACTCGCTTCTAGAATAGCCGATAAATATTTTTAAAAGGCAACAAGCTTCCCTAGAAATAAAAGTAAAATTAAACGAAAATCGACAACTGAAATTCTACCAAGTTAAACAACTGAAAGAAAATTCAACCGAGAATTCTGCTGAAAAGAACTTTAAAGAAGACTTGAAATTAAATGAACACTGAAAAATTTCGACAAAATAAAAAAAGAAAAGAAAAATACTCAAATTCAAAGAACTTTTGTTTTCCGGACACTCAGATAAGTTCCTCAAATTACACAAAAATTTGCAACAGTTTATCTTTTCTATCCCTTTCTTTCTTGTTTCTTTGTCTAAAATTCATTTTTTTTTTTTAATTGTTGTCTTTGTTATCTTTTCGAATCAGTATCCAAACTAGAAAGCTGCGGAACTTACCGTTTGAACTTACCGTTTAAAATTTTTAGCGACAATTTTTAGCGTGAAGATTTTTTGTTGTTGTTAGCGAGGAGAATTGTTAACGTGCGTGTGTGTGTTTGCGTTGAGTTGTTTCCTCGCTAAGTTTGTAAGGTAATAAAGGAAGGATGAAGAAGTAAGATGCCGATAGTCGAAATGTGTTTTTAAGAATAGTTTTTATTTGCAGCATGGAATATTTAGTTTGCTTTTGTGCTGCAAGTCTCGTAGGAAGGTTGTGAGTAAGAGACGAAATGGAGATATGATAGAGTTGAGAAAGCAGCGCGTATCGTGGGACGTGCGATGGGTTGTGTTCGCAGTAGTTTAGCGAAAGCCATGTTTGCCGTTGGAGGAAATGAACTTTGGAGTCACCGTGAGTTTTGTGTGTCTGGTGATTCGGGGAGAGGCGTGCGTTGTCTCCATTAAAGTGGCCGAGAGGTGAACTGAGAGCTAGGTGTCGAGAGCGGAAATAAGGCATCGCATCGACATAGCCAATTTGGGGGGTGACATAAAGTTGTTCCTGTGGTGGCGTATTGAATGTATCTAATTCATATTCAACTGGGATTCCTTGGTCTAAGTGATATACGCAAGAAATCCATAAATTAGATAGGTTCCCTCATGTGTCCATGCTGCTGCTACTATTGAACTGGCCAGTGAGACGTCTGCACTGGACGGCGTTGTTCAGCCAAAGAGACTGTGTTTGGCAGCTTACCCAATTTCTGCTGCCCGGAAAATGAAGTCCGGGTTAAATAGGATAGGTCATCCTGATTGGGTGAAATTATGCGTCGAATTAAATTGCGCGCCAACCAAAATACCTTCTGCGACAAATTACTCACTAAAACCCCTAAAAACATTACACAGTTAAATACTAAACTTGGTTATAGTGTCAGTCTCTTCATATTAACATTCACTTCATTTCTTTTATATCAAATTTTATCCCTTTGAATTCATTTATATTGCAATTTTTTTCCCTTTCTTTTTTTTTTTTTTTTTTTTTACTCTTGATCCAAGAAGAAATTCGAAGAGGATCACAGAAAAAAGAATGACTTCACAAAGGCCCTGAATAATATAGGAGGATATATGACAAAACGGGAAATAAAATAACTGAATATATAACACACAGACCTCAGCCGCTTAAAATTTATGTTATTAGCCATATAAAATATACTGCCAGGACAAATCTCACTTGAAATGAAACAGAATCACCATCTCGTCCACTTTGTGCGAGCAAAGGTTCACTGCAACATATACTGAGCGGATGTTCCAAAGCTTTGACTGACGGTCGTTATCGCTGGTGCCATCACTAGGTATTCAAGTAACAGTAGACACGACAGACGCTGCTATCTGCTCGAACTTTATCAAACCAGACAACAGAACGACGAATTTCGCCGAGGCCGGAGAAAAACCCCATCGACAAAAAAAAAAGTATATCAAACATACTGTCATCAACCGCATATAGGCAGATGAAGGTGGATTTTAGTTATGTATTAAAATTCCTCGAACAGATAATGAAAACAACTCTGTGTCCAAATAGAACGTACTGTACTTCGCGAAGAAAACGTAGAATTGGCCAATGAAATGAAACGTTTAAAATATCAAGAACTCGTGAAACAGTGCAAAATGCAAGGTTGGAAAACGTGCTCTGTATCAATAGAAGAAAGCTGCAAAGGATTTGTAGCAAAATCATTATGCAAAACCCTATGTTTAAATTGACGGGAATTAATAAAAGAAACGCCATCCAAAAAGCTGAAAAAAAACCAGCAAAATAATTGTGGATAAAGTCTAAACTAGCCGATAATAATAGTCATTATTGTACCAATATATTATTAATAAGCGTGTAGTTGCAAGAGACATCGGAAGAGAAGAATAGATTTAATTCCGTTTATTTCAAATAGATAAAATTCGGTAAGTCAGGAGAGACACGGGCCTTCTTCTTCCACCAGATAACGGGTCAGGAGGAGAATGGGTATAAGTTGTTCTCAAGCAGCTACGTTGGTATTACGGCACAGTGTGTGACTGGGTCGGTAAGCTCTAAGCCGTCTGTGCTGGTGTTGAGATGCGAGTTTAATTGGTTGGGCGTCTGGTTCTTTGTTCTTGTCCGAATGCGACGCGTGACGATCTTCTCTCTGAAAGTCTTGGAGCCGACTACCTTTTTGAACTTTCGTTGACCATTTTATGGTCGCGTTTGAGTCGAGTCGGCCCCAAAAATCTTTGGAGTGGAAAATGACTGATTGGGTAAAAAAAAAAAAAAAAAAGAAAAAAGAAAAGGATCTTTTAAATTGTAAATATAAAAGTTACATTTCAACCGGATCGATGCATGGAGCCTACTTGGACAGCGACGTGTTTTATTCATTTTTGGTTTCGGTCATCGTCTAGACAACATCCGGCTTTTGAAATGTACGTTCGTGGTGTTTTATTTGTTTGTTTTGTAGGGTTATTGTATTTAGGGTATTTATTTATTTATGCTTCCCCACAATATTATGTTGAGTTTTGTATTTGAAAGAGAGTTTAATATTTCCCACAAGTTTAATGTTGAGGTTTGATATAGAGTGTTTTGTTTAGAATAAAGGTGGAATAGGGCATAATATAGGCACCTGGATAAAGTAGTAAATGAAGGAGGCCAATGAGTGAAGAATATGCAACACATGAGTAAAAGATATGAAACGAATGAAACGAGTAAAGGTTGTAAAACGGCGCGGACAAAATGAACATTTAAAACAAGGCGACGAACAAAAACAACTTTATATTCTACAACAATAAAATTTACATGGATACATAAAAAATATTACTAACTCTACTAACAAAATAATAGTGTGTGTATATGTGTGAGCTCGTGTGTGTGTGTGTGTGTGTGTGTGTGTGTTTGTGTGTGTAACACAAGTAAGCTACAAAAAGAATTACAAGTTTAAAATGTCCTTTTTTTATTATTAGAAACGGGCAGTTTCACTGAGACTGGAAAGCGTCTCATAGTCATTGTATATGAATGTCTGCGAGGCCCATGCATGGTGTTGCTTTTCTCTCCTGTTGATTCACGCTGAAGGGAGTGTGTTGCTGCTGCGAAGAAATTTGGTAAAAAAGAACAAGGGTGTTTGAATCGACGTATTTAGAGAAAATACGCGTCTCGTAGGTGGCTCAAAAACGCAGGACTTGAATTTACGTGCGGACGTATTTTTAAACATGTCACGTGGTCCTCCTGGCCAATGGTTTCCCGAGACTGAATATTGAGCGTCCGCCATCTTTGTGGGAACAAGTGGCATACCCCCCAAAATAATTTTTGGAGTGTAAAGTCCTATAGTTTATTTATTGAATTTGTTTTTGAGTTAATTTGAAATGTATTAGTAAATCAGAAGGGATTTCTATATATAACAAGTATTACTCCAGTTAATATGTTCGGGGATCATATACTGATTTAATGGAAAATTAATTACCACAAAATCATGACTAGTAAGATGATAATAGTTGTTACTTGAAAATTAAAATTAATATTAAATAAAATATGCTAACAGAAAACAAATAATAGGAGGTTGAGTTATACAAATGTTTCTGTATTTATATATTTTGATCTCATCCCACAATAATTTGTTCTGGTGCAAAAAAATAAAGGGACAATTCCACACCGACGACCCTGCCGACAGCCAGTGACTACAGCGACGACCCTGCTTTCGACTACCCTACTGCCAACGACCAGTACCAGACCAGCGATCGGCCAACCTCCCGTTGATCACCTTTCCAGCACCGACTTGTACATAAACCGGTCAATAAATTTGCACCCATTTTCTTGTTACACTGTTGCTCTGCATTTGTCTCTTCATTGCTTGGACTGTTCCCATTAATTCACGTTTGTAAACCAAGTAGAGTCGACATCCTTATCGGCCCTGCAACAGAGTTTTAGTGTCTTGGGAAATGGTTAATTTCTCTAACACTATATATTATTAGGCAACACAAATGAATAACGAAACTTCTTTTAAACAACACAACAAAGAAAGGTTTATTATCGTAGCAGGCGTAAAGGAGTGAGAGTGAGAAAGTGTCCCTTTTGGTGTCGCTGGTTAGTAAGTTGGTCCTCGGTTTGTAGGAAGTGTGTGTGAAGCTAGCAGCAGCGTGTTCTTCAGCGAAGGGGTTCCAAGTGAAATCAGTAGCAATGGATGTGAGAGAGAGGTCTGTTTGGGCTGCTGGCTAATGGCTCTCTGAACGCAAGGCTGGTAGCCGCGTGTCCTTCAGTGAAAGCGATAGAGGTCTGTTATGGCCGCAAGCTAAGTGCTATCTCGGACCATGTAAGTGTATCACTGTAGCGGGTTGCTCGCGTGAATAACCGTAAGGTTTGTGCTTCCGTGTGTGAAGCTAGTAGCTGCGGTCTGTTATGTCCGCTAGCTAAGTGCTATCTCGGACCATGTGTGTGTGTTACTGTAGCGGGTTGCTCGCGTGAATAACCGCAAGGCTTGTGCTTCTGTGTGTGAAGCTAGTAGCCTGATGTCCTTCTGTGAAGGCGAGAGAGTTCCGTCATGGTCAATAGCAAGGTGCTATCTAATGTTGTTTGGTGACTACCAAAAAGGACTAGAAAAAATAGTTCTTGAGAGGTAGAAGGAATCAAAGCGCACTGCCTGGATTGGTCAATTAGTGGCCAAATCGCTTGGCAGGGGCATTGATTTGTGAAAGGAAATAGATCTGTGCCTGCTACAGAGTCATACCAAAGATTTAAGAAATGGTGTGGGGGGAGTATGTAATTGGGTTATTTCTGTAGATTGCTCTCTAAATTATTCCCACCACAAATACAACACAAGACACAAGCTTACACACAAACGAAGACACAGACGAACACAAGCCACTAAGCCAGTAGCCGATACGATGTCCAACCAATTCCTTTCCTTCCTCAACTAAAGTTCATGACCTCTTTTCAAATGGCCGAGAATTATATTCAAAAGGAAAACCCGACAAACTTTCTTTCATCCACGAGACACAATGTCGCCAAAATCATAAAACCCGCTATAAACTTAATGTAAGTAAGAACGACTTATTTACGGACTTCGTTAACATGACCCTACACACATCTTTAAACAAATTTATTTTCCTTTTGTCAAACTTTATTTTCCAAAAGGCCATTTACACATCATATATTTTGTTTTTCATATTCTATTATATGCATATTAAATTGTTTGTTATTTAATGTTCGTTGTGTTCTATTCCATTTCTTTTGCGCGATTGTAATGTTTTGTGTTGTATTTGTGGTGGGAATAATTTAGAGAGCAATCTACAGAAATAACCCAATTACATACTCCCCCCACAATGGTACTTGATGCCTCCTTGCTTAACACTCAGCATTACAAAGTACGTATCAAGGGTAAAGTAAAGCAATCCAGGAACTAGACAACAGACTAGAATGAAAGTTGATTATTTGTAAATTGAATAAAAAGTTTCTACCTTAAATTAAAAGTACATTTGTTTCTGTTGTCAATGTAAACATTTTCTTCCTTCATTAAAACACCTTAGACTCATGTAGCATTTTTTGTCACACGGGCTCAATAAAATTCTGTGAGAATTCCTTTGATCTGTTCTGTCTGCATTCTTGCAGAATTGTTAAGGTTTTTATTTGTAATAATTGTATCTACAAATTTATGCCGACGTTCGTGTGTGCTTATACCTATTATTTTGCTTAAATTTTTCGCTGCTGCAACACGTGTTTGAGAATAAATAAAATTAATATTTTGCATTATACATGCAGTTTCTCAGTCTTTTTTAAGTATAAAAAAGGCTACAGCAGTTAAAATTTTGTCAAAATGCTTTTTATCCCGACCCTACCGGGGTCTATATGGACCACTTTGAGAAGCCTTGGTTTCGAAGATAAGTTTACTTTCAAGTCTGAAGTAGAAGCTAACAGAAGATAAAACCATTATTTCCCACCTTCTTATTCATCCTTATATCAGAAAGCTAAACTTATTTGGAAACATTAAAAAGCTCATCCTAACATAATCTCATTTTGCAGATAGAAAAAAAACAAAACAAAAAAACTTCTTTCTTTCACCTCGACATTTCCAAACAAACTTGATTTAGGAAGCTGACATAATTACATCCCTTTGATAAATGAGTCAGCACTTATAGTAGAAATGAGGAGAGAATTAGACGCACGGCTGACACATTATCAGAGAGTCGATTGTATACAGTTAAGTTAAATACACGTTAGTTTTATTATTGAATGAGAAACTTAATGAAATTGTAAGTAAAAACTCTGTTTTACATCCGATTTCTCACTTTGATTCTAATGTCTGCGGTAATGTTGAAAAAAATTCGAAATATTATATTTACATTCCCCATCCAGATAAGAGCGTGATGGTACAAAGTGTATCCGCTTTTGAAAGCTAAGAACAAATTGTTCACACACACCGGTTTCTGGAATTCGTTGTTCTATTTAAAGTGAAAAATAAGTTGGAATTCGGATAAAGAGACGATTTTTTATTGTACACAAACGGGCAACTAATAAATGCACTGGTTTTTTGTTTGTTTGTTTTAAATTTTTCCTAAAGCGACCAATTGTCGGATTTCGATAAAATTTTCGTTATTCAAAACAATGAAAGATGAGCTCTTTTAAAGACCTTTTTCTTTCAAATTCTGAAAACAACTTATTCTTTTTCACTGTTTTGTTGTAATGCACCAACCCACCCTCAATCATTTTGTTAATTTGAATCTTTTGTACATGAATGATGTTTACACTTTTTAAAATAATTCCGTAGCAAATTAGATTTTCTTTACATTGTTTATAACGGTTTGTTTATTCGTTCGAATGGATGCCTTGTTTTTGAAGTTCAAAAAATGGTAAAATAAGTACAATATTGGATTTCTTATAAGTATTTTTTATTTACTTTATTCATTTTTGAAGCTGAATCTTTCAAGGATGTAGTCAATAAAAGGAAAACAATCTTCTGGTTAAACATTTTTTTTTTTTTTGAGGTTTAAAATTGACATCTATTGATTAAACTCTTTTATTTACTATAGATGACTGGTATTTTGTTAATTAAAGCAATAATACTAAATAAATAGATTTGTCTGGTTAGGTAAAAAATAAAGGGCGCATTTTATCTGAATGATACTTTTTTTCTTTTTTACGTGTTTTTCATTGGGCGATCTTTTTCTGTGCAAGCACGCTAGAGAACAAATATTTAAAGGAGATAAAACTTTTCCGACAATTTATTGATATAAAGCCACGAATTGTTACGTTTTTATCACCATACTTTAGAAGATAAAAAGTGCGTGTTTTTTGTGCATGTCCATAGTTTTTATTTTTTTTAATTCTTTTTTTAACTTAGTTGAGTTTTAGGTATACATGATCTTTGATGGCTAATAAAATGAAAATCTATATAATTTCTATATTACATTTGAATACTAGTCCATCAATCTTTCTACCATTATTCGTTCTTGTTTGAAAAGTTTACATAAGTTTTTATTGCTCATAAAATAAAGGTCTATGTAATCTCTACTTTAGGTTTAAATACTACTTTATCCATCTTCCTGCCTTTATTCCTTTGTGTCTAAAAGTATACATGAGCTTTGATTGCTTACAAAATAAATCTAATCAGTATTTTGGATTTGAATAGCAGCTTATCAAACTGTAAAGACACATTATTCCCTCCTACTTAATAATATATCTATTGCATTAACTTGTCTTTAGGGCAACATTCTTAAGAATTTTAAAGAAAAATGTAAATTTAAAAAGCAAAATGCCTATTGATTCATGAATAATAAGTTTTCTTATATAACTACTAATCTAATTTGTTTTGTTTTTTTCATCTGCAGGTTTGAATCTTGACTACAAAAATCATGATGAGCAAGCTTGATAAAGAGAGCTTATTACACTGTGAAATTTGTGGCATACAAGTTCGCTGTAAATCTGCTCTTGAGGAACATATAAGAACACACACTGGAGAGAAACCATTTTCCTGTAAGATCTGTAGTGTTTCATTTTCCCGGAAGTCACATCTCAAGCCACATATGTCAATACACACTGGAGAGAAACCATTTCAATGTGAAATCTGTAGAGCTAAATTTTCCCGGAATTCTCATCTCAAATCACATATGTCAACACATACTGGAGAGAAACCATTTCATTGTGAAATCTGTGGATCAACATTTTCCAAGAATTCACATCTCAAAACACACATGTCAACACACACTGGAGAAAAACCATTTCACTGTGAAATATGTGCAGCTAAATTTTCCCTGAATTCGCATCTCAAATCACACATGTCAACACATTCTGGAGAGAAACCTTTTCATTGTAAAATCTGTGGATCTACATTTTCCCTAAATTCAAGTCTGAAAAGACACTGGTCAACACACACAGGACAGAAACCTTTTCACTGTGAAATCTGTGGTGCTACATTTTCCCGGAATTCAGATCTCAAAACACACAAGTTAACACACACTGGAGAGAAACCTTTCAACTGTAAAATCTGTGGTGCAACATTTTCCCGAAATTCAGATCTCAAAAGACACATCTCATCACACACTGGAGAGAAACTTTTTCACTGTGAAGTATGTGGAGCTAAATTTTACTGGAATTCACACCTCAAAACACACATGTCTACACACACTGGAGAGAAACCATTTCAATGTGAAATGTGTGCAACTACATTTTCTCGGAAATCAGTTCTCAAAAGACACATGTCAACACACACTGGAGAGAAACCTTTTAATTGTGAAATCTGTGGAGCTACATTTTCCCAGAAATCAAATCTTAAAACACACATGTCAACACATACTGGAGAGAAACCTTTTAATTGTAAAATCTGTGCAGCTAAATTTTCTGGCAATTCACATCTCAAAAGACACCTGTCAACACATACTGAAGAGAAACCTTTTCTGTGTGAAATCTGTGGAGCTACATTTTCTCTGAATTCATATCTTAAAACACATATGTCAATACACACAGGAGAGAAACCTTTTCATTGTGAAATATGTGGAGCTAAATTTTCACAAAATTCAGGTCTCAAATCACATATGTCAACTCACACGAGAGAGAAACCTTTTCATTGTGAAATCTGTGGAGCTGCATTCTCCAAGAATTCACATCTCAAAACACACATAATAACACACACTGGAGAGAAACCATTTCAATGTGACATCTGCGGTGCTAGATTTTCCCGGAATTCAATTCTCAAAACACACATGTCAATACACACTGGAGAGAAACCTTTTCAGTGTGAAATCTGTGGAGGTACATTTTCCCGGAATTCAGATCTCAAAGCACACATATTCACACACACTGGAGAGAAACCATTTCATTGTGAAATTTGTGGCGCTACATTTTCCTGGAATTCACATCTCAAATCACACATGTCAACACACACTGGAGAGAAACCTTTTTATTGTGAAATCTGTGGAGCTACATTTTCCCGAAATTCAGATCGAAAAAAACACATGTCAACACACACTGGAGAGAAATCTTTTCATTACTAAATCTAAGAGCTACATTTCTAAGAATTCAGATCTTAAACTTCACATGTTAAAACAGATTAAAGAAAGAGTTCCCATGTATTATTTGTATAATTAGATTTTCCTCCACTGTTGCAGCTTATTGCTGTGTCTTCTGGTTGAAAATTAAAACACAAGTTTCAACTGATATTTGAATTCATGTTAGTTTTATTTGCTTCCAATCAAAACACCTTGAAATACTAAAATAAACGAGTTTAAACATAACAATTAATCATTAATATTTTTACAATAAGAGTTCTTATAAGTTCAGAAGTTTCATGGTAAAGTTAGGAAAATGAATTTACCTGTGTGCTGTAATCAGTATCAAGGAACTACTAAAGTTCAATCCTTAACAAACAAAATTCCCTCCAAATCTTACATCTGTTCCTAGCCTGGGTGGAAGTCACTTGGCATTCTGGGATTTCTAACAGATATGGATCCTTATATTGTTATTTCCCTTACATTGTCCACATTAAATGTTTAATCTACCAAAAAAGAGAAAAGGATACATATCTAAACTATGGTGGACCCTAAGGCAACAGCCACACCCACCCAACATCTTTATGAATTTATGAATAAGTCAAGGGTGACTTGAAGGCTCCCTTTTCAATAGCTACTACACCAAGGTGTAGGGGAGGGCACTACTCCATTCCCAGGATTGCTCCACTTTACTCTTGATCCTAACCTTATAATTCTGTGTGTTAAGCAATGTGACATCAAGTACCATTTTTTGAGTGTTTGGTATGACTAGACCAGGGACTGAACCCGAGTCTCCCAGACCATTGGTGAATTGGTCTATTAGGTAGAGTGTGCGCCAATGGCCCGGGAAACCAGGGTTCAATCCTAGGTCGAGTCATACCAAAGACTCAAAAAATGGTATTTGATATCTCCTTGCTTAACACTCAGCATTATGAGATATGTATCAAGGGTAATTTGGAGTAATCCAAGGAAAGGAGTAGGGCCCTTCCCTACACCCCAGTGTAGTAGCTATTGAAAAAGGAACCTTTAGGTTGCCCTTGACTATGGTCACCGACTTTATTTATGAATAGTGGACCTAAAATATGGGGCTTTTTGTTTTACCTTCTTTTTTTTTTTTAATTGAGCACTAAATTAGGATGTTTATTCATTAATATCAATGATAACCTTTACTTCTATCTGTAAATGAATAAATTCAAAGATGAGTACGATCCTCACCTGTAGTATATATGAATATTTTCAATTGGTCAGAAAGAAAATATGAAAATATAAGAGGTTGTATTTGTTAAATATCAAACATTGTATATTTTCCTTCTTAAGAATTAAACACGGGTCGGCTTGATTTTTTTTTTGTTTTGTTTTTTATAAGCATAAACATATCTTGGTTTTTCCTTTTTTTTTATTCAAGATAATACCATTATAACAAATATCTTTTGAGTATTATAGAAGTTAATTGTATGATAGTGCAATATTTGACTCACTATTCATCCCTGTCAACACTGACTTTTTCCTCTGATGAAGGGTACATTTCCCAACCAACAAAAAAGGGTTCACTGGGTATAACCCTAAACTACATTCAGTGGTGAGGCTCCAGTTTTGGAACTTTGGAGAATGTGAGGTCATTCTTTCATTGTTGTTGCACATAGGTCCGCACTGATCTGGAGTGGTTCTTGCTAAGAACTCATTTCTGAATCAAGTAGAACTATTGGAAAATCATTAGTATGACATAGAAATACTTGATACCATATAACTGTGTGAAAATTATTTGTATGAATAGAAACATATTGTTTCCTAGTGTTTATTATAATTGCAAATTATTAGAGCTAGATAAGAATACTTGGAACAGTATAATTGTGTGCTGATTATCTGTTTTATATTTTGGAAAATAATTTTTACATTTAAATGTGTAATAAAAATAGCCATCATTTTCCAAAACCAAATACTTATATAACCAAGTTAGAAGTCCTAATTTTTTGACCAAAAATTACAAATTGACCAATAAGTGTTTAATAATTTTGAACATTCAACCATTTCACAGGCAGCAAATTTTTTTAATCCTTGTAGAGGATTGTTTTCAGTAAATTTACAAAATAGACGCTATGTTCAAGCAATCTTTTGTCCAGTCAGCTGGGGCTGTAGAATACACCAACTGCACCTCTGCAGAGGGTTAAAACCCTTCCCACCAACGAGTGTCCTGAATATGACACTAAGCAATCTGATGATGAGGTTCCAGTGATGCTGGAACTTTAGGGAATGTGGCACACCTCTCCATTGCCATTGCTCCCTGGTCCACTCTGGCCCAGAATCTATGGGTTAAATTGAAGTAAACTATGTACTTATGCTTACCTGAATTGTTTAAATTAGAACTCACTAAACTGAATTGCTTAAAACAGAAATGTTTTTGACAAACTGTGTACTTACATTTAAACTGCTTACTTATGCTAAACTGAACTGTTTGAAATGGAACTGTTTTTGACATTGAAACTGTACTTACGCTAAACTGAATTGTTTAATATAGAACTGTTTTGACATTTAACTGTATGTAAACAAAATCTATACTTATACTAAACTGAATTAGCTCTGTTTGAATAAACTGAATAGCTTGAAATAGAAATATTTTGACAATTAAACTGTGTACCCATGCTAAACTGAATTGTTTAAAATAGAACTAATTATTTGTATAAAAATGGATTTGGCATTAAATGACCAACAAAGGTTGATATGCCATAAAATCCCAGCAACCAACCAACAAAATCAAACAATCTAATTAATCATATATTAAATAACATGATAATTTGATCAACAATTTTGTGTCATAGTACAATTGCAGGAAAACAGTAAAGCACTCAATTTTAGTTATGATATTTTATGATATTTGAGTTTTAAAGTTTTTGTTGGAAAGAAAATGGCTGTTACACAAATATTTCCTTTATGTGGAATTTGATTTAATTAATCCAAGCAAAAAAGTCACAGGAAAAAAAGAAATAGGAAAATGTTAGCATTGTTTTTGTGACTTTTTATAAGGATTGGAGAGGGAGGTATTTTCAACAAAACTCATTTACAAATTTATTTAAATTTGCGAATGAGTTTTATTAGAAGTTGGTAAGTTAAATAACTAGTGAGAATAATTCAGTTGAGATTATTACTACATAAATTAACAATTAGTATAACTGAAGACAGTGTGAATAATGGAAATCTCAAAGTTCAGTGCTGGTATCATTCTACAATACTTAGATTCTACCAATGAAAATACTGAGAAAATGTGTGGATCAAAAATCTGCTACTGTAATATAATTAAGTATTGTAGTTAATTATATTAGTTAATCACTTTATTTTTCGTGGTAAATTGTGAACTAGGCAAAAACTTTGACTTCTTAAGTTTGCATTGAAAAGGTCAGGCAGGTGAACCTTGGATCCATGTTTTTTTTTTAAATTGGTTGTGGACAGGATATTAAAGATAAATATTTTGTCCAGCTGAGACTAGGATGATGTGACACTGGAAAGTTTTAAATGATATGTGTAATTATCAGATTAGTTAATAGGAT
Organism: Sepioteuthis lessoniana; assembly: GCA_963585895.1. Classification (NCBI taxonomy): domain Eukaryota; kingdom Metazoa; phylum Mollusca; class Cephalopoda; order Myopsida; family Loliginidae; genus Sepioteuthis; species Sepioteuthis lessoniana. Next base: position 60,434,406 of record OY757908.1, read on the forward strand.
AATAAATGGAATATATATAAGCAGAGTTATTTTACAGTTTATGTCTGTGGGAGTGAGTCTTGGGCAGTTTTGAGTTCAAGTTCTTGTAGGGAATTGAGACGAGAGGGTGAGGGCCTGGTCAGTGAAAAAGAAAGAAAGTCTGTATTCGTTCATCTGCCATGAATGAAATTCTGTGTTTCTAAGTTACATGACACACATCTTCCCTCCTATCTCCCTTGTTTTGTGACTGCTGTGTAATGTTGGTGACAGAAAATAAATTTTTGAATCATAACAACTGAGTTGGTTTTTACTTGCGTAATATAACACCTTTATTCATAATAATACCTTGTTGGTATCATATTTGGTGCTGTAATATTACACTACAATGGGTTCATGTTTACTAAACATGTCACTTGCAAAATTAAACCTTAACCCTAACCAAAATTGTGATTTTTTTTATGTTGATCCAATAATTGCTTGAAGATTTTACGTTCATGTGACATCGGGGCAGTCTGGCACTTGACCCCTCGCAAAATAAGTCCTAGTGAAGACTCCTGTTTCGGGCATAAGATAACTGGCAAATAATGTGGGGGTCAATTTGGGGCTAGACTCATCTTGACGCTGGCGAGGGGGATTCCAATTTCACGTTCACATACCCCACCAAGCCCTTCGTTTTCCTACCCCCTCGGATAACGGAAAGCATAGACTTCTAGGTTAAAACAAAATATATTTCACTGTAGTCAAATTTCCAAAATTCCTTTGTAATGTTTTTAAGGCAAATAAGACATTTAGCGAGGATAAATGAACGCGATACAAAACTGAAAAAGATAATGTGTAAAAGAAGGCAACTCGATAGATAAACAACATAACGAATAGATTTCAACATAAGGGAACATTTAAACTGTAACAAAATTTTAATAAGTGAGGACCAAACAAATAATTATGAGATTTAAGAAACAGTTTCTTCCTCTTTTCTTTCTTTCTCTTTAAGGTGCCGGCTATATTAAACCAGCAGACAGTCTTAGACACAAATGTCTCTCTTTCTTCTTTTTTCTTTTCTTTCTTTCTTCTTTCTTTCTTTTCTTTTCTTTTCTTTATACTTTTCTTTCTTTTACTTGAGGGAGTATCTAAGTCCACTCATTCATTTACGGTGGACAAAATAAATCTTTTCAGTCTCTTTCTTTCCTTTTCTATATATATATATATATATATATATAATTTTCAATATTTAGGAAGGGTAGAAGGAAAAACAGTTTTAAGTTGTACTTATCTTTTTCAAAGGGTTTACTTCTCATGTTCTTTTCTTTTACGGGTGAGTGGCATTTCTCAAGAATATGGCTGAAGGCAATTCTATTATCTTCTGTCCAAAGATTCTCTTCCACTCTTTCCCCGGAGCGGGCTGTAAACTGATGTCTTTATCCGTTGATTTCTGTCCTCAAACTAAAGATCCCCTTCCAAATTTCCTCTGACAAAAAGGCACTATTTTTGGCGCGAAAGGCTCTGGCCAATCATTTGGCTCCTTCCTCCTCCTCCACCTCATTCGGTCATGCTACTCAATGACCTACATTCCCTTCTCCGTCCACCAGGTCACAGGTCATGGAGTGCAGGCAGCCCTTGGCTTTTATTCTGACCTGGATTCGTTATAGATCATGGAGTGTCGGTAATTTGATTTTCGTTCATACCTCCCTTTTAACGGTCAGTCTTGGGGACTTATTAGTTCAAACACAGAGGGTAGGGGATATTAATCCTACCTTTCCCCTCTCAGAGGCAGGATTCAGGATCCAGTTTCTGTAATTCTTTGATCTGTTGTAATGTGTTTAGCAAAGCTCGTATACAGTTGATGATTTGTATGGATAATAGAATTGCATCTTCTATGATGGAAATGTCTGCTTGGTCCCGTTGATTGTAGGGTGCATCTGTGATAGTGCATCTGCTGTTGTCTGATCATTTCCTGCTATGTATATATGATGTTCAAAGAGAATTGCACAAGCCACAATTTGAATCATTGGATGTGTAGTAGTATTTTCCTGTTCTGTTGTTGATAGTAACAGAGCCAAGGATTTGTAATCATTTTCTACAGTGAAGTTTAGACCAAGGGTATATTCACTTAGTCTATTACAAGTTTAGTTAACTGCCAATGCTTCCTTTTCTATAAAAATACAATTATGTTCTGCAACTGAGAGCATGGGATGTATCATGGCACCCTGTCAGCTGGGGCTCTAGAATAAACAACCTGCACTTCTATAGAGAAGTAAGACTCCCCCAATCTTGGCTATTGGTGGCAATCTGTACTGCTTATGAAGAGGGTCCTGGTGATCGAGCAGTGCATGATTCGGCAACTAAAGTGGTCACATGATTTGCAACACTCAATTTAGGCCCTTATTGGGCTAGATGGTTGGTTAGAGAAGCTTGATCTGATCAAATAGCTGGTCCTATCAAGCTCTAATGCTTATATAATTGTTCTGATCATATTCTTCAAATTGCTCTTGTGGCAAACAAACACCCGACATGGTTTTATCTTAAAGGTGTTAAAAGGTGGTAGCTGGGAGTCAATTGTGCTTAGATAGTAGTACTTGACACCATTTAAACTGTGTGCAAACAAATGATTAATATTAAATAGAATTATTAGTATTAATTAGCAGTACATGAAATTGTATCTCTTTTATTACACTAAACTATCTAATGGTGAGGCTCCAATCCTGGTGTTTGGGGAATGTGGAGTATTTCTTCACTATTCCTCTCAGATCCACTCTGACCTAAAGTGGTAGTACTTATTAGGGTCCCATCTATGGGTCAAATAAAACTGTTCAATCATTTACTAAGGATTGTTATTAGTAGTAGTTATTTGAAACTATACATCCGCATGCAAATTGTTTGTATTTGATAGGAATAATTGATGAACAGAATTATTAGGGTTAGATGGCAATACTTTAAACCATTCAACTGTGTGCTAACGAATGATTAATATTAAGCAGAATTGTTAGTATTAGATAGGAATACTTGAAACCATTTAACGGTGTGCAAACAAATTAGCTGTGGCTCATTTTAAAATAATGTTACCTACAAACTATTCACTTACAAATCATATATAGAATATATATGTATAAACAGGATTTGGCATTAAATGCTCCCCAAGGGTTGATATGCCATAAAACACCACAAAGTCAAATCAAAGATATGACATGATGTTGAAAGTATATGGTGTGGGAAATGGGCTCAATGAACTGAGTTCAAATCCTGGATGAGGATGTTTGTGTTTCATTGTTTTTCTTGATGAACTTGGAAAAGGCTTGAGTCCTTCTCTTTCTCTCCACCATCTATGGGTAAATAGTTAGGCACTTTGTAAAGCAACCAGTCTTTAGCCTTGGTAAGGCAACAGTTCAAGAAGCTAAGTTGTTGAATCTCTGTTCTACAATAGTTGACTTCTTAGTAAGTGTTCAAAAATAAACTAACTTGATGTGAACTGTCTTTTGTGTGTGTGTGTGTGTGTGAAGTAAAGTAAGTTGGTCCCAGAAGGATATGATCTAAGAGTAATCTATTCTGGGTTGTTTGAATGAAAAAGATCTTTTTGTCATAATTTCAAAAAATAAATTCCTGTTTTGTCACACTGAAGTAGTGGGTTTGAATACAAGCTATCTGCTGTGCTGACCAGTAGTCCTGTAGTCAAAGAAGATAGACCTTAGATGCTCATGGCTGTACTAAGTATCTCGGACCCAAATTTCACATCGATAATGAAGTTTTATCCTTAAAAGAATTCAGAATTAACATGCAAGTGACCAATTAAAAAAGAATTAGGAAAAAAAATCAATTCTGCTCAACTCAACCTCCTGTTATTTGTTTTATCTTTGCTTATTTTGTTTTATTATTGATTTCAGCTTTAACCTTTACAGTTACCCAGAGCTCTCCACTGCTATAATATTAAGCTACATTTTGTTACACACTTGTTATGTATCATATTCTAAATTTATGCTACTCTCAAAGATATTTATAAATTATTAGTATTTCTAATGATTTGTTAACAGGTGTCAGTTCTTTACTATTGATTGATTGATGATTGATTTTAATGGTATGTCAACTTCTCTCATGTTATTTTTGTAGAATAGAATAGTCAGTGGGATCACCACATTATAATAGAAACAATGATTGAATGAATAAAAAACATCTTACCTTCTGGTGACAGAACAAATAGCATTCATACAAGAAGCAATGACAAACAAGATATTGTTATTGTTTTAAAACATGGTAACTAACCTATTTATTCAGCATGGCTGTCTTACAGGAACTGAGAAAAAAGGAATGGGCAGATTAATAAAAGGGTTCATGCACCCTCTAGCAGTTCTAAGTCAAAGGGAGATAATAAGTCCCTTATTTATTAGTTTTATTTTATTTTAGATATCATCTACAAGGAGTGCAATTTTCAAGAATTTTATGCTAAGAGTTTAGAGAATCATATTCATTGTGAATTTATATTCACTTTTTTTGTGTTGTTGTTTCTTAATAGTTTTTTACTTGGTTATAGGATATTTTCTAATATAAATAATTTGCTCACAGTTGTAGGATTTTAAGTATTCCAATTTGATACTAATACTTTATACACAATTATATGCTTTCAAGTAACAATTTCTATTTAATAATTGTTATTTGTTTGTTTATAGTGGTATGGTTCCTTAGTAAACAATTATAACTTCAACTATTCTTGATACAGATAATTTACAGATCTACATTTTCTTTTTTTTAAGTAGAGGAATTATATTGTGAATTGAATTACCATGACCAGAAAATCCGGTGAACACTTACACACGACATATGGAAACACTGGACACTGGATTTTCTGGTCATGGTAACGCGGATGCTTATTTCCAATCCTCTTGGGAAGATGTGGCCCTGGAGGTGACCGTGTCCTCTGTAAAGAGTACGGATGAAATTTGCATGACACATTCAGGTTAATTGGCATAATTTACCATGACTAGTTAATTTGGCGTCACTTGTGTGCAATATGGATTAATGGCTCAGTTGTAGAGTTTTGGCTCTGCAATCTGTGGTTGCTGGTTCGATCTACACTGCTGATGAGACCTAATAAAGTCGAAACAGCTGTCTAGAGTTTCCGTATGTCATGCGTAAGTGTTCACCAGATTTTCTGGTCACGATAATTCAATTCACAGATAATTTACAGTTATATGACATTAAGTATTCCAGTTGAATACAAATAATTTTTAAAGAAATCTATTTGACTCATTCATAGGAACATAACAAGTATTACCAGTCTGGGTCAGAGTGAACAGGTTGGTTTCTTTTCAACTTCATATTAACTAACAGAACACGTGTGACGGCCATTGCTATCTTTATTACAACTATAAAAATCTACTACTACAAAAGACAAGGGACATAACTATGTATTTATGATTATCAGGTTGGATTACTCAGACTTCAACACCTGGGAGTAATGGCAATAAAGGAGTACTCCACATTCCCCAGATCTCTAGAACTGGAATCTCGTCATCAGATGCCATTTAGTGTCATATCCAAGACAACTTCTATTTGCAGGTGTCTTACCCTTCTTACAGTAAGCATATTGTAACCTCAAATGACTGGGTGGTTACATTTTGTGAATGAAGAAATAATTTTTTGTTAACAAAACTAAAACGCTTAAAAAGAAAATCTTCATGAAATTGCACCGAGAGCAAAGACTTTCGTGAGTTGGAAAATGTGCAGCAATTTAAGTTCTTTAAATTTGATATAAACAATTCATGACATGACATCAGTGAAATGTGTCTCACAAACTTGAAATTATAAATACTAATGAGTACACTGACATGTACAAGGATAATAAAAAAACATCATCATCATCATCAGCTACTGCAGCAAATAGTCTAAAATGTTTGATTGTTAACAAAATACTTACACAAGGGATGAACACAGGCACAGATACAAGCAGCAGCAGTGAATGCAGACAGGAAGACGGAGCCCTGAATCGAAGAAAGAACATGGACGAAAGATATTTACTCAAATGTGTAACTATAACCTAAAAAATACCTACCTTTTTACATATATGTTTGTTATGGTCTACACAGAAAAAATGTTTTCTTTTCTATTTTTTAAAATTATTTATTATTTTTCAGTCTGTACTTTAAGTAATCATGTCTTAGATATGACACTAAACTGCAGCTGATGGTGAAGCTTCAGTTCTATAATTCCTTCATGGCCATTACTCCCAGCTCCACTCTGACCTGAATTAACAGTTCCTGTTAGGGTCTCATCTTAGGGTCAAATAGATGTTTGAAAATCATTAGTTTTAAATTGAAATGTTTGGAACAGTTCTGAGGGCAATTTGAATGTTGGAGTGAATTATGTACGATGGGTTTGTAACAAAATATAACTTAATTTTGTTGTAGAGGAGTCTTCCAGGTACTGTGATAAAAAGGTTAATGCTAAAAATAAATTATAAATAAAACAATCAAATAAATAACAGGAAATGGAGTTGAGCAAACACTATTTTTATGCATTATTTTGGCTTTAAGAAATAATTTACAAAATATTTTTTTTGTGTGAATTAATTTTTGTAAATGTAAGTAAATGGTTTTGATATTATTTTTAATTGCTTACTTGCATGTCAATCCTGAATTCATTTAAGGATAAAACTTTGTTATCATCATGAAATTCAGGATTGACATCTTTGGTTCAGCCTGGAGAAGCTAAAGTCTGTCTTCTTTGACTGCTGGACTGCTACTCTCAGCATGGTGAATTCTGGTATTTAGACTCATTTTGGTGGCAAAATAGGTAAAAAAGTTATTTTTGTCAATTTCATTGCAGAATGTCTTTTTCTATTTTTATATTAGTTGAAGACTTTGGTTAGGAACTATTACAAAACCATATAATGGTTTGTTTCTTTGTTTAATGGCATATAACCCTCTGGGGGTTATCTAATATCAAAACAATCTCTGTAGAAGACCAGTAGTGGCACTAATTAAACCACAGTTGGAAAGATAAAGGGATTCATACTGTTGCGTAAATTTTATATACATACACATATTTTTAAACCAATCAGCAAAGGAAGCAACTTGGAACATTCTAGAAAAAAAGGATCAAGGTCTCATGCACATAATTCGCGCTCACATATTTTTAAACCAATCAAGCATTCTCAAAAAAAAAACATTCATACACATTTTGATCCACTTATGGGTTTAAAAGAAAGCAATGGATGAACCAATTCCAGACACATCACCACTGATGGCTAAAAGAAGCCACACCACTTACTTCACCAAACCCTGAGAGGCACCACACTGCCAAGCAAAGTCATAATACCTTTTCTTCTAACACCATAAAAAAAAGGAATTTACTACTACAGAAATTAAACGCTCATCAAGCAAGTGAAAACAACAACAACAACATTAATTACACTGACTGTACTTTCTTCAACATTGTGAGTTTCTTTGGATATTATTCAATCAGAATAATAAATCTTTATTTTAAAGTTATTCAGGTTTTGTTTTTTTGTTTGGAAAATTATTTGCGAAGAACACGCACAGCCCAAAATTTTGCTTTATACACCCGATACATCTTACAACATCCCTGACAATACCTTTCAGAAGGGAATTAGCCTGAAAGTGAGCATAATAGCCTGACTGGAGTTTTAAGTTATTAATTAAGATTTCACAGATCAGGACATTAGCCATCGGTACTCTCCCACCATATAACTGTGCAAAAAAATTATTATAGACAAATCAGTGCAATAAAAAATCCAATGAAACATGAAAGAATAGGTATGAGTATAATCAAAAATTTACAAATGAATCAAATTTCAGCATTAAATAAACCATAAAAGTTGATATGCTGTTAAATAAAGAAACAAAACTTTTAAGTGATGAATCAGAATAAATGAACAAAACCTTTAAGTGACCAATCAAATGCCAGCAAGAACAACAAAAAAAAAACTTTGCTGAAAATGTTGTCTTGTCAAATAAATGGTTGGGGATTGATTGACTTAAAATATCTACTTGAATTTTTCTTATAAAATTGCCCACCTCCATTTCCACTGATGAATTTGTTGTATAAACAAAGTAATACAGATTTCTTTCTTTCTTTCATTCATTTTTGGTAATCTATCCTTCAATTGGCCAATCAGATAACTTTTTAAAGTCAGTGCAATTTTTAATGGCAAAATAATGTTTATTATAAAAACAACTTGAACTTTGGGATACCAGTGATTGATGCCCAAGATGTATTTATTTTTTAAGAGTATTTTCAGTAAGATGTAAGCAATATTTTCTTTTGAAAACTAATTAAGTAAAGACTGAAGTAATTTTCTTTCAATTATTTATTTTCTAGTGAGTTTAATTAATTTAGAATTTTCAAATAACAGTTTAATTTTTGGGTAGAGATCTAGCAAGAGAGTCCAGTTTGCCCTACTATTTACCTAGAGTTGGAGGGAGAATAGTTGGATTAATACCTTTCTCGAGGGTAGTAGCACTATGTGAAATACAAACAGCATTTGAACTCAGGTCACCGTGTCCATTTCCTACAACAATATCCTATACACTAAAAGTGCCTCTGGAAATATATGCATGCACCACCTCTTTGCCAGGATGCAACACAAGGTCAATTTTTAAACAAAGTACAACTGTTTTCAATTCAGAGTTTTCCTTCTCCTAGATTAGTTGTTGTATTAAAGCTAAAGAGCCCATACTATTTACTCATACTTAGGAAGAGAAGAGATGGATTCATACCTTTCCCAAGGGCATTAGCACAAAGTGAATTGCAAACACCTTTGTCCAGGTGTTGAACTGTCTCTTTCTTTCTACAATAATCATTATGCCACAAGTGACTCTTAATTGAAAATAAAAGGAGTGATGAATAGAAGTTGGGGGAAAACATAAGTTGTTGGTGACTGTAGTTGAGGGAAACCAGATGACTCTCTTTTCAATAACTACTACTCCAATATCTAGAGGATGGTGCTACGCTTTTCCCTGAAGGGCTCCACTTTACTCTTGATATATAATTTTTTGATTACAAACAGTTAAATGTCAAAATAGTTCTATTTCAAACAATTCAGTTTAGCATAAGTACGCAGTTTAGTTCTATTTGACCCATAAATAGGACCCAATCAGGTGCTACCACTCCATGCCAGAGTTGACCTGGGAGTGATGGCAATGAAGGGGTACAACACATTCCCCAAAGCTCCATTAGAGCAGCATTACTGGAACCTCATCATCAGATTGTTAAGTGTCATATCGAGGACACTTGTTGGGGAAGAAAGTCTTACTCCTCTGCAGGGATGCAGTCAGTGTATTCTACAGCCCCAGCCAACTGGACAACTATATTGTCTAGGGAAGTCATCAGTTTTTTGCTTTTATTACTTGGGGATTAAGGGAAATTTTTGGCCAAGTGCTTGCACCCTCACTCTACATCTAGCATTGTGTCATGCTCCATTTTACCCTTGGTACATACTTTATATTGCTGAGTGTTAAGCAAGGAGCTATCAAGTACTATTTTTTAAGTTTTGGGGATGATGCGACCTAGGATTGAACCCAGGTCTCCCGGACCATTAGCAAACTCTCTATGGCCATTTGTATGAGTAGTTAGGAAAGTAATCTAGAAAGAGAAATATATTTTAGAAAAAACTTTGTAATATCAGTAATTGACACCCAAGATTGACATGTATATGTATTTTTAGAGTATTTTTGGTAAGATGTAAGCAAAATTTTTTTTGGATAACTAATTTTCTTCAAATTAATTACTTTTTGAAAGGTTTGTGGAAACTTTGGAAGTTTCTTAACAGTTTATTTTTTATCTAGAGATTTGTCCATTAGGATGACCAAATTAAATCAAGAGTCACCCTCTCTGAACTGTAATTGACAAAAATCTTTGACTGACTGCTTGAGAAATTGCTGAACAGTTCACTAAAATGTATTCAATAATCAAAATCAACGAAATCAGTTATGTATTGAAACTTGTCCAATATATTCTCTATGTTCTGACAGATTCAGGATGACCAAATTAAATCAAGAGTCACCCTCTCCTGAATGTAATAGACCAAAATTTTAAGGAAAATCATATGATCAAAGGAAAAACTGCTTTACTCCTGATTCACAATACATGAGCACACATAGCAAAAAGTACACAGCCAAAGATTTTGAATTTGAATAGAAATTTTTTAATGTCATTCAAAACAAAAATATATTTCTTTATTCTTTGCTATTCTGATAGCAACTGAACGGACACTTTTTTTTAACAACCCAAGTCTCAAGATTGAATCTGCTGTAATTTTAGAGTCAAAATGAAATTAATAAATAATAGAATAATTATGATGTTGGGTCAGTAAAATATGTTTATTTCTGTGTGTGGGGTTAAGTGAGAGAGAGTCTTTCTGTGATTGGATAAACCAATCACATGAATAGCCCTAAAGTTTTGGTGCAGAATACCAAAAAATCAGTAGATAGATTCTGGACAAGTTCCCTGCTGTATGTTGACCAGAAATTCTCCCCAAGAAATCACTAAATATGAAGATACTTGCTATCCTTTCCATCACACTGATAAATCTCTCACACTTGACTCTATAAACAGGAAGGACTTTATATTGTTAGTCATTGTTTTGTTATTTAATAAATTGTTAGAATTAAACTAAGTGTTTATTAATCTATTTGTTATTGTTAGTCTTAGAAATAAATGCTATACTAATTCCAATAATGATAAAACTATTGCAGTTAAAATAAAATTAAACAGAGTTTCTCATTTTTCCTGATAATTGCTAAAAAGAAATAGGTATTAAAACCATTTACATCTAGATTACAATGCTCATTCAATAGATAATGTGAATCCCTGTTTACAGTTGTACATTTGTCAAGGAAATTAATAATGATAGTTCCTTTCATGTCCCAGAAGACTGTTAGCATGATATTCTTTAATGACTGCTGCACCCAGAAACCTTTATTTACAGAAGAGTCAGTATTTGCACATCATAAGACTGTCTTTTTGACTCAGACTCATGGATGCAAACTCATCTTTAGCTCATTTGTAAACATTTTTTTTTTTAACTAAAACATGCTTCTCTATACACATCAAACATTCTTCTGTAAATTTCACATGGTTTGTACTTCTCAGCCACTAAAGTTTTGATAACAGACCTCTCTTCAAGGCTAGAGCAACCTGTTTGTTTTACCACTTCTTTAATAAGCAATAAAATGAGTTTGGCAATGAACCAATTTCAAACAATACTGTGCTGGACATTTTTGGAAAAGAAAATTCTGAAAAAGAATTTATTTTACTTTTTTAAAATAGATTTCTCTTATTTATTGAATGAGCCTTGTATTAGTATTAGTTTGGAATACTTGAAACCATACAACAGTTACTAGAATTAGATAGAAATACTTGACATATAACTGTGTGCAAACAAATGATTATAGACAATTTAAAAATTGGTAATTTCTAAAAAAAAAGAATACCACATATTAATTCATAGTTCTTAATTCAAACACACTTTTTAGGGTATCTGAAATATAAGGAATGAAATATTTAAAACTATGTATGGAAACTTGTGGTACATCCTGTTTATAAATTTTTAATAGAAAAGATTATAAAATGAATATTGTTTAGAAAAAGGGTAATAAGTTGAAGGGATTTTTGAAATTTGTCCAGCCTTGTCTTTCATCGAAATCTTGGCCTCTTACCTGATGTTGATGAGTACTTCAATTAGTATATAATTATGATAGCAGAGAATCACTAGTATGCTTACTTATTCCACTTTTCCAAGTATTGTTTGTTTTCTTATCTTTGTTTTCAGTTAAAAACTTAGTTGATGTAGATGAGTACTTCAGCTAGTATATGGTTATCAGATTCTCTACAAGTCAATTGACAGTCTGATATCCATGTGGATGGTAAAATGTCTGTTAATCATTGTAATCTAATATTTTGAAATTCATCAAATTTTGATAAAAGTATTGGTTTTGTTTTGTTTTATGGCATATCGACCATTGTTGGTTATTAATGCCAAATCTTGTTTTTTATCTATATATTTAATATATGATATGTAAACACAATTCTGTTAAATGATCAAACAGTGCCATTTCTAACAATTCAATTTAGCATAAGTCATTTGTTTGCACAGAGTTTGAATGTCAAACAGTTCTATTTGATCTATAGATAGGACCCTATCAGATGCTAGCACTCCAGGCCAGAGTGGACCTGGGGGTTATGACAGTGAAGGGGTACTCTGCATTCCCCAAAGCCTCAGCATTACTGTAGTCTCACCATCATTTAGCATCATATCCAGGACACTCATTGGGAAAGTCTTATCCCTCTGTAGAGATGCAGTCGGTGTATTCTAAAGCTTCCCCACTGCAGCTGACTGGTCTAAATCCATAAGGACTTGATAGGAGAAATAGAAAAGTCAGGTATGGCTGACCATATATGGAGGGAAAAGGGAAACCATCTGCCCTTATGGGAGGAAGTTGAAATAATAGATAGAGAAGAAAATTGGAAGAGGAGATGCCTTAAAGAATCTGCACATATGATAGGCTATAGTAACCTCCTGAGTAGACCAAATATAGAGATGAATACAATATGGGAACCTATAATCAAAAACGCCAGGTTGCATTAAAAAAAAAAAAAAATACTAGTCAAACTGGTTGATGTTCTAGGTATCAAAAAGAATATTAGGTTTATAGGGCACCAAAATTGACACTGAATCGGTGGACACATAGTGCAGTGGATATAAGTGTTGGGTTTAAACAGTTCTAAATGACAGTTATATCTCTGGACTGCAGGTTCAGTCCTGGTTAAGGGTGACAGTAACATAGAATAATAATTAACACAGCTTAACACTTGTATCCTGCTATGAATAGTGGAATGAGAGCAGAGTACCCCTGTGGATTGAATAAAGGGTTAGGTTCGAAGTTCTGTGGCAAATCCCGATTACAACAAGAAGGCTCCCAAGTTCAAAAAGAGATACCTGAAGAAGGCTGGAGGGCACATCAGCTGAAACATTGTGCAGACATAAATAAAGATGAGGATAAGAGTCTGAAGAATCATAATACTACAAATTCAAATAGTTCTATTCGACCCATAGATAGGACTCTTTCAGTTGTTACCACTCCAGGTCAGAGTGGTCCAAAGAGTAATGGCAATGAAAGGGTACATCATATTCCTCACTGCTCCCTAACCATGAGTTATTTTGGTGTCACATCCAGAACACTCATTGGTTCTTGTCCCTCTGCAGAAATGCAGTTGGTATATTCTACCTTCCCAGCTGGCTGGGCAAAGCATTTATGCTTTCAAGTAACTTATAGTACTCTTATGTAAACAATTATAGCTTACATAAAAATATAACTGTGGATAAATTATAATTCATCCACAGTTATATGACGTACAGTAGCCCTATCTAACAGTAATAATTTTCAAACAAATCTTTTTGACACATAAATGTGGTCTTTACAGGTACTACCACTCTGAATCAGAATGGACCTGGGAGTAATGGCAATAAAGGGGTACTCTACACCCCACCAAAGCTCCAGAACCGAAACTTTGCAAACAGTTACAGTTATCATATCCAAGACATGGCTTTTTGTGAGGTGGTGAAGCTTTGTCGCCTTTACAGGAAATGCACTCAGTTTATTTTTAGGCTTTTTCCTAATGGCCACAAATGTACATACATACTCATATAGACACACTTGCATGTCCCTGTGTATACATTATTGTACTTAGAGGTATAAAGGTTTATGGTGTCAATGTTGTGAAGGGTGTTTTCTGCATCTGATGTCAGCAAGTTGAGACAATGCTAAAAGACAATTAATATGAACGATTACCAAAATGTTTATATTTTGCTTATAAGTCTCAATAGGTTGTGTAGAGGAAATGAAAGGCAAACAAACTAACACCCACATACAAATGAGTGGAAGAGTTTAATTAAAAGATGTCAATTTTAGACCTCTAAAAAAACAGTTTAATCTGATTTTTCCCCAGTTTTTATTGATTACATCCTTAGAATATTAAGCAAGAAAAATGAATAAAATAAAATCAAAAAAATGCCTTGAATAGAAATATTTTACTTCATTTGAACATCAAAAATGAGGCATCTGCACAAAGAGACAAGTTGATTTTTTAAAAATTAAATTTGAAATTATTTTTATGATTTTCACATTTGGTTTGCTGGATACATTTTCGATATACGTATATGTGTGTATCTATTCCCCTGTGCATGTATTTTTGAAAGAAAAAAAAGCTGAGATAAGGACAAATTGTTTATATACACCGGTTATTGGATTTCTTTCTTCTGTTTCCGGCAAACGTTCAAAAACAACTTAGCTTCAATTTTCAGGCTCTTCAATCATTTCTTTTGTAATTTTCAATTTATTTATCAACATTACAAAATATTCGAGAAATTGACTTGGAAATCTCAAAAACAACCCCAAAGGTGAAATTTGAACATTACTCACTTAAACAAAACAAAAAAAAAAAAAAGAATATTGACGCTGAAAGGTAATTAAAATTTGTTTCTGAATATTTTGTTAAAAATCCATCGATTGTTGTTGATAATTGTAAAATTTTCTTTTCAAAATTAATAATGCGTAGAAAAATTTATTAACTCTTTTGTTTTTTAGTCGAGACAAATGAAACACACCTCACCACCACAAAAAAAAAAAAAAGAAAATAATAGGGAATTTTTGCATTGTTTTTCTAATTATTAGTCGGGAAAAAATTTTAAAGATTTATTTTTTTGTTTTGCTGTTCAGTGCTTTTCGGGCTGATGTAAACAAGTGTTAGACAAACCCCCGAAACCCATAAAACATGGATAAAACCCAAAACATTAAAATAAGGATTTGATTTGTCCCCCCCAAATAAAGGATAATCTTTTCACTATATCAGCTAACGTCACGGGAAATCAATATTTTATTTATTTATTTATTTTACATAAACATAGATGTGCTGTTTTATTTTCTTTCTTTGAATCAAAATTAAGATTTATAAAACGAGACAAAACATTTTAAATTAATCTAACCAGATGAATTGAATAACAATATAAATGATACGACAGTCATTATCAACCCTCTCCCTTTCGTTGGCTAGAACTAGAAATTTGGCAGAGGAAGCAAGTTCACATTGGACCCTAGACAGAAGGGAGATTCTCAGACGTAGTGCTTTTGCTAAGGTTGATAGAAGGAAGCGCGTTTTCCATCAGTTAAGAACAGATGGCACCCAGAAAATATAACAGACAACTACTATTAAAAAAGAAAGATAAACAGAATGTACTCTTACAATAAATTATTTTCTTATTTTATTACTATATCATAATAAAATTTTCATCAAATTACTTAAAGTTGACGTTATATCTTCTGAATTTTATTCAAATTAAATTTTTTATTTATTAATTGAAACGAAAAAATGAGAACGTTATAAACATTGTACTTCCATTTGGTGCCATTCTGTTTGAGAATTGTGTAATTTAATTAGAGTTTGAAAATTTATTTTAAAAACGTGACATATATCCTAAAAAAAATTAATATCATATCAATCTGCCTTTATTGTTTTAAAATGGTTAGTTTCTATAACACTATAAATTATTTGACAACACAAATGAATAACAAAACTTCTTTTGAAACACAACAACGAAAGGTTTACTATAGTAGCAAGTGTAATTGAGTCAGAGTGAGAAAGTGTCCCTTTTGGTGTCGCCAGTTAGTATATTAGTCTTTGAGTTTGTAGGAAGTGTGTGGGTGTGTGTATCACTGTAGCAAATAGCTCGTATGACTGACCGCAAGGCTGGTTCTTCTGTATGTGAAGCTATTAACTGCATGTTCTTCGGTGAAGGCGAGGAAGGTCTGTCATGGCTGCGAGGTAGGTGCTTTCTGAACATATATGTGTGTCACTGTAGCGGGTTGCTTGTGTGACTGACCACAAGGCTGGTTCTTCCATGTGTGAAGCTAGTAACCGTGCGTTCTTCTGTGAAGGCGAGAGAGGTCTGTCATGGCCGCTAGCTTGCTCTGATTGTCGGCTGACTACCAAAAGGACTAGAAAAAATTGTTCTACAGAGGGAGAAGGATTCAATGCGCTCTGCCTGGTGATTGGTCGGTTGTAGCCAAATTGTTTGGCAGGGGTATTGATTTGCGAAAGGAAATAGATCTGTGGCTGCTACATACCTATCCATCTCATTCTGTTTTTATCTATAAATCCGAAAGCACAACCTCACATATTCAAATGCTCTGATGAAGGTTTAATGTTTAAAACCAAAATGTTTAACATTTGCAAATAATTCAAACTATAAATAAAATCATCCTCTGAAGACTTTGTGATTTTTATTATATTTGTACATTTTCCTAATAAAGACAGTATAATTAAATTTTATAGTAATTTAACATTATAACTGTTTCTGTAAAGTAAATAAACTAGGACATTGGTCTAATGAGTTGAGTGTTTACCAATGGTCCAGGAGACCAGGGTTCAATCCTAGCTCAAGTCATCCGAAAGACTCAAAAAATGGTACTTGATGCTGCCTTGCTTAGCACTCAGCATTATAAGGTAAGGATCAAGGATAAAGTTGAACAATCCAGGGAATGGAGTAGCAGCACCCTCCCCTACATCACGGTGTAGTAGCTATAGAAAAGAGAGCCTTCAGGTCGCCAACTTTACTTAGTGTTTCTGTAATCTTATTGAAAATTCAGAGCCACTACTTAATACATTCTGATAGATTTTGACAAAAGAGTAATTAAAAATAGTCACATGTACTTCTGACTCATGAAAATGCATAGAGAAGAGATCCAGTTCACACTCTGGATACTTAGTAAATTCAAAAAAGCTTATCAGCTTCAATATTTGTATTGTCTATAAAAAAAAATGCCAGTTTCTGTACCAAAACTAGGATTATTACACCAAGAGAAAACAATGCTCTGACTTTGGTGATATATGAAATATTTTTAATTAGAAAGTTGTATTATTCCTGCATAAATAGACTACATATTATAAAATGCTTGTTGTAAAATATTCCCAATTTTCCTAGTCCTAGTTTTCATCTTTATTAAATGAAAATGTGTACAACAATTATGATAAAATAGAAAAGAAATACAGATGTTTTGATGTTCAAAAAATTCTATTTCTGAGACTTTAGTAAACTGTCTGCTGCCAGAGATAAATCATGAGAAATGAAGGAAACAGTTTTCTTGATCAAATTTATTGCTGATTATCAAATATGAATCTAGTATATGAGTGAAAAGAGAAATGTGACTGAGCTTTCTTTCTAACAAAATAGATATATTAATGAAGATGGTTGTAAGTTAAAAAAAAAAAAAATTTTCTTAAATCAAAATTATCAGTTATGTGCAAAATAAATATTTATTCAAACTTTGAAAAATATGTTTACATCATCATTGTTATTTTTGTTATCTGAAAAATGAAAATTAGTAGAAAATGTAATTGAGAATTTCAACCGAGAAATATTTTTCTGCGGTTTGAATTGACATGAAATTTTAATTGGTCTAAATGAAGATAAGACTTTTATTTTGAAATGATTTATAAAAAGAAATTCATCTCTAAAATTCTTTCTGAATACAAATTAGTTCTATTTCCATGTTTAGTTAACCATTAACGAAAATGCAATTGAGAAATGGATGAATTGGTGCAAAGTCTGCTTCCCAAAGAAAGGCAAACTCGGAATGACCCCAAATTGCAAATGTATAACTGTTACCTAAATAGCTGCTCAGATTTACAATGTCTTGCTCCTCAATCATATCCAACTTGAAGTTGAGGAAGATTTTTTTGAAAAATCAGAATAATTTTCAGAAAAAAGAGCCACATTTTCTCAGATTCATCTCTACAATTATTCCTGGTTACAAGTTGATTGTGTCTAAAATGAATGTTTCCATTTTTATCTTTATGACAGCTGGATTAAAAGTATTTGTCTTTTTGGGAAATATCAGTTTATAAGATGTCCTAAAAGACTGTTTCATTTGTATTTGGCTTATTTTGTATGTATTGTTCCTTTTGAAAATCTCCTCCCAAAAAGAGTGTCCTGCATATGATGCTAAACTGCTTCTGATGGTGAGGCTCCATTTCTAGAGATCTGGTGAGTGAGAAGCATCCCCATCATTGCCTTTATCCCCAGCTTCACTCTGAGCTTAAGTGTTAGTATATTGTTAGTGTCTCATCTATGGACCAAATAGATTTTCTTTTTAATTATTTTTAACAAGTAGGGATACTTGATATAATTGTAAACTATCCTAATAGTTACTTGTAGATATAATTCCTTAGTAAAGATTATGATTAGTTACTTGAAACCATTTAAGTGTGTGTAAACAAATGACTATTATTGAATAGAAATTATTACTTGAAACCATATAGTTACTAGTATTAGATTGAAGTACTTGAAACCATTCAACTGTGTGCAAATTATTTGTATTAGATGGGAATACTTAATATATAACTGTGTGGAAAAACTCTTGGGAAACTACTAAAAAAATGAAAATATATATATATCCAGTTTTCTTTGAAAAAAACTCAATATAATGTAGCAAGGCTTTCATTTTAAATGTGAGGGATGAGAATGGCTGCAGCAACAGTAAATAAAGAATGTTTCATATTCATGAATTGTGCGTTTTCTTGCCTTAATTTTGTCTTTTTTTTTTTTTTTTTTTTTTTTTAACAGTTTGCATCTAGAATAATATGATGAGTAATTATGAAAAATGAAGATTTGTACCCAGTAAAATTTGTACATTAGCAGTTTCAATGTGAGTCAGTTCTTGAAACACAAATAAGAACACAGACTTTGCAGAAAACATTCATCTGGGAAATCTGTACTGTTTCATTCTCCCTGAATTCACATCTTAAAACAGACATGTAAGACAACGCTAAAGAGAAATCATTCCACTGTGAAATCTGTAGAGCAGGATTTTCCAAGAATTCAAGTTTAAAAAGGCACTTATCAACACACACTGGTGAGAAAACATTTTATTGTGAAATCTGTGGTGCTAAATTTTCCAGGAATTCAAATTTGAAAAGTCACATGTTAACACACACAAGAGAGAAATCATTTCCTTGTGAAATCTGTGGAGCTTCATTTTCTAAGAATTCAAATCTCAAAACACATATGTCAACACACATAAGAGAGAAACCATTTCACTGTGAAATTTGTGGAGCTGAATTTTCCTGGAATTCACAGTTGAAAGCACATGTGTTAACACACACTGGGGAGAAGCCATTCCATTGTGAAATCTGTGGAGTTGCATTTTCCAGGAATTCACATCTCAAAACACATACGTTAAGACACACTGGAGAGAAACCATTTCACTGTGAAATATGTGGTCTTAAATTTTCCACAAATTCTGATCTTAAATGCCACATGCGCACACACACTGGAGATAAACCATTTCATTGTAAAATTTGTGGGGCTTCATTTTCCTGGAATTCAAATCTCAAAACACATATATCAACACACACTGGAGAGAAACCATTCCATTGTGAAATCTGTGGATCAACATTTTCCAGGAATTCAAATCTCAAAACACATATGTCAACACACACTGGAGAGAAACCATTTCATTGTGAAATATGTGGTAGGAGATTTTACAAAAATTCACATGTTAAAAGCCACATGCTCATACACACTAGAGTAAAATCATTTCATTGTAAAATTTGTGGGACTTCATTTTCCACGAATTCAAATCTCAAAACACATATGTCAACACACACTGGAGAGAAACGATTCCATTGTGAAATCTGTGGATCAACATTTTCCACGAATTCATATCTCAATACACATATGTTAAAACACACTGGAGGGAAACCATTTCATTGTGAAATATGTGGTAGGAGATTTTACAAAAGTTCACATGTTAAAAGCCACATGGTCATACACACTAGAGTTAAATCATTTCATTGTCAAATTTGTGGGGCTTCATTTTACTGGAATTCAAATCTCAGAGCACATATGTTAACCCACACTGAAGAAAAACCATTCCAGTGTGAAATCTGTGGAGCTAGATTTGCTCGCATTTCAGGCAGGAAATCACACATGGCAACACATACTGGAGAAAAACCATTTCATTGTAAAATCTGTGGAGCTGCATTTTCATGGGCATCAAATCTCAAAAGACATTTGTTAACCCACACTGGAAAGAAAGCGTTTCATTGTGAAATTTGTGGCACAACTTTCTCTCTCAATGCAACTCTGAAAAAGCACATGTCAACTCATACTGCATAAAAGGTACAATTTTATAGAATACAGAAATGTTTCTCCTCTGTGAAATTCGTGTACCAAGATGTACCCTAATTCACATCTTAAAGAATGTATGAAAATATACATTGAGTACTTTTTTTGGTGTGAAATCTGTAAACATTGAGAAAATTTAAACATATATTCTGTTTATTTTTATTCTGGTATACATGAAAGAAGATATTTTTTTAAAGATATCTAACAATTAGTTAAATGCCAGAAATAAAAAAAATAGTCTCTCCCAAGGTTAACCTGGATATGACACTAAACTGTATCTAATGGTGAGGTTCTAGTCCTGTATTTTGGTGAATGTAAGGTACCTCTTCATTGCCATTACTCCACTCTGTCTCTGATTGGTAGTACCTGTTAGTCTGATCTATGAGTCAAATAGAACTATTCAATCATTTAACAGATTATCATTTATTAGTTATTTGAAAACATACTGCTGTGTGCAAATTATATTACATTGATGAATAGAAAATAGAATTACTAATGGTAAATAATAGTACTTGAAACCATTTAGCCATGTTCAAATAAATGAGCTCTAACATCTTGTTTGA
This sequence comes from Sepioteuthis lessoniana, assembly GCA_963585895.1. Lineage (NCBI taxonomy): Eukaryota > Metazoa > Mollusca > Cephalopoda > Myopsida > Loliginidae > Sepioteuthis > Sepioteuthis lessoniana. Next base: position 60,455,136 of record OY757908.1, read on the forward strand.
AAATAAAGTTGTTTACATATATATCAAAACATGATTTGGTATTGAGTAACCCACAAGGGTTGATATGCCATAAAGAACCAACCAACCAACCAGCCAACATCTTTATCAAAGACATTAGAATGGGTCTGGGTTTTTCCTTTAAGATCAGTTACCATAATAAAGCTAGAAACCTAATCTCCCCTACTTTGTTACATACAGTGGGGGATTAGATGCCAATCCTTTTTGCATCTACTGAGAGAAGCATACAGAATAGGCTTTTTAGGTCACCTTTAATAAACCATCTTTCACCATTTCCCCCCACTCACACATACACACATATATATATATATTATTTATGATTTTTGTAGAATGATCGCAATAACACTTACTGCCGTAAGGGTCCCAGCTAGCGTCCAGCTGGCAGAGGAAAATAAAACAGGCTGTACCCCAATACAGTTTCTACAACAATACTAAATTGCAGCTGGTATTTATGTAGAAATATCTCCACTCATAGACCAGCAGCCAATCACAGCCCATGGAATGGACTGGCCCACATGCACACAACGAGACACTCCAGTATGCACAAATAACTCCCCTTGTTCTGGAGTTCAGTTTCAAAGCCAGCTCAACTTGTTATACAACTGAGTGCTCATTTGAACAATTTGGCAAACTCAATAATTTTAACTGATATTATTATCAGTGTATATATATATATATACGTATGTGTGATGATCTCTGCAGTCAACCTCAGTGTCTTAACAGATCAGTTAAAATTGTGGCACACTGCACTGGTGATCTATTTGTAGTGTTGAAGATCTGATTAGAACTGGCCCATTGGCCTAATGAGTAGAGTGTTTGCCAATAGTCTGGGAGACAGGGATTCAATCCCAGGTCGAGTCATACCAAAGACTCAAAAAATGGTACTTGATGCTGCTTTGCTTACTGCTCAGCACTATAAGCTAAGGATCAAGGGTAAAGTGGAGCAATCCAGGGAATGGATTAGTGCCCTCCTCTACACTTCGGTGTAGTAGCTATTGAAAAGGGAGCCTTCGGGTCACTCTCGACTTAGGTCAAGAACTTTACTTACTACACTTTTTTGATGCGATTATAAAAGTTGAGTAGAACAAAAATATTCCACCCATTCTCCCTAACAACTTTTCTCAGGTTTTGAATTGTGAATTTTTTATTCTTCCAAGACCAGTTGCATTACCAGGGCAAGAGAGCCCAGTCTGCTTTAACATTTTACTGAAAGTTGCAATGTGGGAGCATACTGAATCATGTCTTGTAACCAATACCTTGTCAAATATGACATCATCACAATTTACATTGGCCTATACACATAAAAGGAGGTACCCATGGTATAATCGTTCTCACTGTTGGAAATGGACATGATGACCAAAGTTCAAAAACCTGGACAAGGCTTTTTGAATTTCCCATAGCATTAATACCCTTGGGAAAGGTATGGATCCAACTATTTTTGTTCTAGCTATGGTTAAATTGTTGGGCAGACTGGGTTTTTTAACCATGATATAGTAACCAGTCTAGGCAAAGGAAAACTATAAAGGCAAAATCTGTTAAACCCCTCTTCAAAAATTGACCTTGTGTCACATCTTGCTTGTGTGGAAGGTTTCGTAGATACATATACACATAAAAGCTGTTTTTGTTTTTTGCTCAATTTCCTGGTATAAAATTATTTATGTTTGAGGACCTGCTATAGACAAAAAAAAGATACACATTAGGGAAATAGTTATTTAACAAATTTACTGATTAAATATGAATGAAGTATAAATGAAAAAACCTTGGTTATAATCTGTATTTAGTTCACTGATAACCATGTGAATATTGCTCTGTCATTTTGTTTAGTAATAATGAAAGAAATAATAATGTCATTACTTTACAATTCAAGAATGTCATTACTTTACTGTAAACATAAATAATTCCAATTCTCCCACCAGCTATGGGTAAATAGGAGGGCAGACTAGGTTCTTCAGCCTTGGTGAGGCAACTAGTCTAGGAGAAGGAAAACTCTGAATTCAAACCTGTTAAACTCCGCTTAAAAAATTGACCTTGTATCATATCCTGCCCGAGCAGAGGGATTGGTAAATATGATAAATAATTCCTTCAAACAGGATTTTCTTATGAAAGCCACCTGAAAGCATACAATCTTTTGTGTTTACTTTTTGTAAATTTGTTTGGTTGATGACAATGTTTCCAGGATTTTTTCACATATTTTCACTTCATGTTCTTAATCATTCAAGTATTTTCTATGACTATCTTGTCTAGGTTAAATGTTTGCTTACTTTGTTTTGTGGTATCAAGAGTGGAGTGTTCACCAGTGGTCCGGGACACCGGGGTTCAATCCCAGGTTGAGTCATACCAAAGACTTAAAAAATGGTACTTGATGACACCTTACTTATCACTCAGCATTATAAGGTAAGGATCAAAGGTAAAGTGGAACAATCCAGGGAATGGAGTAGTGCCCTCCCCTACACCTTGGTGTTGTAGCTATTGAAAAGGGAGCATTCAGATCACTCTCAACTACAGCTGCCAACAACAACTTTTTTAGTTTAGTATAAGTATTGTATTTTTGTTTACAAACAGTTAAATGTCAAAATAGTTCTATTTCAAACAATTCAGTTTAGCATAAGTACGCAGTTTAGTTCTATTTGACCCATAAATAGGACCCAATCAGGTGCTACCACTCCATGCCAAAGTTGACCTGGGAGTGATGGCAATGAAGGGGTACAACACATTCCCCAAAGCTCCATTAGAGCAGCATTACTGGAACCTCATCATCAGATTGTTTAGTGTCATATTGAGGACACTTGTTGGGGAAGAAAGTCTTACCCCTCTGCAGGGATGCAGTCAGTGTATTCTACAGCCCCAGCCAACTGGACAACTATATTGTCTAGGGAAGTCATCAGTTTTTTGCTTTTATTATTTGGGGATTAAGGGAAATTTTTGGCCAAGTGCTTGCACCCTCACTCTACATCTAGCATTGTGTCATGCTCCATTTTACCCTTGGTACATACTTTATATTGCTGAGTGTTAAGCAAGGAGCTATCAAGTACTATTTTTTAAGTTTTGGGGATGATGCGACCTAGGATTGAACCCAGGTCTCCCGGACCATTGGAAAATTCTCTATGGCCATTTGTATGAGTAGTTGGAAGTAATCTAGAAAGAGAAATATATTTTAGAAATAACTTTGTAATATCAGTAATTGACACCCAAGATTGACATGTATATATATTTTTAGAGTATTTTTGGTAAGATGTAAGCAAAATTTTATTTGGATAACTAATTTTCTTCAAATTAATTACTTTTTGAAAGGTTTGTGGAAACTTTGGAAGTTTCTTAACAGTTTATTTTTTATCTAGAGATTTGTCCATTAGGATGACCAAATTAAATCAAGAGTCACCCTCTCTGAACTGTAATTGACAAAAATCTTTGACTGACTGCTTGAGAAATTGCTGAACAGTTCACTAAAATGCATTCAATAATCAAAATCCACGAAATCAGTTATGTATTGAAACTTGACCAATATATTCTCTATGTTCTGACAGATTCAGGATGACCAAATTAAATCAAGAGTCACCCTCTCCTGACTGTAATAGACCAAGATTTTAAGGAAAATCATATGATCAAAGGAAAAACTGCTTTACTCCTGATTCACAAGACATGACCACACATAGCAAAAAGTACACAGCCAAAGATTTTGAATTTGAATAGAAATTTTTAATGTCATTCAAAACAAAAATATATTTCTTTATTCTTTGCTATTCTGATAGCAACTGAACGGACACTTTTTTTTACAACCCAAGTCTCAAGATTGAATCTGCTGTAATTTTAGAGTCAAAATAAAATTAATGAATAATATAATAATTATGATGTTGGGTCAGTAAAATATGTTTATTTCTGTGTGTGGGGTTAAGTGAGAGAGAGTCTTTCTGTGATTGGATAAACCAATCACATGAATAGCCCTAAAGTTTTGGTGCAGAATACCAAAAAATCAGTAGATAGATACTGGACCAGTTCCCTGCTGTATGTTGACCAGAAATTCTCCCCAAGAAATCACTAAATCAGTAGATACTTGCTATCCTTTCCATCACACTGATAAATCTCTCAAACTTGACTCTATAAACAGGAAGGACTTTATATTGTTAGTCATTGTTTTGTTATTTAATAAATTGTTAGAATTAAACTAAGTGTTTATTAATCTATTTGTTATTGTTAGTCTTATACTAACTCCAATAATGATAAAACTATTGCAGTTAAAATAAAATTAAACAGAGTTTCTCATTTTTCCTGATAATTGCTAAAAAGAAATAGGTATTAAAACCATTTACATCTAGATTACAATGCTCATTCAATAGATAATGTGAATCCCTGTTTACAGTTGTACATTTGTCAAGGAAATTAATAATGATAGTTCCTTTCATGTCCCAGAAGACTGTTAGCATGATATTCTTTAATGACTGCTGCACCCAGAAACCTTTATTTACAGAAGAGTCAGTATTTGCACATCATAAGACTGTCTTTTTGACTCAGACTCATGGATGCAAACTCATCTTTAGCTCATTTGTAAACATTTTTTTTTTAACTAAAACATGCTTCTCTATACACATCAAACATTCTTCTGTAAATTTCACATGGTTTGTACTTCTCAGCCACTAAAGTTTTGATAACAGACCTCTCTTCAAGGCTAGAGCAACCTGTTTGTTTTACCACTTCTTTAATTAGCAATAAAATGAGTTTGGCAATGAACCAATTTCAAACAATACTGTGCTGGACATTTTTGGAAAAGAAAATTCTGAAAAAGAATTTATTTTGCTTTTTTAAAATAGATTTCTCTTATTTATCGAATGAGCCTTGTATTAGTATTAGTTTGGAATACTTGAAACCATACAACAGTTACTAGAATTAGATAGAAATACTTGACATATAACTGTGTGCAAACAAATGATTATAGACAATTTAAAAATTGGTAATTTCTAAAAAAAAAGAATACCACATATTAATTCATAGTTCTTAATTCAAACACACTTTTTAGGGTATCTGAAATATAAGGAATGAAATATTTAAAACTATGTATAGAAACTTGTGGTACATCCTGTTTATAAATTTTTAATAGAAAAGATTATAAAATGAATATTGTTTAGAAAAGGGTAATAAGTTGAAGGGATTTTTGAAATTTGTCCAGCCTTGTCTTTCATCGAAATCTTGGCCTCTTACCTGATGTTGATGAGTACTTCAATTAGTATATAATTATGATAGCAGAGAATCACTAGTATGCTTACTTATTCCACTTTTCCAAGTATTGTTTGTTTTCTTATCTTTGTTTTCAGTTAAAAACTTAGTTGATGTAGATGAGTACTTCAGCTAGTATATGGTTATCAGATTCTCTACAAGTCAATTGACAGTCTGATATCCATGTGGATGGTAAAATGTCTGTTAATCATTGTAATCTAATATTTTGAAATTCATCAAATTTTGATAAAAGTATTGGTTTGGTTTTGTTTTGTTTTATGGCATATCGACCATTGTTGGTTATTAATGCCAAATCTTGTTTTTTATCTATATATTTAATATATGATATGTAAACACAATTCTGTTAAATGATCAAACAGTGCCATTTCTAACAATTCAATTTAGCATAAGTCATTTGTTTGCACAGAGTTTGAATGTCAAACAGTTCTATTTGATCTATAGATAGGACCCTATCAGATGCTAGCACTCCAGGCCAGAGTGGACCTGGGGGTTATGACAGTGAAGGGGTACTCTGCATTCCCCAAAGCCTCAGCATTACTGTAGTCTCACCATCATTTAGCATCATATCCAGGACACTCATTGGGAAAGTCTTATCCCTCTGTAGAGATGCAGTCGGTGTATTCTAAAGCTTCCCCACTGCAGCTGACTGGTCTAAATCCATAAGGACTTGATAGGAGAAATAGAAAAGTCAGGTATGGCTGACCATATATGGAGGGAAAAGGGAAACCATCTGCCCTTATGGGAGGAAGTTGAAATAATAGATAGAGAAGAAAATTGGAAGAGGAGATGCCTTAAAGAATCTGCACATATGATAGGCTATAGTAACCTCCTGAGTAGACCAAATATAGAGATGAATACAATATGGGAACCTATAATCAAAAACGCCAGGTTGCATTAAAAAAAAAAAAAATACTAGTTAAACTGGTTGATGTTCTAGGTATCAAAAAGAATATTAGGTTTATAGGGCACCAAAATTGACACTGAATCGGTGGACACATAGTGCAGTTGATATAAGTGTTGGGTTTAAACAGTTCTAAGTGACAGTTATATCTCTGGACTGCAGGTTCAGTCCTGGTTAAGGGTGACAGTAACATAGAATAATAATTAACACAGCTTAACACTTGTATCCTGCTATGAATAGTGGAATGAGAGCAGAGTACCCCTGTGGATTGAATAAAGGGTTAGGTTCGAAGTTCTGTGGCAAATCCCGATTACAACAAGAAGGCTCCCAAGTTCAAAAAGAGATACCTGAAGAAGGCTGGAGGGCACATCAGCCGAAACATTGTGCAGACATCAATAAAGATGAGGATAATAGTCTGAAGAATCATAATACTACAAATTCAAATAGTTCTATTCGACCCATAGATAGGACTCTTTCAGTTGTTACCACTCCAGGTCAGAGTGGTCCAAAGAGTAATGGCAATGAAAGGGTACATCATATTCCCCACTGCTCCCTAACCATGAGTTATTTTGGTGTCACATCCAGAACACTCATTGGTTCTTGTCCCTCTGCAGAAATGCAGTTGGTATATTCTACCTTCCCAGCTGGCTGGGCAAAGCATTTATGCTTTCAAGTAACTTATAGTACTCTTATGTAAACAATTATAGCTTACATAAAAATATAACTGTGGATAAATTATAATTCATCCACAGTTATATGACGTACAGTAGCCCTATCTAACAGTAATAATTTTCAAGCAAATCTTTTTGACACATAAATGTGGTCTTTACAGGTACTACCACTCTGAATCAGAATGGACCTGGGAGTAATGGCAATAAATGGGTACTCTACACCCCACCAAAGCTCCAGAACCGAAACTTTGCAAACAGTTACAGTTATCATATCCAAGACATGGCTTTTTGTGAGGTGGTGAAGCTTTGTCGCCTTTACAGGAAATGCACTCAGTGTATTTTTAGGCTTTTTCCTAATGGCCACAAATGTACATACATACTCATATAGACACACTTGCATGTCCCTGTGTATACATTATTGTACTTAGAGGTATAAAAGTTTATGGTGTCAATGTTGTGAAGGGTGTTTTCTGCATCTGATGTCAGCAAGTTGAGACAATGCTAAAAGACAATTAATATGAACGATTACCAAAATGTTTATATTTTGCTTATAAGTCTCAATAGGTTGTGTAGAGGAAATGAAAGGCAAACAAACTACCACCCACATACAAATGAGTGGAAGAGTTTAATTAAAAGATGTCAATTTTAGACCTCTAAAAAAACAGTTTAATCTGATTTTTCCCCAGTTTTTATTGATTACACCCTTAGAATATTAAGCTAGAAAAATGAATAAAATAAAATCAAAAAAATGCCTTGAATAGAAATATTTTACTTCATTTGAACATCAAAAATGAGGCATCTGCACAAAGAGACAAGTTGATTTTTTAAAAATTAAATTTGAAATTATTTTTATGATTTTCACATTTGGTTTGCTGGATACATTTTCGATATACGTATATGTGTGTATCTATTCCCCTGTGCATGTATTTTTGAAAGAAAAAAAAGCTGAGATAAGGACAAATTGTTTATATACACCGGTTATTGGATTTCTTTCTTCTGTTTCCGGCAAACGTTCAAAAACAACTTAGCTTCAATTTTCAGGCTCTTCAATCATTTCTTTTGTAATTTTCAATTTATTTATCAACATTACAAAATATTCGAAAAATTGACTTGGAAATCTCAAAAACAACCCCAAAGGCGAAATTTGAACATTACTCACTTAAACAAAACAAAAAAAAAAGAATATTGACGCTGAAAGGTAATTAAAATTTGTTTCTGAATATTTTGTTAAAAATCCATCGATTGTTGTTGATAATTGTAAAATTTTCTTTTCAAAATTAATAATGCGTAGAAAAAATTATTAACTCTTTTGTTTTTTAGTCGAGACAAATGAAACACACCTCACCACCACAAAAAAAAAAAAAAGAAAATAATAGGGAATTTTTGCATTGTTTTTCTAATTATTAGTCGGGAAAAAATTTTAAAGATTTATTTTTTTGTTTTGCTGTTCAGTGCTTTTCGGGCTGATGTAAACAAGTGTTAGACAAACCCCCGAAACCCATAAAACATGGATAAAACCCAAAACATTAAAATAAGGATTTGTCCCCCCAAAATAAAGGATAATCTTTTCACTATATCAGCTAACGTCACGGGAAATCAATATTTTATTTATTTATTTATTTTACATAAACATAGATGTGCTGTTTTATTTTCTTTCTTTGAATCAAAATTAAGATTTATAAAACGAGACAAAACATTTTAAATTAATCTAACCAGATGAATTGAATAACAATATAAATGATACGACAGTCATTATCAACCCTCTCCCTTTCGTTGGCTAGAACTAGAAATTTGGCAGAGGAAGCAAGTTCACATTGGACCCTAGACAGAAGGGAGATTCTCGGACGTAGTGCTTTTGCTAAGGTTGATAGAAGGAAGCGCGTTTTCCATCAGTTAAGAACAGATGGCACCCAGAAAATATAACAGACAACTACTATTAAAAAAGAAAGATAAACAGAATGTACTCTTACAATAAATTATTTTCTTATTTTATTACTATATCATAATAAAATTTTCATCAAATTACTTAAAGTTGACGTTATATCTTCTGAATTTTATTCAAATTAAATATTTTATTTACTAATTGAAACGAAAGAATGAGAACGTTATAAACATTGTACTTCCATTTGGTGCCATTCTGTTTGAGAATTGTGTAATTTAATTAGAGTTTGAAAATTTATTTTAAAAACGTGACATATATCCTAAAAAAAATTAATATCATATCAATCTGCCTTTATTGTTTTAAAATGGTTAGTTTCTATAACACTATAAATTATTTGACAACACAAATGAATAACAAAACTTCTTATGAAACACAACAACGAAAGGTTTACTAGAGTAGCAAGTGTAATTGAGTCAGAGTGAGAAAGTGTCCCTTTTGGTGTTGCCGGTTAGTATGTTAGTCTTTGAGTTTGTAGGAAGTGTGTGGGTGTGTGTATCACTGTAGCAAATAGCTTGTATGACTGACCGCAAGGCTGGTTCTTCTGTATGTGAAGCTATTAACTGCATGTTCTTCGGTGAAGGCGTGGAAGGTCTGTCATGGCTGCGAGGTAGGTGCTTTCTGAACATATATGTGTGTCACTGTAGCGGGTTGCTTGTGTGACTGACCACAAGGCTGGTTCTTCCATGTGTGAAGCTAGTAACCGTGCGTTCTTCTGTGAAGGCGAGAGAGGTCTGTCATGGCCGCTAGCTTGCTCTGATTGTCGGCTGACTACCAAAAGGACTAGAAAAAATTGTTCTACAGAGGGAGAAGGATTCAATGCGCTCTGCCTGGTGATTGGTCGGTTGTAGCCGAATTGTTTGGCAGGGGTATTGATTTGCGAAAGGAAATAGATCTGTGGCTGCTACATACCTATCCATCTCATTCTGTTTTTATCTATAAATCCGAAAGCACAACCTCACATATTCAAATGCTCTGATGAAGGTTTAATGTTTAAAACCAAAATGTTTAACATTTGCAAATAATTCAAACTATAAATAAAATCATCCTCTGAAGATTTTGTGATTTTTATTATATTTGTACATTTTCCTAATAAAGACAGTATAATTAAACTTTATAGTAATTTAACATTATAACTGTTTCTGTAAAGTAAATAAACTAGGACATTGGTCTAATGAGTTGAGTGTTTACCAATGGTCCAGGAGACCAGGGTTCATTTTTTCCCAGCTTCACTCTGACCTTAAGTGTTAGTATATTGTTAGTGTCTCATCTATGGACCAAATAGATTTTCTTTTTAATTATTTTTAACAAGTAGGGATACTTGATATAATTGTAAACTATCCTAATAGTTACTTGTAGATATAATTCCTTAGTAAAGATTATGATTAGTTACTTGAAACCATTAAAGTGTGTGTAAACAAATGACTATTATTGAATAGAAATTATTACTTGAAACCATATAGTTACTAGTGTTAGATTGAAGTACTTGAAACCATTCAACTGTGTGCAAATTATTTGTATTAGATGGGAATACTTAATATATAACTGTGTGGAAAAACTCTTGGGAAACTACTAAAAAAATGAAAATATATATATCCAGTTTTCTTTGAAAAAAACTCAATATAATGTAGCAAGGCTTTCATTTTAAACGTGAGGGATGAGAATGGCTGCAGCAACCGTAAATAAAGAATGTTTCATATTCATTAATTGTGCGTTTTCTTGCCTTAATTTTGTCTTTTTTTTTTTTTAACAGTTTGCATCTAGAATAATATGAAGAGTAATTATGAAAAAGGAAGATTTCTACCCAGTGAAATTTGTACATTAGCAGTTTCAATATGAGTCAGTTCTTGAAACACAAATAAGAACACAGACTTTGCAGAAAACATTCATCTGGGAAATCTGTACTGTTTCATTCTCCCTGAATTCACATATTAAAACAGACATGTCAGACAATGCTAAAGAGAAATCATTCCACAGTGAAATCTGTAGAGCAGGATTTTCCAAGAATTCAAGTTTAAAAAGGCACCAGTCAACACACACTTGTGAGAAAACATTTTATTGTGAAATCTGTGGTGCTAAATTTTCCAGGAATTCAAATTTGAAAAGTCACATGTTAACACACACAAGAGAGAAACCATTTCCTTGTGAAATCTGTGGAGCTTCATTTTCTAAGAAATCAAATCTCAAAACACATATGTCAACACACACAAGAGAGAAACCATTTCACTGTGAAATTTGTGGAGCTAAATTCTCCTGGAATTCACATCTGAAAGTACATGTGTTAACACACACTGGAGAGAAGCCATTTCATTGTGAAATCTGTGGAGTTGCATTTTCCAAGAATTCACATCTCAAAACACATATGTTAACACACACTGGAGAGAAACCATATCACTGTGAAATATGTGGTCGTAGATTTTCCAGAAATTCACATCTTAAAAGTCACATGCTCACACACACTGGAGAAAAATCATTTCATTGTAAAATTTGTGGGGCTTCATTTTCCTGGAATTCAAATCTCAAAACACATATGTTTAAACACACTGGAGAGAAACCATTTCAGTGTGAAATTTGTGAAGCTGAATTTTCGTGGAATTCACATCTGAAAACACATATGTCAACACACACTGGAGAGAAACCATTCCATTGTGAAATCTGTGGATCAACATTTTCCACGAATTCACATCTCAAAACACATATGTCAACACACACTGGAGAGAAACCATTTCATTGTGAAATATGTGGTAGGAGATTTTACAAAAATTCACATGTTAAAAGCCACATGCTCATACACACTAGAGAAAAATCATTTCATTGTAAAATTTGTGGGGCTTCATTTTCCTGGAATTCAAGTCTCAAAACACATATGTTAACCCACACTGGAGAGAAACCATTCCACTGTGAAATTTGTGGAGCTAGATTTACTCTCATTTCAGGCCTGAAATCACACATGTCAACACATACTGGAGAGAAACCATTTCACTGTAAAATATGTGGTGGTAGATTTTCTATAAATGCACATCTTAAAAGCCACATGCGAATACACACAGGAGAAAAACCATTTCATTGTAAAATCTGTGGAGCTGCATTTTCATGGACAACCAGTCTCAAAAAACATTTCTTAACCCACACTGAAAAGAAAGCATTTCATTGTGAAATTTGTGGCACAACTTTCTCTCTCAATGCAACTCTGAAAAAGCACATGTCAACTCATACTGCATAAAAGGTACAATTTTATAGAATACAGAAATGTTTCTCCTCTGTGAAATTCGTGTACCAAGATGTACCCTAATTCACATCTTAAAGAATGTATGAAAATATACATTTAGTACTTTTTTTGTTGTGAAATCTGTAAACATTGAGAAAATTTAAACATATATTCTGTTTATTTTTATTCTGGTATACATGAAAGAAGATATTTTTTAAAGATATCTAACAATTAGTTAAATGCCAGAAATAAAAAAATAGTCTTTCCCAAGGTTAACCTGGATATGACACTAAACTGTATCTAATGGTGAGGTTCTAGTCCTGTATTTTGGTGAATGTAAGGTACCTCTTCATTGCCATTACTCCCATATATAGCAACCAGTCTAGGCAAAGGAAAACTATAAATTTAAAATCTGTTAAACCCCACTTGAGAAATTGACCTTGTGTAACGTCTTGCTTGTGTGGAAGGTTTGGTAGATACATATAAACATAAAAGCCGTCAAGAAAACCCTTGTTTTTGTTTTTTGCTCAATTTCCTGGTATAAGATTATTTATGTTTGAGGACATGCAATAGACAAAAAAAAGATACACATTAGGGAAATAGTTATTTCACATATTTACTGATTAAATATGAATGAAGTATAAATGAAAAAACCTTGGTTATAATCTGTATTTAGTTCACTGATAACCATGCGAATATTGCTCTGTCATTTTGTTTAGTAATAATGAAAGAAATAATAATGTCATTACTTTACAATTCAAGAATGTGTCACGTGATATCCCGCTGGGAGGAGGGAGATAAAATTACTACTACTCGTATTTGAATTGACAGTATCAAGCTGTCAAAAAAAGTGACCGTTAAGGAAGGAATGTGGGTCACACAGGGGAGACCAGGTGTTGGCACTTAGTAACCTCAGGTCGCCAGACACCGGTAGGGGAAAGAGAGAGAAGCCAAATGATTGGCTGGGACCCCAAAACGGAAGTGGGGCTCCCTTCCGCTCAGCGGAAGTAAAGGAAGAAATTTAGTTTTTGAGCAGGGTTCGTAGCGGGCGGACGAAACATAGCCATTTTACTCCGGGTGGAAGACAAAAGAATTACTGAGACACGAAGGACCCCAAGTCCTTCAAGCCAGTATTAAAAACAGAACAAAGGCTATTAGCCCGTGAAAGAAGAAAAGATTCTCCAGTGGAACCCCGTCGAAAAAAATATAAGATAAGTAACTTTGGGGCCATTTCCTTTATACCCAAATTTCGTTTACCACTCTCTCTCTCTCAATTTGAAGAAAGATAAAAGTCAAGAAAAGACATTTATATTCGTGGACTGTCAATTTATTATATGTTTTTGACACTGTGAAAGTGTACATAACTGTAGTAAAGGAATTCATGTATTTTTATGTTACTATGTGGTCTATGTTGTTATTTCATGTTTCTTTTCAGCTTCTATTCGCCTTATGTTATCTTGCTTAGAATTGTCCTATTAATTCCTAAAATATCACACGGGAAACCTGAGTTGCCGACTACTACAATATTGATATTATTACGACTAAAACCTATAGGCTCATTATCTTCCATTGTCTCGGGGAAGGAAGAAAGCGGCCTGGTGGGTGTGTGATAGTGTGAAATTTGGAACCCCTTGCCAGCGGCAGTCAGTCTGGCTCTAAAAATTAATCCCTCACGTAATATGCCAGGTCTTATATGCCTGAGAGAAAAACTCTGAACGAGGACTTATTCTATAAATGATCAAGTGCCAACCTGGCCCGTCTTCACACGTGTGAAAATAAAATCCCGTTTTGGGATTTGAGTCAATTTCGCGTCACAAATGTCATTACTTTACAGTAAACATAAAAAATTCCTTCAAACAGGATTTTCTTATGAAAGCCACCTGAAAACATACAATCTTTTGTGTTTACTTTTTGTAAATTTGTTTGGTTAATGACAATGTTCCCAGGATTTTTTTCACAAATTTTCACTTCATGTTCTTAATCATTCAAGTATTTTCTATGACTATCTTGTCTAGGTTAGTTGTTTGCTTGCTTTATTTTATGGTATCAAGAGTAGAGTGTTCACCAGTGGTCCGGGAGACCGGGGTTCAATCGCAGATTGAGTCATACCAAAGACTTAAAAAATGGTACTTGATGACACCTTGCTTATCACTCAGCATTATAAGGTAAGGATCAAGGGTAAAGTGGAACAATCCAGGGAATGGAGTAGTGCCCTCCCCTACACCTTGGTGTTGTAGCTATTGAAAAGGGAGCATTCAGATCACTCTCAACTACAGCTGCCAACAACAACTTTTTTAGTTTAGTATAAGTATTGTATTTTTGTTTACAAACAGTTAAATGTCAAAATAGTTCTATTTCAAACAATTCAGTTTAGCATAAGTACGCAGTTTAGTTCTATTTGACCCATAAATAGGACTCAATCAGGTGTTACCACTCCATGCCAGAGTTGACCTGGGAGTGATGGCAATGAAGGGGTACAACACATTCCCCAAAGCTCCATTAGAGCAGCATTACTGGAACCTCATCATCAGATTGTTTAGTGTCATATTGAGGACACTTGTTGGGGAAGAAAGTCTTACCCCTCTGCAGGGATGCAGTCAGTGTATTCTACAGCCACAGCCAACTGGACAACTATATTGTTTAGTGAAGTCATCAGTTTTTTGCTTTTATTACTTGGGGATTAAGGGAAATTTTTGGCCAAGTGCTTGCACCCTCACTCTACATCTAGCATTGTGTCATGCTCCATTTTACCCTTGATACATACTTTATATTGCTGAGTGTTAAGCAAGGAGCTATCAAGTACTATTTTTTAAGTTTTTGGGATGATGCGACCTGGGATTGAACCCAGGTCTCTCGGACCATTGGCAAACACTCTCTGGCCATTTGTATGAGTAGTTGAGAAAGTAATTTAGAAAGAGAAATATATTTTAGAAATAACTTTGTAATATCAGTAATTGACACCCAAGATTGACATGTATATATATTTTTAGAGTATTTTTGGTAAGATGTAAGCAAAATTTTATTTGGATAACTAATTTTCTTCAAATTATTAAATTTTTGAAAGGTTTATGGAAACTCAGTTTTTTGCTTTCATTACTTGGGGATTAAGAGACATTTTTGGCCAAGTGCTTGCATCCTCACTCTTCATCTAGCATTGTGTCATGAAAGTGCATAACATGTTGAGGGGTTCAAGTGCAAGGAGAAATGGAGCATTCCTTTTAACAAGATCCTTATTCATTCTAAAGTGAACATGAATAGACCCCTCAAGCATGGTTCCCTCATACTTTATAAATCCTTACACTTCTTTAGATGATGGAGGTGCCCTTTGTGTAATGGTTATCGTCGCAGGAAATTGACACGGCGACACGAGTTCAAATCCTGGATGAGCCTGATTGCATTTCACATAGCACTAATACTCTTGGGAAAGGTATGAATCCAAATATTCTCCCTCCAGCTATGGGTAAATAGTAGGGCAGACTAGGTTCTTCAGCCTTGGTGAGGCAACTAGTCTAGGAGAAGGAAAACTCTGAATTAAAACCTGTTAAACTCTGCTTAAAAATTGACCTCGTGTCATATCCTGCCCCAGCGGAGTGGTTGGGTAAATATGATTACATTACTTTTCACTCACATAAACACATATACACTAATATATATGCAGGTTCACACACACACACACACACACACACACACACACAGCTACACATGTGTATAAATACATTTAAAGTGAAAAACATACTTGCATGTGCAGTAATATGCACACACCCACTTACATATGCAGATGTACCCACTTATACTTATGTATGCTGTAGCCCGCACTCGCTTTTGCTGTAACACACATACACACATATACATATAAAGCATAACACAACTCCAAAAAGCATACTTACATGTGCAGGAGCACCCACCTACTTCCTTATGCAGTTGCTCTCAAACATATATATATGGTAGAATGCACCCCCTTACTTATGCTAAAGCACATTACACTCACATATACACAACTTATATATTGACATACCTTCGCTAACATATGCAGTGGCACATACACATACACTGCCACACAAAAGTATGCGTATATATAAAACATGAAAACAAGTCTAAAAATATTTGTTGGTAATCACTATTTAATCCATGAGATTCTGTTAATATTTAGACATTTATTTAAAATGTAAAACGATGAGGGATTTTTCTGCTGAGAAGTAAAAACATAGATATAAATGGAATAATGGTCAGATTAACACAATGACTAAAAGTGTAACAAATAAAACAGAATTGTATAAATTATTCAGTCTATTAAACTTGTGTTTCTTGTTGCAAACACTACCTTTTAATCATTACATTTTCCAGTCTTCAGTGTATATATATAAATATAAATATATGGAAGTCTCATCTCTCTGATAGAATGAAAGTGGATTTCTTTCAAGCTGTGGCTGTGCCAATACTACCGTATGGATGTACTACTACACAGATGCTAGCAAAATGCATCAAGAAAAAGCTAGATGGGAGATACACAAGCATGTTCCAAGCCAATTTGAACAAATTCTGGAAGCAACACCTCATGAAACAACAGCCATATGGCTACTTTCCTCCCATCTCAGAAACCATCCAAGTAAAATGATCAAGACATGCAAGATATGTAAAGACAAACTCATTAATGTCATTCTTCTATGGACCCCTACACATGGACATGCCAGTGTTGATTGACAAGCAAGAACTTATTTACAACACCTCTGTGTAGACACAGGATGTAGTTTGGAAAGTCTACTTGAGTGAAGAATGATAGGGATGGATTGAGAGAGAGAGAGACCCAGGGAAATCCATGCTGTCAATGCAACCTGATGATGATGACGATATATATATATAATGTAATTAGAAGAAAACTCAAACCCATTTAAATTGTCATTGTAAATTTATTTCGATGAAGAATATCATTATACTCTTTGTCTCATCTGATGACTTCACACGTTTAATTTGAGGTTGAAAAACAGCAAATATGGGTTACAGTCTATGTTTATGTATGAGAAAAAGAAAAACAAAAAAAGATATATATAAATTTAAATTCTCCAGTGAAAGTAAAGGAGGTTAAAACAATAAAGTATTAGAACAATTAAGAAACTAGAAAAAGGGTGTTTCTGTAAATTAACCCATCCTAATTTGAACATATGCTAGATTTTTTGTAGCAAGTGGAATTTTTTTAATAACATGAGCTTTTAAACTAAACTATTCAAATATTTTTTCTGTTTACTCCTTTTATGTGTGTTAAATCCCTCAGTTAATGGGGCCATCCTCCTCCTCCTAAAAAAACCTTTCAGCACCCACCAGGTGCCTTTAATCAACCCAAAAATGGTCAAAGGGAATTAACTACTCCAGAAATTCCAAAACCCTAATTGTGAATTAATTCATATATATATATATATATATAGTAATTTAGTAATCTGGTAATTTAGAATTATTTTCATAACTTTCACCATCCACATAATTTGAGTGACAAACTTTCAGCTAGCAACTTGAGAAAAATGTTCAATCCACTGACTTGAAATTATTCACATCTCATTATGGAGAATATGTCTGTCTGACCGTAACCAAAACTTACGTCACAATTCCCTTAGTTATTTACATTATAATTTCAATGATTATCAAATAATCATATTTAATCTTAATCAAGATCTTATTTATTTAAGAGGTATCTATTAAAGTCTCAGCTCAGTTGGTTAGGGCTGTAGAATATACCAACTGCGTCTCTGCTGAGCAGTAAGACCCCACCACCACCACTACTAGTATCCTGGATATGACACTAAACAATCTAATGGTTAGGCTCCAGTGATGCTGGGGCTTAGGAGAATGTCAAGTACCTCTTCATCACCATCACTCCCAGGTCCATTCTGGCCTGGAGTGGTAACACCTGATAGGATCCTATCTATTGGGTAAATAGAATGGTTTGATATTTAAACTGAGTGCAAACAAATGACTTATGCTAAATTGAATTGTTAGAAATAGAACTGTTTGGTCATTCAAATGTGTGTAAACAAATGACTGATGTTTAATAAAATTGTTAGTGATGGTTAGTAATACTTGGAACTGTTTAACTGTGTGCAAAAGAATGAGCTTAGGCTCATTTAAAAACATTATTAACAGAATATGTTTACAAATCATATATATTCAGTATATATGTATAAAGAGGATTTATCTTTAAATAAACTACATGACTGATATTCCATAAAACAAAAACAAACCAATCTATTAAAGTCTCGCTGAGTTAGATCTGCCTCAAAACAGCCTATATTATAAAAGTTAGTGACCATAGTCGAGGGTGATCCAAAGGCCCCTTTTTCAATAGCTACTACACCAAGGTGTAGGGGAGGGTGCCAATCCTTTCCTTGGATTGCTCCACTTACCCATGATCCTTACCTTATAATGCTGAGTGTTAAGCAAGGAGGAATCAAGTACCATTTATTGAGTCTTTGGTATTACTCGACCTGGGATTGAATCACGGTCTTCTGGGCCATTGGCAGACACTCTAACCATTATGCCAATGTCCGATATTATAAATGTATTTAGAATCCTACAATGTGTGTTATATGTTACTAAAAAATAAAGGATTACATAGTATATGGTGTGGGTAATTTGCATACTGGTTTTAACAAAGCCAGGTTTAATAAATGGTGTTATTATTTTTATCAAAAGCAGTCTTTATTTGTTATAGAAATCATTTAAAATGAACTAAAATAATCTTTTTATATGCGTTCCTATTTAGTTCCATTTGTCTTTCTTATGGATATGATATTTTATATCATGAAAACTTATATTCTTGTTAGCAAAGATATATTATCTCATTCAATATCCAAAAGAATACCATCCATCAATAAACATTCTAATATATTTATATTATCATAGAAAATATTATTAGATTATCTTTGGATTTAATACAAGGTAATTTAAAAACATATTACAGAAACAAATAGCAGCAGTGATCAATGAGAAGACAAAACACAGATCTACAAAAATTCTACAAAAATAAAACAACTCCAATTGAATATATTGAAGAAAAGATGAAAACCTTAAAACAGAAAACAATTAAGTCCCACAAAACTTTATTATGAAACAAGAACAAAAAATACCAAAAAAAAAAAAATTCTAAATACCTGAAATGAACTAATGAAACAAATCCACTCACCAAAATGAACCTAAGGAAATAGAAATCAAATCACACATCTATGAAAATATCCTAAAACTCAGAAAACCTTTTCATAACCAAATAAGTAATGTATAGAAATCTACCTACTACAAATACAACTAGAAACAGTGACCCTAAAAATACCAAAAACACAATTTCAGACATCAAATCCCGCTGTATTACATTAAAGAAATACCATTAATCAGCAAAAAAGGAATAATATCAAAAAACATTTCAAAATCACGTTATACGAGAGTCATTCAATAGATAAAGGGAATTTTTGTTTAAAAAAAAATTAATTTTTTTCCTGAATTTTTTAATAAATATAAACTCTGCATTATTTGAAATTGGTTTATAGAAAAAAAATTACTTTCATCTCGCAAAAGTATTTGCAAAACCAAGTGTTGTATAGCTGTGATAAAACTATATGTATACATATATATGCGGAAACATAATCAACAATAATGATGAACGAACAAACTTTTTTAGAAAAATATACCTCTCACACTTTATTCAAAAGGGTTGCCAAAGGGTGGTGTGTGAGAGGTGAGCTGAAGACTGAACAGACTGCAACATATTGACCCCCAAGTTCCTCTGACTATAGCAGCACTTCTTTCTCATTCTGCTGGGCTGTTCAACCGGGGGTCCTGAGGGCCCAAGCCCTCTGCTGGGAGCTGGTTCTCACTGCCTTGAACTTCAACTCGAACTTCAACTGCCTGGCTCCAACTAACTTGAACTGTCTGTGGCACCGGGTTATATAATTGTTTGAGACCCACCTGCTTCTTGTGGGTATCGCATCTGCACCGAATTCAACCTGTCCACATGTCAAGGTGATATCTTCGACCGGATGCACCTGTTTCTTGATTGATGGCTGGGTCAAAGGTGAATATGTTACACAAGTGGAGTCAAATCAGAGTGTTCCAGGCTTGAACAGAGTTCTCTTATCAAATGTTTGGTAACTAAGAAGTGCAAACCATGTGAAATTTACAGATTGTTGGGTTTGGTTTTATGGCATATCAACCATTGTAGGTTATATAATGCCAAATCCTCTTTAGATGTACATTTTCTTTTTTTAAGTTGAGGAATTATATTGTGAATTGAATTACCATGACCAGAAAATCCAGCGAACAGTTGTGCATGACATACAGAAACACTGGACTGCTGTTTCAACCTGATTAGGTCTCATCAGCAATGTATACCATGATTTCCACCACTGGAGATCGAACCTGCGACCACAGAATGCAGAGCCAAAACTCTACTACTGAGTCACCAATCCATATCACCGGATTTTCTGGTTGTGGTAATTCAATTCACAAATAATTCCTCTACTTAAAAAAAGAAAATGTACATCTATATCCTTGCTCTTGAGGTTATAATAATTATGCAGGTGCATATTTCTAATCCTCCTTCAAACCTGGCCTTAAGCTAGTTGGACCATTTGATCTTAATTGGGCTTTGAGCTTAAGTGAAGTCTACTCTCAACTAGTCAAATACACACAGTGTATTGCAATAAATAGATTACTAACTGGGCTCTATTTTGGAATTTATCAGACACACCTGGAATGGCTAAAGAGAGCCAATCATGCCATTCCTTGAGGTCACATTGAATCCTTGTGAAACCCCCAATTTAAGCAGCCAAATTCCTTGATTCAGCCTCTTTTGCTTCCACTAGATCAGCATTTAACATCTGACTGATTCTCTAAGGACTACTACCCTTCAACTGGCCCAAGATGACCATATAGAAAGCTGCCCTTCCCTACAACACAACACTAAAATATGGAGGAGCACAGAGCCATCAACTTCAAGAGGAAAATCACCAACTACTATTGAAGCCTAGAACATGTCCTTATTAATCTAGCTAAGTATGAAAATACATATAGCCTACACACCATTTCCTTCCATCTTTGCCTTTCTTAAATAAGTAAACTTGTTGAATTAACAAATGGTTGTTGTGTGTTCCTTTCTTCAAAAGCCATCAATCCTATTCACCTTTGCTAACAGCTACTTTTCATAACCCTTCAAAATATTGGGTTGTACCAGAATTACTTTCAGAAATAAAATCTCCACCCATGCACTTCTTAAGGCCAGCCCTGCTATCATTCAAATGGTGTTTACGATTTTGTTTCAGATTTTGTATCTCAGCATTTTTTTACTTTGTAATTGTAAATGAATGAATTCCTTGTCAGTTTTAATTTGTTCCTTGAGTCTAATTTTGGTTGGCTGGTTGGTGTTTTATGGCATATCCTTGTGGGTATGATCCTATGCTAGTCATGGTACTTGATTATGGCCTTGGTTCCATGACAACTGCATGTGTTTCCGGGTAATTGGTTTATCAATTCCCTTTGTGCCTACATTGTGTTTGAAAGATACACTGATGGGGAATGACAATTTATCCAGAACCTCTTCTGACGGTTAGGGTGGTTCGTTGTAACAAGTTGGCAACTTGTAAAACAAGAAAAACTCTCAATTTAACAATTATGTATTGAAACACAATGGTGTAACAATAATATATACACTATATATAGAGAGAAATTGTCACTTTTGTGGTGTTTTAGAGATAGACAATTTAGATATTTGTCTGCTGCAGTCTTTCTATCTTATTAAATTTTTTGGAGAGTGAAGCTTTTGCTGGAGAGGCTTTAGTTCTTGGAGAGATTTCTTTTCTTATTCTCTTGTCTTTGGTACAGACATCCGATCTCTTCTCTCTTCTAACCCTAAAAACATCAATTTTATTGAGGATACCCCTAGGAACAAACATTTCCGATTGGCAAACCAATCACAGATCATATATTCTTTTCCTTCTTTTTGATTTGTCAGCCAGTCAAATTAACTGATCTATATCTGTGAAAAGAGTATCCCTTCCATGTATCAGATTTTGATTGGTCATCCAATCAAACCACAATATCATATTTACCAACCCCTCCGCTTGGGCAGGATATGACACAAGGTCAATTTTTTAAGCGGAGTTTAATAGGTTTTAATTCAGAGTTTCCCTTCTCCTAGACTAGTTGCCTCGCCAAGGCTGAAGAACCTAGTCTGCCCTACTATTTACCCATAGCTGGAGGGAGAATAATTTGATTCATACCTTTCCCAAGGGTATTAGTGCTATGTGAAATGCAATCAGTCTCATCCAGGATTTGAACTCGTGTCGCCGTGTCCATTTCCTGCAACAATAACCATTACACCACAGGCACCTCCAAACCAAACCACAATATAGGGACTTGGTTAATTTAGAATCCCAGCCAATGTCTTGTGGAGGGAGTGTCTCTTTTCACTTTAACCAAAACAAAAATCAAAGATCTGATCTTTTAACCCCAACAGGTGGGCAAGAAATGTCATGATTTAAATTGGATCAATTCACTGATAAAACCCAAAACCTGTTTACCTTTAGTTTTGACAGTCTGAAAGTTTGGTTAGTATTGACTTTTCAATTACTTTCAAAGAATATAAGTCTTTTTTATATTGTTATAAAAGGAAAATTACATTTTCCTAAATAAAAATAATACATCATACTCTTCATAAGTTTTCAGTATCAATGAATACCTCATATTGTCATATGGGTTATTTGATGACTGTTTATACTCATAAATAATTTCTAAGCAAATAGTTTTTTGACATTTTTAAACAAGCTAAAACTCATTTGTTTGCCCACAGTTCAATGGTTTCAAGTATTGCTACTATTAATAAAACTATTTGCCACTGTTAAGTGGTTTCAAGCATTGATATCCTATACTAATAATTCAATTTAATAATAATCATTTGCTTACACACAGTGAAATGGTTTCAAGTATAGTAAATAATTTATCTGTTATGATTGACCCAAAGATGGAACCCTAACAAGTAATATCACTTCAAGTCAGAATGGACCTGGGAGTAATGGCACTGAAAGAGTACTTCACATTCTTCAAAGTTCTAGGAGTGGAGCCTCACCATCAGATGCAGTTTAGTGTCATATCCAGGACACTTGAGTCTTACCCCTCTGCAAAGATGCAGTTGGCATATTCTACAGTCCCAGCTGAATGACTCCAACTTGATTGGTTTGTATACCTAAAAACACTGTAATTCAGTTTGATAATTCTATATGTATTTTCTGTACTTGGCACCAGCATAGTTTTATGTATATGTTGAAATTGATTTTTATGCTTTTCACTTTGTGCTAATACCCTTTGGAAAAGCAGGAATCCTTTTCTTCTCCCCGGAGATCTAGGTAAATTGTAGGAAAAGCTTGCTTTTTTAACATCAGTAAGGCAACCAGTCTAAGAGAAAGAAAATTTTGATTTTAAACCAGATTTACTCTGCCTAAAAATTAGACCTTGTGTTGTAGCAGACGAGTGAAATACATACATAATTCTCTAAGTAAAATCAGATCTGTGCACAATTCAGCAGTTTATTGTGTTTTAACCAAACAAAACAATAAGAAGTGAATATTATTTGTAATCTGGATCTATTTCTAGTGGAACATAATATAATCAGAATGGATATTATTAGGTATTATTTATAACCAAACTCTGCAGTATCTGAATGATAAATTTTGAATGAAGTTGCAACAATATTTAAATTCAAGGTTATTTTAGAACAATGTAAATTTTGTCATCAACTTAATGAATGATTTTTTCTATGTTTGTCAAATTAGGCAATCTAAAAGATTGTAAGTTTTCCATTGGTTTTAATCCTTGAGTTTGCGCATTCTTAGTATGATACCACATCCAGTGGTGAGATTTTAGTTCTGGAGCTTTAGGTCATGAGGAATACTCCTTCATGGCCATTACTCCTGGCTATACTCTGACTAGAAGAGGTGGTATCTGTTAGAGTCTAGTTCATGGGTCAAATAGATCTGTTTAAAAAATTTATTTGTATTAGGAATACTTGATATTATATTACTGTGAACAAATTACATTAACATAGTTACTTGAAGATATAATTGTTTACTAAGAATTAGTTTTATTAGTGACTTGAAACTATATAACCACAAATTATTTGATTTATAGGGTTTGGTTTGGTTGTTTAATGACATCAACCTTTGTGGATTATTTAATGCCAAAGCCCCCTCACCTTCTAGAAGAACAGTAGTGATGCTATTTAACCCATTGCTGGGAGGATAAGAGTGTTCATACCTTTCCCAAGGGTATTTGTTCAAAAGTTAATGTAATGTGACTGGGGTTCGAACTCGCTTGCTATGATTCAGAAATCCAGCACTTTAACCATTACACCACAAGGACACCCGCTAATTAACTGCTTGCAAATTATTGATGTTGGATAGGAATACTTGAAACTGTATAACTGTGCACAAAAATTATTATTAAATAGGAATAGTTACTTTGAATATAATTGGGTATAAATTATTTGTATTAGATAGGAATACTTAGATTACTTGTATTAGGAATACTTGATCTTATATAACTGCGAACATATGATTATTGACAAAAAAACTACAATTCAAAAATGCAATGGAACTTTGAAATATATATTGAGAATTATAATAGAATATTTAGAAATAAATCAACTTTTGGTATTAGATAGCCCATTAGGAGTTGATATGCCATTGAATAAACCAAACCAAACCATTGAGCTTTTTAAGAAATTATTTCCGTAATGTTTATCTTTTTTTCAATCTGTTGTGTGTACAGACTCGTGGGTTACTCATCTGCCTGGAGTCCCCACAACATAGTGACTAACTTATTGAACTGTTACATCATAGTAAGAAAGTTCAAACTCCAATTGTACTATCACTTTCACTTTTGGACTAATGCCCTTGGAAAAGGTATAAACTCCGCGCCCCCCCCCATCCCAGTGATGATTTGAATCATTCTTCTGCTGTTCTTCTCCAAGGATGGCAGTAGCATTAAACAGCCCATAAGGAGTTGGTATGCCATTAAACAAACCAAACTATCACCTGCCTGGACATTAATCCTCACACCTGACATGAAAAGGGGATGAGACATTATGAAAGTTATCTGCTGTTCTCTGTTGGGTAAAATAAACTGACATTTTATTATTATCATAAAATTTATTTTCTGTTGAAAAATAAAACTGAACCCCCTTTTGAGCAGAATAATGGCTATGTTTATGCCCACGAAATGCTTTTTTATTATTATATTACAGTTGCTTTTGATCTAATTTTAAGGCCATAGACTTGAAAAATTCTCACAATCAAATTTTGGGCTTTCATATTGTTTTTTATTACTACAGTAGGTATACACTTCAAGTAAATGATGTGTGTAGTTTCATGTTACTGAAAATGGTTTGGGTGTTTGCCATCACAATGTATGTATGAAGGTCATTCAATAAATAAGGGGAATTTTCCGACTGAGAGACCTACTACACATATGGGGGTCATTCAATGAATAAGGGGAAATTTTTTGTCTGAGAGACCTATTTCATATGTGAGGGTCATTCAATAAATAAGGGAAGTTTTTTGACAGAGAGACCTATTACATATACGAGGGACATTCCATAGATAAGAGGAATCTATTGACAGAGAGACCTATTACACTTATGGGGGTCATTCAATGAATAAGGGGAAATTTTTTGTCTGAGAGACCTATTTCATATGTGAGGGTCATTCAATAAATACGGGAAGTTTTTTGACTGAGAGACCTATTACATATACGAGGGACATTCCATAGATAAGAGGAATCTATTGACAGAGAGACCTATTACACTTACGGGGGTCATTCAATGAATAAGGGGAAATTTTTTGTCTGAGAGACCTATTTCATATGTGAGGGTCATTCAATAAATAAGGGAAGTTTTTTGACTGGGAGACCTATTACATATACATGGGTCATTTAATAAATAAGTGGAATTTTTTTAAGTGTATTTTTAAAAAGATTTTTTGAATTTTTTCCATAAACACCACATTGTTTGAAATTGTCTAACAGCAAAAATTATCTTAATCTTGCAAAAATTTTAATTTTGAGGGTATTCAAAATGGCAGCATATCAGATAGAGTACTCTTGATTTGAACAGAGGTCTTTTATCAGACTTTTGCTAGGCTGAGAAGTGCTAACCATGTTGAATTTACAGAAGAATATGTAATGTGTACAGAGAAGTTTGTTTTAGTTTAAAAAAATGTTCCCAAATGGGTAAAGCATGAATCAAAAAGACAGTCCATGGAGTGAAAACATACCAACTCTCTTATAAAGAAAATCTTCTGGGTACAGTTCCCAGTAAAGAAAATCATGCTGACAGTCTTTGGGGACATGAAGGAACTCATCACTATTGATTTGATTGTAAAAGGTTAAACTGTAAACAATACTTCCTTTTGCCAACTCCTTCAGCATAATTTTTCTTATTTATTTAATGAACCTCCACTAAGGATTGATATAAATATTATGAAATTGACTATTTGCACTAATATTGAACATAATTCATATTTGAGCTTGATTAACTATTTTATTTCCTATTCTTGTCATTTGTGATTTAAATGTTCTTACTAATTTACCTTGAATAACTTCTAACCCAAATTCGAGCTGTGCAGTCCCTAAGTTTATATCTACTAAATGCTGTGCATATTCTATTGATTTCTACTGCTTTTTTTTTTATTTTAAATTCATACAATTGATAAGATATCATAATCAACATTTGGGTTAACAATCAATATGGATCAAGCCAGATCATTTGGGTTAACAATCAATATGGATCAGGCCAGATCATTTGGGTTAACAATCAATATGGATCAGGCCAGATCATTTGGGTTAGCAATCAATATGGATCAGGCCAGATCATTTGGGTTAGCAATCAATATGGATCAGGCCAGATCATTTGGGTTAGCAATCAATATGGATCAGGCCAGATCATTTGGGTTAGCAATCAATATGGATCAGGCCAGATCATTTGGGTTAGCAATCAATATGGATCAGGCCAGATCATTTGGGTTAGCAATCAATATGGATCAGGCCAGATCATTTGGGTTAGCAATCAATATGGATCAGGCCAGTTCATTTGGGTTAGCAATCAATATGGATCAGGCCAGATCATTTGGGTTAGCAATCAATATGGATCAGGCCAAATCATTCAGGTTAAAAATCAATATGGATCAGGCCAGATCATTTTGACTGAGAATGCGATGAGCCTTTTCCTTTACAATGTAACACTATGAATTGTGCCCACTAAGCAAATCCCTATTGAAGGATTGACAATCAATGTACCAAAAGTTACCTCCTCCTTGATGCAAATGTTAACAATTAAGTAGATGTTATCACATTATTTTTTCAAAGAGATTGTGTTTGATTTAGTTTTATTTGTTAATTGGGTTATACAATGCCAAAATTTAATTCATCTGTAAATAACTGTAATCATAAGAACAATTTGTATTCATTAGGACCATGGACCAAAAAAACTTCAGAAGCAGTCACATAAAAAATGTAAATATGTATGTATTATGAATATGATTCCTTAACATCAAAGCACAAAGTAACCCTATATGTGTTTGTAATATAATTAAGTTTGCAGAATTATTCATTTATCATTGTACAAGCCGTCAATTTCACAATGGTTACATACTGCTTTCAGGGATAGGCTGGATAAATACTGTGATGTGGTATGCTATCTAGAGAGGGAAAGGGAGGTTAATTCCCCTCTCCTTCTGTTTGAATTAACAGGCCCCAAGATTGCCTGTTAAAAGGGAGATATGAACGAAAGTCAATTACTCGCACTCCATGATCTGCAGCCTGTTGAAGAAAGAATGAAGGTCAAAGCTACCCGCACTCCATGACCTGTAATCGGTTGGACAAAGCAGGGAATGCAGGTCACTCGATTATTGTAACCGGATGGAATGGTGGGAGGAGGAAAAAGCAAAATGATTGGCCCATAGTCCAAACGCCATCTTTTTTGTTTGCGGAAGTTTGGAAAAGAAAGTTTAGTTCTGGACAGACATTGGCTAGAGATAGACGCCAATTTAGCCAAGCTCCAGGAAAGTCTCCCGTAAAAAGATTAGAACAGAATCTTTGGACAGAAGTCAGCAGAAAGGGCTAACATTCATCCAGATTCTGGGATGTCACTCGCCCGTAAAAGAAAGGAACCTGAGAACAAAGCCTTGTCAAAGATAAGTACAACTTAAACTGTTTTTCCTTCTACCCTTCCTAAATGTTGGAATTATATGTATTCAAAAAAAAAAAAAAGAGAGTAACAAAGGATTCTGTTTCCTCAACAGTAAATTAGTGAATGAACTTTGTTACGTACCTCAGCCTGGCGACTTAGGCATTTTCTCAAGTAAAAGAAAAAAGAAAGAAAGAAAAAAGGAGAAAGAGGAAAGGACTGTTGAGAGACATTTATGTTTGATACTGCCTGCTGGTTTAATATAGCCGGTATCTTAAAAAGAAAGGAGAAAAGAAAAAGGAACTGTTTCTTAAATCTTATCATTATTTGTTTGGTCATCGCCTATTAAAACTTTGTTATATTTTAAATGTACCCTTGTGTTGAAATCTTTTGGTTGCGTTATTTATCTATCCCATCGCCTTTTTTTGCACATATCTTTTTCAGCTTCGTATCACTTTCATTAATTCTCGCTAAATGTCTTATTCGCCTTAAAAACATCACAAGGGAATTTTGGAAATTTGACTACAGTGAATATTCTTTTTAACCTTGAAGTCCATGTTTTCCGTTGTCCGAGGGGGTAGGAAGACGAAGGATTTGGTGGGGTATGTGAAAGTGAGTTGGAAACCCCCTCGCCAGCGTCGGAGATCGGTCTGGCACCAAATTGACCCCCACATTATTTGCCAGTTTGCCATATGCCCGAAGTGGGAGTTTTGACTAGGACTTATTACTGTGGAGGGTCGGGTGCTAGGCTGCCCTCGACGTCACATGCGCATGGAATAAACTCTCGTCCTGGGAGAATTATTTATGTAGCGTCGCAATATATACACAAGAGTGGATGTAAACATTGTGGAATTGACTATTGATGCTAATATTGGACATAACTGATTTTTGAACAAGTTTAACTACTTCATTTCTTATTTTGACCATTTAGGATTTTCAGGAGAGTTAATGTAAAGTAATGATTCCTCATTTAAGTATATGCGGAGATAGAAAGCCTGTTCGTGCTGAAATAAAAGACGGAAATAGAACATACACGTATGTGTAGATTCAAAGATTTATTGTTCTCCCGATTGGCAGCAGCAGCCTCTAAACTCAGAGTATAGGCTGACCATTGTGATGTCAGTAGCAGGAGCTTTGTTGTGATGTATTTGGCATGTTACCTTTTTTTAACCTGTATCTTTGTGGAAGGTTTATTATTCTTCCACTTCGTGTAGTGTTCGTGTTTTCTATTGTTGTATTAGGCAGTGGGGGGTTTGTTTCTTTATTCTGGGTATTTGGTTTTTGATTTTCTGACAATATACTGTTAGTATTTGTTGGTATTTCCTTTGTCCTTAGTAAGTAACGCCTGTTGTGTTTTATTTGGGTTTTTTTCTTCAGTGAGGACAAGATAGGAACGTGTTTTGGCCAGTTTTTGTTTTTTATATTACTTTCTCTTTCTAAGTCAATTCTTGTTGAATGTAATTCTCATACTGTCATTTGGCCGGAGCATGCTCAGCTGATGAGTGTATGTGGAGTTTTTTATTTGTGATTTTTCGTGTTTATTACTGGTGATGTTCGGGAAATTTTTTCTTAAGGTTCTCTTCATTACTTGTTTAGCTGGTGCGGGGAACCATTTTTTAAATGTGCATAATGCTAAGAGTGCCATATCGGGTCTTCATTAGTTTTTATGTCTTTTTAAAGGGTTTCCTTTATGGTTTGGATGTTTCTTTTTACTATGCAATTTGCCTGGGGGTAATTTGGATTGGTTGTTAAATAATTAAAGTCTCATACTGTGTCAAATGTTTCAAATTCTATTGATTTGAATTCTGGTGCGTTTGCCGCGACCTGCCGATAAACATAAACATATCAAGCTACACGCCCGCTTAAGGACAATTATATCCGAGTACGACCGGAACTGACTAAGCCCTTTTCCTTTCTAACGACCTTGACATCTCGTTATAGCTAAAAGAAAAGGATGAATTAAAATTAATAACATTTACAAAGCACTTCGGCCAAAAATAACCTGATAAGACTTGAACTAATAGTCATCGCCAGCCTATAGCAGGTTAGAAAAATACTTTATGGCTACATGCATTTTTTATCAAAGAATTTTATATTCACGCGGCTGAGCTGGGTGTCACAGCACTTTCGTGATATCAACAGGCCCTTTTCAACGCTCTTTGGGCCGTCTGGCATTCGTGCCGGATGTGTGCTCGAAACCAAGAGCAGACTCGGGGCCGAATAGGCCCCCAGCTTCGGCTGGGCAACCTTCGGGTGGGCGAGCTGCACTTTTGTCCCCTTTGTACGGCACTAGACCAAGCGTCTAGTTTAAGCCGTAAACTGGCATACGTGCCCAGACCCACATTTGGGTTCGTGAAACTGCTTGCCTCATCAGGCTCACATTGCACTAAGTGAGCCGATGAGCAGCACTGACAAGCAGGGTTCGAGTCTCGGCTCGTTCCCGACCTTCCCCTCCCCTTTTTCCCCACTTTAATTGGCCTTCGGGCTTTTGACCTTGTGTCAAGTCGTGTCTGGTGGGAGGCAGCGACAAATACATGGCGCGCTCCCGGCTTTTTGGCTGGGCCGTCTGGCATTCGTGCCGGATGGGTGCTCGAAACCAAGAGCAGACTCGGGGCCGAATAGGCCCCCAGTTTAAGCTGGGCAACCTTCGGGTGGGCGAGCTGCACTTTTGTTCACTTTGTCACCCATATACGGCACTAGACCAAGCGTCTAGTTTAAGCCGTAAACTGGCATACGTGCCCGGACCTACATTTGGGTTCGTGAAACTGCTTGCCTCATCAGGCTCACATTGCACTAAGTGAGCCGATGAGCAGCACAGAAAAGCAGGGTTCGAGTCTCGGCTCGTTCCCTACCTTCCCCTCCCCTTTATCCCCACTTTAATCGGCCTTCGGGCTTTTGACCTTGTGTCAAGTCGTGTCTGGTGGGAGGCAGCGACAAATACATGGCACGCTCTTAGCTGGCGAGCCCCCCGGGGCCTGTTCTGGACTTCGGTCCGGAGCGTGGCCCAAGAAAAGGAACAATGGCTGACTTGGGGCCTTTAATTAGGCACCTAGTTTCGACTAGGCTACCTTCGGGTGGGCGAGCTGCATTTTTGTCTATTTTGTCCCCCTTGTACTGCACTAGACCAAGCGTCTAGTTTAAGCCGTTAACTGGCATACGTGCCCGGACCCACATTTGGGTTCGTGAAACTGCTTGCCTCATCAGGCTCACATTGCACTAAGTGAGCCGATGAGCAGCACAGACAAGAAGGGTTCGAGTCTCGGCTCGTTCCCTACCTTCCCCTCCCCTTTATCCCCACTTTAATCGGCCTTCGGGCTTTTGACCTTGTGTCAAGTCGTGTCTGGTGGGAGGCAGCAACAAATACATGGCACGCTCTTCGCGGCGAGCGCCCCGGGGCCTGTTCTGGACTTCGGTCCGGAGCGTGGCCCTGGAAAAGGAACAATGGCAGACTTGGGGCCTTTAATTAGGCACCTAGTTTCGACTAGGCTACCTTCGGGTGGGCGAGCTGCAGTTTTGTCTCCTTTGTCCCCCATGTAGGGCACTAGACCAAGCGTCTAGTTTAAGCCGTAAACTGGCATACGTGCCCGGACCCACATTTGGGATCGTGAAACTGCTTTCCTCATCAGGCTCACATTGCACTAAGTGAGCCGATGAGCAGCACAGACAAGCAGGGTTCGAGTCTCGGCTCGTTCCCGACCTTCCCCTCCCCTTTATCCCCACTTTAATCGGCCTTCGGTATTTTGACCTTGTGTCAAGTCGTGTCTGGTGGGAGGCAGCGACAAATACATGGCACGCTCCCGGCTTTTTGGCTGGGCCGTCTGGCATTCGTGCCGGATGGGTGCTCGAAACCAAGAGCAGACTCGGGGCCGAATAGGCCCCCAGCTTAAGCTGGGCAACCTTCGGGTGGGCGAGCTGCACTTTTGTTCACTTTGTCACCCATATACGGCACTAGACCAAGCGTCTAGTTTAAGCCGTAAACTGGCATACGTGCCCGGACCCACATTTGGGATCGTGAAACTGCTTGCCTCATCAGGCTCACATTGCACTAAGTGAGCCGATGAGCAGCACAGACAAGCAGGGTTCGAGTCTCGGCTCGTTCCCGACCTTCCCCTCCCCTTTATCCCCACTTTAATCGGTCTTCGGTATTTTGACCTTGTGTCAAGTCGTGTCTGGTGGGAGGCAGCGACAAATACATGGCACGCTCTTAGGTGGCGAGCGCCCCGGGGCCTGTTCTGGACTTCGGTCCGGAGCGTGGCCCTAGAAAAGGAACAATGGCTGACTTGGGGCCTTTAATTAGGCACCTAGTTTCGACTAGGCTACCTTCGGGTGGGCAAGCTGCATTTTTGTCTCCTTTGTCCACCATGCACGGAACTAGACCAAGCGTATAGTTTAAGCCGTTAACTGGCATACGTGCCCAGACCCACATTTGGGTTCGTGAAACTGCTTGCCTCATCAGGCTTACATTGCACTAAGTGAGCCGATGAGCAGCACAGACAAGCAGGGTTCGAGTCTCGGCTCCTTCCCGACCTTTCCCTCCCTTTATCCCCACTTTAATCGGCTTTCGGGCTTTTGACCTTATGTCAA
Source organism: Sepioteuthis lessoniana (assembly GCA_963585895.1). Taxonomy (NCBI): domain Eukaryota; kingdom Metazoa; phylum Mollusca; class Cephalopoda; order Myopsida; family Loliginidae; genus Sepioteuthis; species Sepioteuthis lessoniana. The sequence goes on from OY757908.1 coordinate 60,487,896, forward strand.
GTCCTGTCTGGTGGGAGGCAGCGACAAATACATGGCACGCTCCCGGCGAGCCCCCCGGGGCCTGTTCTGGACTTCGGTCCGGAGCGTGGCCCTGGAAATGGAACAATGGCAGACTTGGGGCTTTTAATTAAGCACCTATTTTCGACTAGGCTACCTTCCGGTGGGCGAGCTGCACTTTTGTCTCCTTTGTCCCCCTTCTACGGCATTAGACCATGCGTCTAGTTTAAGCCGCAAACTGGCTTACGTGCCCGTACCCACATTTGGGTTTGTGAAACTGCTTGCCTCATCAGGCTCACATTGCACTAAGTGAGCCGATGAGCAGCACAGACAAGCAGGGTTCGAGTCTCGGCTCGTTCCTGACCTTCCCCTCCCCTTTATCCCCACTTTAATCGGCCTTCGGGCTTTTGACCTTGTGTCAAGTCGTGTCTGGTGGGAGGCAGTGACAAATACTTGGCACGCTCTTAGCGAAGCTCTTTAAGGTGGAATCCTGTATTCTCTGCGGTCGCATTCACCTTAACTTCCGACGTTGATCACACTTCTCGTGGTAGATCTGCCTTTCACCCACCTACATAGGTATGCACAAAGGTACTTTTTAGGACCATAAGAGGTCACTGTCTGCGGGTCAGAGCATCTCTGGCGGTCAGTAATGATCAGTCGAAGTAGACGGCCAGGCGGCAAACACGAAGACGGATTCTAAGACCAACCGGTCTTAACTCTCACTCGGTTCCGATAAGCTGCGCAGCGCTAATGGCACGGTTCAGCCTTTAGCTACTGCTTCGCTATCTGCGCAGCGCTAGGATAACGCCCATCTTAGCCTCGGCTTTCTGGCCTGTCCGCACGGCTTTGACCCGACAAAACCTTCGTTCCCTTCGCGTTCGTCCGCACGGCTTTGACCCGACAAAGCCTTCGTTCCCGTCCGCTGGTCCGCACGGCTTTGACCCGACAAAGCCTTCGTTCCTGTCCGCTCGTCCGCACGGCTTTGACCCGACAAACCTTCGCTCTTGTCCGCTCGTCCGCACGGCTTTGACCCGACAAAGCCTTCGTTCCCGTCCGCTCGTCCGCACGGCTTTGACCCGACAAAGCCTTCGTTCCCGTCCGATCGTCCGCACGGCTTTGACCCGACAAAGCCTTCGCTCTTGTCCGCTTGTCCGCACGGCTTTGACCCGACAAAGCCTTCGCTCTCGTCCTCACGGCTTTGACACGACAAAGCCTTCACTCCCGTCCGATACGTCAGCACGGCTAGGGGGCCCAGCAAGGCCCTAGCCTTTCCTCGACCTCAACTCTCTTGCAAGGTACAACGCAGTCCACGTAACGACTCGCTGTTACGGACTGTTCTACCACTGCAACACCTGACTCACGTACGACCCGCCGTACGAGCCAGCAACCCGATCGATACACCCTTGGTTAACCACAACATACCGTCATAACCGGGGATATCGATCTACCAACCTCAGCTGCCCGCGACGACTGTCCAGCTGTACCCAACGACTCGACCGACCTCAGCTGCCCGCGACGACTGTCCAGCTGAACTCAACAACTCGACCGACCTTAACTGCCCGCGACGACTGTCCAGCTGTACTCAACGACTCGACCTACGCCAGCGACCCTCGTCGAACGCCCAGCTGCGAACATCTACAACGCGACTATACCAGCTAACGACATAACCCATTCTAGCTGAAGACTACATACAACCACCACGGACATTTACACACACGCTTGTAAATACGATAAATAAATTGTCACTTGTTATAACTATTATCTCACCTTTGTTCCTTCCTATTGTTTTGGCTGTTCTCATTCACATAATTCATTTGCGGGGTCGACATACTTATCGCCTCCGCAACACGTTATTGCTGACCAGTATTTGAGGTACGCCAAATTTTGAGAATGAGATACTTAATTTTTTGATGATTGTTGATGATTGACTGTCCTTTATTTTGTGTACGATAAAGTACCTTGATGTATGTATAGTCTATAATGTTTAGATATGATCTGGCGTTGAGATGGAAGATGTCTCTTGATACCGTTATTCTTGGAATGACAGGTATTTTGTGGTTGATCAGAGTTTCAACTTGTTACCTATTCCTGTGATCGATGCATGCGAAACAGGTGTTTATCATCTGTTTGATTTGGGCATTTAGATCGGGCCAATTGACATTTTCTCTTGCTTGAGCTATGCACTTCTAAATTCCTAAGAGTCCTGTATGGATCTTTTTTATAATACTTCTCTGTGGAGTGAGCTGGGGACAAAAATACGTGTGCCTTTTAAGACAAGTTCTTTGACGATTGTCAATTCGTCCCGAGTGGAGCCAAAGGTTTGAATGTTGAATAGTATTTTTTCTTTTGTGGGCAACTCTTCCTTTGTACATTTAATCAGTATTTGTAGTGTTGGGTCCTCTCAGTGGCTTCTATATATGAGTTTAGTTTGTCATCAGACATTGGATAATTCTTAATTATCATGTGCATATAGGTTGCCATGTCAGTTTGAGATATTTCTGAGTTTGTGTCTTCAAGGTATGTTCGAGATAGGGTGTTTGCAACAACTGCATCATGAGCTGGTATGTATTTCAATTCGAAGTCGTACGGTTGTACGGCGAGCATGAATCTTTGTATTCTAAGAGGAGATTTTATTAGTGGCATTAAAAATATTTGCTTAAGTGATTATGGTTATTTTCAGTCACAAAATATATACGTCCTGAGGGTATTTTTTTACGAGTAAATACAATACTCAAGACCTCACTTTCAATGGGGCAGTAGTTTTGTTCTACAGGAGTTTTGGCCCATGGTGCAAAAGATATGGGTTGCCATTCTCCATTATTCATTTGCTACATCACTTCTCCAAGTCTGTTTTCTGGCGTCTCTGCTGATTTTTGTTGGTAAGTGGGGTTTGAAGTATTGTATTTGTAGCAGAAGGAATTTTGGTTTGGCGCGCAATTTAATTCGACGCATAATTTCACCCAATCAGGATGACTTATCCTGTTCATCCCAGATCTCTTTTCCGGGCAGCAGAAATTGGGTAAGCTGCCAAACACAGTCTCTTTGGCTGAACAACGCCGTCCAGTGCAGACGTCTCACAGATGGTTCTTCAATAGCAGCAGCAGCATGGACACATGAGGGAACCTATCTGATTTATGGATTCCTTGCGTGTATTTCTCTTAGACCAAGGAATCCCAGTGAATATGAATTAGATACATTCAATAAGCCACACACAGGAACAACTTTATTTCACCCCCAAAATTGGCTATGTCGATTGCGATGTTTAATTCCGCTCTAGCACCTAGCTCCTACTTCACTTCTGGGCAACATTTTTTGGAGACATTCACGCTTCTCCCCCAAACAAGCAGAAACACAAACTCACGGTGACTCCAAAGTTTATTTCCTCCGACGGCAAACAAGACTTTCGCTAAACTACGGCGAACACAATCCCTCGCACATTCCCTCTACTCTATCATACCTCCATTCAGCCTCTTTATTTCTTTCCTTTTCCCACGAGGCTTGCAGCACAAAAGCAAACTAAATATTCCATGCTGCAAATAAAATCTATTCCTAAAAACATTTCGACTTTCAACTTCGACATCTTGGAACTTCTCTCCTTTATATACCTAACAACAATTAGCGAGGGAATTACACACTTAGCGAGGAAACAACTCAACGTAAACACACACATGCATGTAACAACACTTCTCCTCGCTAACAATAACAATTTCACCACACCTTAAACATTATTGGTTGGCTAGTTATCATTTTTTTTAGATTTCTTACTGCTTCAATTTGAGGCTTATCGAACGACCATTTTATATCTTTCTGTAAAAGTTGGCGTAATGGCATTGTAACATCCGTATAGTTTGGTAGAAACTTACACTGATAATTGGTCTTCCCAAGTAGTTGTAGCAGCCACAGATCTATTTCCTTTCGCGAATCAATGCCCCTGTTAAGAGAGTCGGTCACTCACTGACCAATCAACTGGCAGAACGCATTAATACCTTCTCCCTCTCAGGAACTATTTTTCTAGTCCCTTTTGGTAGAACGGACAAAATCAGAGAGCCCTGAGTCAGCAGAAGAAACACATCTCTCTCACATGACTGCCACTGGTTCCATTTGGAACCCTTCGCTCGCTGCTAGCTTCAAACACGCTTCCTACAAACCCAGGACCAGCATACTGACCAGCGACACAAAAGAGACACTTTCTCATTCTCACTCCTTTGCACCTGCTACTATAATAAACCTTTCTTTGTTGTGTTGTTAAAAAGAAGTTTCGTTATTCATTTGTTTTGCCTAAAATATATAGTGTTAGAGAAATTAACCATTTCCCGAAACACTAAAGAGTCTCTGCAAGTGGAAAGGTATTTGACTGATGGCTTCCACTTTTGTTGGTTTTGGTTTTAACTCTTCACTGATTATGATGTGTCACAGGTAAGTAATTTGTGATCTGGCAAACACGCATTTATGTTTGCTTTATTTCAGACAATATCAGCGAAATCTGTTAAAAATAAGTGTCAGTCTTTTTATATGATCTTCCATTGTATTTGATCATATTGGGAGGCTACGAAAAAACTTTGGAGGGAAAGTTTATGATTAGTTGAAAAAGGATTTTTTTTGTCTGTTAATTTACTTTTTCAACGGGAAGCTGCGTGGAGCCAACATGCGCAGAGACATTTTGTTCATTGTCAGGTCAACTGTAGAAATTTTGTTAAAGAACTGGTGATCCTGTTTCACCGATTATCAGCATCCCCTTGGGGTCACGTGGCGTCAATTATAAAAAGAGCTACGACTGAAGATTCGCCCTCTTTTTGTTCCACTCCCACCGCTGTTAGCAACAGGTCCATTCGTAGCAGCCCTTGACGGCAAACGTATTTGGTACCGTCCACCAGCCAGGACCCAAGAGCGACGAACGCACCTGCTGAGTTAAAAGGAACAGGACACACAGCTAAGTTCCAGCAGGCATTTTATCTGCAAACCTAACCAAACCTAACCTTACCTTAAACCTTTACCTGATAACAACCTTACAACTAAACCTTACAAAACCCTACCACCTATCTGAACGTTGAACTCTTTTTTGAACTTTTACATATTCGTTGTTTGTTCCATTTGGTGTAAAACCCTGTTTATTGTTATTGTGGTTGTATATAATTTTGCTGCACTAAAAGTCGTTCGTCTCTTTTCTTCAAAAGCTGTCAACCAACTCCCTACTGCTGTTGAAGTACGGTTTATTATTTTACAAAACGTAGGAATAAATCAGGCTTTTCGAGGTTTATAAAAATCCCCATACAACATCCGGTTAATGTTAGTTCCCTTCAACTAAATATATGTTTGTTGAATTCTCTTCTCGGGTGTTTTGATTTATCTTGTTGGAGAGTGAGTATATTGTGTAAGGGAATTTGTGAATCAGGAGAGATTTTCATTTCTATTGTATAACAAAGCTTCCCCAGATCTCGTTCTGATTTACAGTGTGTATGTATGAGTCAGTGTGTGGATTGAGAAATTCAAAGTATGATAAAATCTTTAAAACGTGCAGGAATTTGTCCTCATTTTAACTTTATCGGCATTGGTTTTATTTCATTTTGTGTTTGTTGTGGGGATATATTTTTTCTCTAGAGGTTTGTGTTGAATTACGCACCCCAGAAGTGGGTAGAAACGAAAATTCTTGACTATTATCAAAATAGTCAAGAATTTTCGTTCCCACCCACTTCTTACGATGGAAGAGGTGAGGTTATGTAAGATAGATGTGTTGGTCGTGGTGCAAGGCAGCGAATATGCGCGTGGTTAATCCATATCAAAAAATGTAAATTTGTTCGCAAAATATTAAAAATAGTGGAAATTTGTGCTGCAAAATGGTTAAGTTGAAAACAAAAGAAAGTTAGTAACGGGAAAAACATGAACACATTGGAATTTTAAAGTATTATATTAATGTTGCAAAGAATTGTTCTCTAGCAGCTATATATTATACAAAATAAACGAATAAACATATAATAGTCCACTTAACTAAAGTCCTTTAAATTTAATGTACTTCATACGGCTCCGGTTCACAGCTGGAATTCTTGCAGAGACACTTTTAACGTCTGCTCGTTAGTGAGCTTGGTCGTAAAAAGAGGGCTAGACATGTCTTTGATATCTGGTGCCAACGTCTTGGAAGCCAGCGTTTGATTATTTTGGAAAGATGTGCCGACCAATTATATGGTGTCATATATGTCCTTTTGAGAGTGGGGTCGATCATGGGAGACAATCCATTTACCTTAGTTATATATTTTTATATATCCACGTCGTATCACCGTTTTCATTTTCCACCTGTTAAATCGTGATGTTTGTTTTTATGACCGTACAATCTCCTATTCAGGGTAGATGTTGTGACCACTGTTGCCCCGAAACTTGTAGTGTGTGTAAAATGTGACAAACTAACGAAAATGTTGAATGATACTTTATTCCAGAAACATTTGCAGCTGTGAAAACTCTTTAGTACCATCGAGCAAAGGCGTTTTTGATTGTATTTCACTATCTTGTGACGGAGCGAAAACGTTGCGTCACCTTGAAGATTTGTTAGGAAAGATTGTTTTACGATTCTCCAGGAATCTCTTGAGAAAAAGGGCCAAAATTAGTGCACCCTAGATCAAGATCCAGCCAACTTTCTATCATTTTTAAGCCTTAGACTTTTTTTATGTGCTCACTGTACCGTTTTTACACTCTCTTTCTCATCTTATCAGCCGAAAATGATAATTTCTCTATTTATTTTAAGCGATTTGAAACTATTTAAGGTATCAGAAACTAAAGGGACTATTTTTGGCGAGTATTTTCCTGAGCGTGACCAGGTCACCAGTAGTCTCAGACACGAGGGTGGGGTTACCGAAACAAACCTGCTGATTTCTCCGCTGGCGGTAGCAACAGATGTGATGACTAGGCCATGGTTGATTGTGGCCGATCAAGTAAAACCTTGTCGCCGACTTGTATTAAGTTCTTGTCGGTGAGGCAGTTTAAGTTGGCTTCCATTTTGTAGTCGGCTTCGTCGTTAGCTAAGGTGATGCAGAGGGGAACTTGCCTAAGGAGAGCATTTATTTGACTGCCATAAGCTCCCGGGTCATCATTTGCTATTTCCTTTCTGTGTAGTTTGGGTAGACTGATATTGGGGTGGCTACCAGTAATGGTGTAATGTCAGGATACACCAGCAGAACTATTAATATTGGCATTCATGGATGAGGTGACGGATTCGAAGACGTCTGGTCACAGGTTTTGAATTCCCACCAGTAGCTGGATAGGAGGTCACGCACACAAGTGATGCTTGAGTGGTTGGTGCCCTCGTGGGCTTGGTGAAAGTACGAGGCGCATACGATAAGTTTCCAGACTTTTTTCGTATGGTCACTTTTATTGATAATACACTCATGAAACTCTAGTCTCCTTCGAAATAATCTCCTCCGGTTGCAATGCAATTGTTGCACCGTTCCAACAACTTCTCGAATGCCCCATGGAAGTCCTTTTTCATCTCTTCGTCACAGCCTCTTTCATCTCCTCAATTGTCTCATAACGACAGCCTCTGAGCTTAGGGAATAACCAAAAGTCACAGGGAGCAAGGTCTGGACTATAAGGACGGTGAGGAACTGTCTTGATGCCCATCTTGGTCAAATAGTCTATGACAAGGATGGAGTTGTGGACTGGTGCATTGTCCTCGTGGAAATGCCACCGTCCCGATTTGAAGGGTGCTGGCCCCTTCCGACGGAATCTCTTCCTGAACTCCCTTAAAACCTCAACATAGTAACCCTAACCCTAACTCTTTGGCCAATCGACTCTGGTGTATTGACTTCCTTACTCCTCCCACACCTCTCATCATCCCTCACAGACTTCCCGCCTTCCTTGAATCTCCGATGCCACTCAAAAACTGCTGCTCGATTCATGCAAGATGGTCCAAAAGCAGTCTGAAGCATTCCATACGTTTCTGTGGCATTTTTCTAAGTTTAAAACAGAATTTTATTGCATATCGTTCTTCCTCACGTCCCGATTGCTTTTTTTGAAATTCACCAGCTGTGACAATCAGGCTTTAGTAGGGTGTATTCCAATTGCTGCTGTAGCTGTTCATTTAAACCTGAAATCCTAAAAATTGGTCAGTCATCTCATAAGATGTATAGCAATAACATAGTGAATTTTCAAGAGTCTACGACAATTCTAAAAGCCCATACGAAAAAAGTGTATGCACCTCGAATCTAGTACAGAGTTTGTCCGGCACGACTAATGTGGGAGACTGTTTACTGTCATTTGAACAGAGGCGCCTGGTTCCAGAAAATATTGGTGCATATGTTTCTTAAAGAGTGTTGCTCGGTAATCTTCGGGGTCGATATGGATCCCACTTGAGTCAGATGATTGGAGTGCTCTGATGATTTTCGAGAAGGCGTCATCATTCAGTTTTACGGCTGCGATGCAAAGGTGGTTTCAATTCCTCACAATAGGGATGATAGAGGTGAAGTGGTACGCGAAGAATGTATCCGTGATGCGCTAGTGGTAGCGGGGGTTTTGTGGTGTGTGGGTCTTGGGGATAAACCCTAATTCGTCAACCTCACCCAGATACCACAATGGGATAAAGATGTGAAGTTCGGAGCCTTCTAACTTGAATGTTCTGCCTGTTGGGGTAGGGCCACTCGGTGTTTTGACCTTTCCATGTCCGCAGCCTCTGTTAGTTCAAACATTCGATTCGCGTTCGACAAATTCTAGGACCAACTAGTATCGTGAGATTTCTTCTAGCCATCGTCGTATTTTGGCATTGTTGAACTTACGCAGGTCTCGATAAGTTACTGATCTATGGTCGATGAAGATGACGAAAGGATGCTTACGTAAGAAATTATCGAATTTCATATCGCACATTTTATAGCATATGCCTCTCTCGTTCTGTTGTAATCAGTTTTGTTCTGCGCGGTTGAATGTATATGAGGCGACTGCTATTATACTTTTCTTCCCATCGTGGGCTTCTTGTATTAAAATAGCCCCACACGCCACGTCGCTAGCATCGATGGTGAGTGTGCAAAGCCGGGAGAAATTCAGAAATGAGAGGAGAGTCACTTCTTAATTCTTTTGAAAGCCTTGTGAGCCCTTTCGGTCCAAGCAAACTGTTTAACTTTGTCGAGTTTTTAGCGGCTGTAAAGTTGATATTATTGAGCGAGGAAAAGTATTTGTTATTGTTTGCGAGGATAGGTGTTGTTACATGCGTGTGTATATTTACGTTGAGTTGTTTCCTGGCTAAGTTTGTGAGTCCCTCGTTAGTTGTTGTTAGGTAAATAAAGGTATGTAAAGGAGAGAAGTTCCAAGATGTCGAAGTCAAATGTTTTTAGGAATAGTTTTTATTTGCAGCATGGAATATTTAGTTTGTGTTTGTGCGTGGGAAAGGAAAGAAGTGCAGAGACGAAATGGAGTTATGAGAAGGCCGAGAAGGCAGCGCGTATCGTCGGACGTGCGAGGGATTGTGTTCGCCATAGTTTAGCGAAAGTCTTGTTTGCCGTTGGAGGAAATAAACTTTGGAGTCACCGTGAGTTTTGTGTGTCTGGTGGATTTGGGGAGAGGCGTGCGTTGTCTCCATTAAAGTGGCCAAGAGGTGAAATGAGAGCTAGGTGCCGATAGCGGAATTAAGCATCGCATCGACATAGCCAATTTTGGGGGTGACAAAAAGTTGTTCCTGTGGTGACGTATTGAATGTATCTAATTCATATTCAACCGGGATTCCTTGGTCTAAGTGATAGACGCAAGGAATCCATAAATCAGATAGGTTCCCTCATGTGTCCATGCTGCTGCTACTATTGAAGAGGCCAGTGAGACGTCTGCACTGGACGGCGTTGTTCAACCAAAGAGACTGTGTTTGGCAGCTTACCCAATTTCTGCTGCCCGGAAAGGAGATGCGGATGGGTAGGATAAGTCATCCTGATTGGGTGAAATTATGCGTCGAATTAAATTGCGCGCCAAATCAAAATTCCTTCTGCTACAAGTTCATTTATGAGGCCCATAAGATTCGAGAACATGTCGGACCTGATCCGTTTATGTAGACGAGTCTCAAGGAATTGCCTGATCCATACTAAACGGCCGATGAGGCTTTGTAATTCCTTCTTCGATGTTAGGGGCTCCATTTCTCTGATGGTGCAGAAAGTATTCAGGGTCGGCCTTTAATCCTTTATTTTTTACTATGAACCCGAAGAATTTCGCCTCTGATGCAAGGAAGGTACATTTGTCTGGATTCAACTTAAGTCTGATCTTACGGAGGGCAATGAAGAGTTGCTTGATATTCCTTAAATGTCTTAACGTGGACCAGGTCGTCGTTGACGTTGTCACGAGACGCGATATTGACTACGATTTGTTATGCAGCGGGAGAAGATCTATCCAGCTGAAGTAAGACCAAAAGCCAGACGCATATACTGGTAGCATCGGCCTCTCCATGTAAATCCTGTTTTGTGGCGATTGCGCTTGTCAATGACGATTTGCCAGTAGCTGCTATGGAGATCGAGTGACGCGAAATATTTATTGCCTTCGCCAATTTTATTGTACAAATGGCAGATTCTTGGCATTGGGTAAGGGTCAAGATCGACTAAGACCTTGCTGAAGATTCTTTTAAAGTTAGCAACTACGCGGATCGATTTATTTTCCTTGCAATCAGCAAATACTGCTATTGAAGCCTTTGTGGTCGATATAACTTTCAATCACCCACCTTCTCAATGGCCATGCGTTTTATTTCCACGTCAATGTCTGCTTCCAGAGCCTGCGCGACTGGGTGTTGTTTTTAACCGTGGGGTTGACCGTTTGTCTGAATACGAACAGCTCGAATGAAATAGGTTTGTTGCCGTTTTCGATACCGATAATGTCGGAGAAGTGAATAAGCAAGTTTGCTGTTGCCTATAATTCGTCACGATTTGGTGGGGGCTGGGACCGGTTGGTGCACCTCAAATCAGCTTTCTAGCTACCTGGACCGAGTGTTTGGAGAATCACCATAGATTTCTTTGGGGTGTCCTCGTGGTGTAATGGTTAAAGCGATGAACTGCGGAATCGTAGTACGCGAGTTCGTACTCCAGTCGCGCTATTACGTTCACTTTCGGGCAAATACCCTTGAGAAAGGTATGAACCCCCTTATTCTCCCTCCAGCTATGGATAAATAGTAGGACGGACTAGGTTCTTCAGCCTTGGTAAGGCAACTTGTCTAGGAGAAGGAAAACTCTGAATTCAAACCTGTTAAACTCCGCTTAAAAATTGACCTTGTGTCATATCCTGCCCGAGCGGAGGGGTTGGTAAATAGTACCATAGATTTCTTAAGTGGTCAAAATTTCAAGTCTTTTAAAAATTATGAAACTTGTTTGTGCCATTTAAGTTAGATAAGGCTAAGCTTAGGATGCCTGGTTACTGGAAATTCAACGCATCCTTATTGGATGGGAAGGATTTTCAGGACAACTAGAACAAATATTAAAGTGGGATTTCACGGGTGCCATAATAGGGAATAGCTTGCGGGCAAAGCTTAAGGATAGAATTAGATCCTTTGCTGCCGACTATATTAAAAGATTAAAACAAAATAGATTAGTGGCGCAAAGGATGTTAGAATATTGGATAATAGGTTGGTAAAGGCAGAATAGAGCATTGATACTAACCTAGCTAATACGGGGCTGAGTTTTTAGCACAACAAAAAGTACTAGAATGTCTGGCAAGTCAACGAACATACATAGCTCCAGAACTACGAGCCGAGCAAGTAAAATATGCTTGCACAGTAACACATCGCCAGAGTTACATCGACAGACGGGCGTCACACTACAAACGAAGACATTTGTAGGAAGTTTCGTAGTTCCTTTCAGAATTTTTTCAGCAAGGAGCCCAAACTGAGTTTTGCTCAGTTCAGTACCTACCTTGCAGATTTCCCTCGCCTCGAGGCGAAGGAAGTGACTGGGTGTGTGAGGCGCATAACGGAGGATGAAATTCGTCAACCTCTGAAAACATTCATGACGGATTCCTGGAATCAATGGTCTTCCATTCGAAGTGTACTGGAGGTTGTTGCACATGTTTATCCCCCTGCTGATGATTTTCTATATAAACGGAGGAGGGCTCTCCTTGCCAAACACGGGTTATTCTTGGGTTCTTACCCTGGTCGCGCTGTGCCAAGAAATTTCTCGACCAACTGGGATTAATCCACTCTCCGCCTACGCTGTGATTTAAGATCCGGATAACAAATCAACTACTATCCATTTCGGCAATTTGACAAACACCGCCGCAAAATTACCCAAGGAAAAAAAAAGGAAAAGAAAATCTGTGACCATAAACAAAGCAGCTTTGCGACAATAATAATGTTTAGTAAATTTTATAGAAATCATTATTCATCAACTTTTTACGTAATACAATTCTTTCAAAGACTAACAGCTTCTACACCGGCAGTAGTAATTTATTAAGCTTTTTGCTTAGATGTGGCACAGGGCCGTATGAATGGGGCACCCAATGAGACTTGAACTCACCCGTGTAGGTTTGCTAGTCTACCTTGCTAAACATTACGCTACCCGAGGCGCCCTACACCAGCAGTATGATACAAAGCCAGTAAGTTCAGTAACAGAAGGCCACCTTACGTCTGCCGACAACCTGGTCAAATTCGGTCTGAGTCTCTCTCTCTCTCTCTCTCTCTCTCTCTCTCTCTTTGTGTCTCAGTCTCGTCTCGTCTCGTCTCGGTGTCTCACTAACTTTGTCAGATGTAATGGAATGTAGTCAGACATGGACCTGCCTCCCACCCAATCTGAATTTGTTTCTCTTTTAAGTTAATTCATGTATTTTTCATAGCAAGGTCAGGGGTGTGTAGGGATTATTACAAAAGCTGTCACTCGTAGTAAATTGAGCGCGTAGTAAAAAAAATTACACAGCGAATTCCTGGGTTAAATTTAGCTTCAAAAATCGTTCTATCAGCTTTGAAATAACATTTTGTTTTCATGTTCAAACGAGCTAAAATTCTTTTTATCTAATAATGATCTTGACATGAAAGCATTTTGTCCATTAATTGAATTTTAAAATCTTCTAAAAACAATAATAAATTTTATCTGTCACCAAGTAATTCCGATATTTGACAAGTTCTTTTTGATCAAGATAGTACAAACGTCGATTTCGTAGCAGAAATTTACATGATAAAAAATATTCTTCGTACACAGCTCGTTTAAAAGCTATTATACATTTGCAATGTATTTTCTCTAACCTTCTAAAATCCACATTAACTTCCTTCTTTATTAGAAGGATTAAACTCCCTCTGTGGGCCTCGAGGGCCCATTATGTTGCACTATAAAAACTGGATGAAGCAGGGGTCGATCTCCAATCGCTTCACCAGAGATTATAATAAACTTTCTATGTAAGAACAAACATAGTTGCAACAAGGGTTAGTAGCTTTCGTTCTTTAACGATGCTAAACACTGACAAAAAATTTGGCGATGATCTAAGCAGACCACTTGCAGACTACCCTGCCTTGTCTAATCGGCTCTGAACAGTGCAGCGCTGTTAAGGTCAGGACTATACAGCAGTCTTCGTTTGCTTCACACGATCTTGGAAAAAGTCGACAGTAATGCAATGCTGTTTTATTTAGATCAAACCAAGGTCTTCGATAGGATTAACCACATTTTCTGGGAGACTGCAGCTGGATTCGGGCTAAACTTTCGTTACAGGGGGATACCATTTTTGACGCGTCTTCCGGAGTCATGAGCGAGGTGAATGGGGTAAGATCGAAACCATTCACTTTGTCATGATAAATTTGTCAAGGTTGTCCATTTTCGCCCATGTTCTATATTCTGGTATGGAAACCCTTCTTTTGCAAGTTGAGAACGAACCTGATCCTACGCGGTATTACATTACCTGGTGCTACCACAACTGCCAGATACGCTGCTTATGCTACAATGTCAGCGTGCTTGTAATGCGGGCAATGATCTTATTGGATCCACAGGGTTTCTTCAGTGCCTCTTCCACTAATTTGTGCAGGTCTGAGCCATAAACCGTTTATAGGCCCAACCATAAGACTACTAAATTAGCCTTACTCACTTAAGCATCTTTCAAAAGTTATGCAAACACACCAGTGTTTTATAGGCGTCTTGGCCTGAAATTCCACCCTTTTCAACAAATGTGTCAATAAATATCATCTTTAACAAGTTGGTGAGACGGTGTGATGAAATGCTGTAAAATATATTACACTCTGTATTTAATAGGGATAAACTTCTAAACTGCTTGATTCTTATGGACCATTCTTCATATGGAATCCATATTCCCGCTGGATACTTACGACTGGATAAAGTTTAATATATTACACAATGAAACCTTGCTTTTTTGCAGGGGGTGTACATTTCTGCAGAGGACAATGTCAATGTAATCTAGGGCCTGTTAACAGGGCGGTATAGTAAATCATATATTGTGCCATCATACAATTAAGTTCAACAATATTCAAGGAATATTCCTCTTATATTAATTTTTTGAAATGAAAGAACAAAAAACAAAGGGATCAATAGACCATTTAAAATACAAAACAAAAAATAAGTGAACCAGCGAAAAACAAAATATACCATGTTTAGCACACTCTCCTATAGAGGTTATAAATTTTCACTGGAATAAGATAATGATTGACTGACGTCAGATAATTATATTCATGCTTTTCATGTATCATTTCCTTGTATCACTTGTAAGATTCTTCAGAATGTAGGATTTCTTGACGGTTATGAAAATAAGAATATATTTTGCTTTAATTTCCATTAAACTGGTAGATCTCAGATATCAAGCACTCACTACAGATAGAGTAACATATTAAACCAGCTAGGAATATATATATATATATATATATATATATATATATATATATATATATATTCATAGCTGGTTTAAAATGTTACTCTATCTGTAATGAGTGCTATATATATATATATATATATATATATATATGAGAAAAACTGAAAATAAAAGCTACAGCATGAAAATTCATTTCAGGTTAACACATTGCATGTCCCTTTTCTTTTTCTCTTAGACATCTTGTTCATATTACAGTGATTAAAAAACACAAGGACATCAGAAGGGAATTTTATTTATTAAATCATTCATAATTGAATCATAGAATGAAACATTTCATTTAATAACTCACACATCTTGTTGAAGGTCTAATAAATGAAATGTTTAACATTGGAAAATAATTCAAGAAACAAAATCCTCCTCTGAAGACCTTGTGTTTTTCATCTCTGAACAGGTTCACACAAACATACACACACACACACATATATATATATATATATATATATATATATATATATATATATATATCTCAGAACCTTATAAAGAAGCAGCTGTATGGCTGTATGATCACTTGACTCTGTACACTTTCCTATATATATATATATATATACACTTATATCAGAACCGTATAGCAGCTGTATGATCATTTGACACCCATCTTGCAAATGATCCAAGTAAGACAAGCAAGATATTGCTTAGGAATTGAGCACAAATTTGCAAGGTTGTGCATGTACAGGTGGCAACTGGGTCAGCAAAAAAGAAATGATTAGCTCTGTGGCTGTCCGTTTCACCTCGCATGGGTTTATAGTTTCTGTATATCTAATCAATTGACACATTTCCTTACTCTGTCTCACTCTTTTCACTGACTACTGTAAATGATCAAGCTCCAAATAAACTTTCATATCCTGCAACTAACAGATCATTTTGTATGATGTTATATTACAACTTTCAATATGGTACCATACATATATATATATATATATATATATATATATATATATATATATATATATATAGTTAATTATCATTTTGATATTTCTGTGATAACTTATTTTAAATCTAAAAAAATTCAATATTTTCCAGATTTTTATTTTCTTGCATATTCATGTCACCATCAATTAGAATTAGAATAATTAGTATTTTATGTAAAAAATATTTCTTTGCCTTTTATTTATTTCCTGCAAGGAAAATCATTTCCACAAATAAGCTATTGTTCATATAAGTTGTTCAATATCCTTTGAGAACTTTATTGCAAGTCAAATGTAAACTAGTATTTAAAGAAAAAATTTTTATGAAGTTGTTTAATCTCTTTTCAGAGGATTATTTTATGCAAGATTTTAGCTCAAGCTACAAGGAAAATTATTTCAACAAATATGCTCATTGTACAGAGATTACCTTATGTATTATGTCAGCTTAATTTGTTAAATCATAACAAACAAGTGAAAAACTACAGTTAATGCATTTATTATTTTTAATTGTTAGCAGAGAAAATGTCAATTTTAAATGGCTTAATCTAACAAGATAGACACACATTTTCAGAAGTGAAAATTTATCAAGTCATGTATCATAAGAAAAACAAAGTTGTGATTTGTTTCAAGAGACAGAAGTAAAGTATTCGACTTCAGGACCTAAAATTGCCCTCCTGTGGTTGGCAGTATTGTGGTAGTTGGTGCACTGACACGTTGTGCATTGCTTTGCTCTATGTTTGATTTGTGAGAAACATGGATGGACGTGCAGTGCTGTCTAATTATGCTTTATGAATTTGAATTGGGCCATAAACATTTGTTGTAGAGGTGCCCGTAATGTAATGGTTATCGTCGTAGGAAATGGACACGGCAACACGAGTTCAAATACTGGATAAGACTGATTGCATTTCACAAACCACTAATACCCTTGGGAAAGGTATGAATCCAATTATTCTCCCTCCAGCTATGGGTAAATAGTACGACAGACTACGTTCCTCAGCCTTGGTGAGGCAACTAGTCTAGGAGAAGGAAAACACTGAATTCAAACTTGTTAAACTCTGTTTAAAAAATGACCTAGTGTCATATCCTGCCCAAGCAAAGGGGTTGGGTAAATATGATAAACATTTGTTGCGCAAAAAGTGATGGTGCAGTGGATCACAGATGGTTCAAGAAATTGGATAGCAAGAACCTTGATCATCAGGTAAGATCAGATAGGCCAAAAAATATAGATTCTGAAGCCGTGCTCCTAGCCATAGAAGGAAATCCAGTGAATAGCACTTGGAGAGTATCAGGCGAACTCAACATCACGCCACTCAGTGTGGTTCATCGGGGGTGTCCTCGTGGCGTAATGGTTAAAGCGATGAACTGCGGAATCGTAGTAAGCAAGTTCGTATTCCAGTCACGCTATTACGTTCTCTTTCGGGCAAATACCCTTGGGAAAGGTATGAACTCCCTTATCCTCCCAGCTATGGGTTAAATAGTACCACTACTGTTCTTCTCGGAGAATGACTGTGGCATTAAATAACCTGTAAAGGTTGATATGCCATTAAACAAAGAAACCAAACCCAACAAAACCAAACCAAACCAGTGTGGTTCATCACCTTCCCAACATCACCAAAAACATCCAGAGCTACCAAATTGTGACTCTTGTGACTAAATTATTGCAAAACCTTTTACTTAACCTCGTACTCCAGTCAAAATTTGTTTCAACTCACATCTAGACATGTGGAGATAATTTGAAAAATATTAATTTTCCCTAGGTTCAATACAAGGAGTAAGACTTCTCTAATTCAGTGATAAAAGAGAGAAGACTCCTTTTATTTCTTTCCACAAAGAAAAGAAGAAAAGGAAAAAGAATGGAAACCTTAAACTTTTGTTGAAATCACCATTTATGAAGTCTATATATATTTCTTTCAACAGTATTTTAAGTCACCAAGTAAAATAGTAAACTACCCGGTGACCTCCCTTTAGTCGATTTAAGCCTATAGCAGATTTTTATGAGACATTTGAATAAAAAAATTATTTTTCAGCAACCAAATATAATTATCTAGGTATCATTATATAGAAATTGTCTGCACACAGTTATATAGGGGAAAAAATTATACATAGAAACCTTTCTTGAGACTGTGAAAACAGGCAATGTTCCTTATAAATGTAGCAAATAGATTTATTAATAAAATAGTTTCTCAGTGTGTTAGCTTTTCACTTTGATGAGGAGAATTCAGGAAATTATAGCTCCAGAGGTTTCACAGTGAAAACATTTTTCTCCACTGTATGCTAACAAAAGATTTTAAAGATCTGACTTCAGTAAAAATTTAGTTCCAAAGTTTTCTTAATAAAAAGATTTCTATCCCATGACAAATTAGCAAAAATATATTTATTACCAGAGCAAACTTAATAGAATGGATACAGGAATAACAGTAAATACTAAGAGTACATTATGGAGTACATTACTTTATAGAATGAAAGCTGTTGTATGAAACTGCGTGAGGTATGACAGGAAGTTTGTTGCCTTTTCCACCCCTGTCAGAAGACACACACTTATGAGTGGGCTATTTTTGCTGCATGTTTTATAATGCAGCATTAGTCAATCCAACAAGCAGCCATTAGAAGTACTATTTTGGAAAACAAGGAATGTAATCACTAAAGTTTTGATGCAGTCATGGAAACAACAGCATATTTATATCAAGTGTTTCTCATTCATGTTAGTTATCAATTTATAATTGTGGCCTTCAGTGAGTTCTTGATGTTGTGGGACTGGTCAGTCTCCCGTTCAATGATACCCAAATCTTGGTATTGTGGGACTGGTCAGTTTCCTATTCAATGATACCCAAAGCTTTGATGTAGAGGATTTTCAAATCAATAGAAGCAGCAGGCCACATCATGACGGTATCATGATTGTGAAAATTCTTGGCCAACTACTCCTGAATCACATAGGACATGTGAAAAGGAGCAGAGTCTTTAATAGATCTTTCTCTTTTGTGTGTGTTGATTTCCGTCTTTTTCAGATTTGAAATCTGTGAAAATAAAGCTTCACATATTTAAAAAAAAAAAAGCTTCTCTCAAGTGTGCAGTGACATGTGTGCTCTGAAATGTGAATTCTTGGTAAATTTAGTTCAACAGTTTTCAAATTAAAAAGGTTTTTCTCCAGTGTGTGTTGATGTGTGCTTCTGTAGACTATAATTCAGTGAAAATGCAGCTCCACAGATTTCACAATGAAAATATTTCTCTCCACTAAGCATTAACATGTGTGTTCTGAAATGTGAACTCTGGGTAAATTTAGCTCAACAGATTTAAAACTAAAAGCTTTCTCTCCAGTGTGTGTTGATATTTGTTTTTATAGAGTGGAATTCAGTGAAAATGTAGCTCCACAGATTTGACAATAAAAATGTTTCTCTCCACTATGCATTGACATGTGTATTTTAAAATGGAATTCTGGCAGAATGTAGCTGCAGAGATATCATAATGAAAACGTTCCTCTACTGTGTGTACTGATTTAGGTCTTTGAGATTAGAAACCTGTGAAAATAAAGCGCTACAAGTTTAAAAATGAAAAGATTCGCTCAAGTGTGCATTGACATATGTATTTAGAGATGTGTATTCAGGATAAAATAAGCTCCACAGACTTATCTATGAAAACGTTTCTCTCCAGTGTGTGTTAACATGTGATTTGAGGCTTGAATTCTGGGAAAATTTAGCTCTACAAATTAGACAATAAAAAGGTTTCTCTCCAGTATATGTTAATAAGTGTCTTATGAGATGATAATTCTGGCAAAATGTAGTTCAACAGATGTCAAAAGGAAAAGGTTCCTCTCCAGTGTGTGTTAACAAGTGTTTTTTTAGATATGAATTCAGTGAAAATGTAGGGACAGAGATTTGGCAAAGAAAAGGTTTCTCTCCAGTGTGTGTTCACACATGTGCTTTGAGATTTGAGTTCCAGGAAAATGTAGCGCCAAAGATTTGGAAATGAAAAGGTTTCTTTCCAGTGTGTGTTGACATGCGTGTTTTGAGATTTGAATTACAGGAAAATGTAGCTCCACAGATTTCACAATGAAAAAGTTTCTCTCCAGTATGTGTAAACACGTGTGATTTTAGATGAGAATTCCAAGAAAATTTAATTCCATAGATTTAACCAAAAAAAGGTTTCTCTCCTGTGTGTGTTGACATGTGCATTTTTAGACTAGAATTCTGGGAAAATACAGCTCCACAGATTTCACAATGAAAAGGTTTCTCTCTAGTGTGTATTGACATATGTCTTCTGAGATTTGAATGCTGTGAAAATACAGCTCCACAGATTTCACAATGAAAAGGTTTCTCTCCAGTGTGTGTTGACATGTGTGTTTTGAGATATGAATTCCGTGAAAATTTACTTCCACAGATTTCACAATGAAAAGGTTTCTCTCCAGTATGTATTGACATGTGTGTTTTCAGATGTGAATTCCGTGAAAATTTACTTCCACAGATTTCACAATGAAAAGGTTTCTCTCCAGTGTGTGTTGACATGTGTGTTTTGAGATGTGAATTCTGGGAAAATTTAGTTCCACAGATTTCACAATGAAAAGGTTTCTCTCCAGTGTGTGTTACCATGTGTGCTTTGAGATTTGAATTCTGGGAAAATCTTCCACCACAGATTTCACAATGAAAACGTTTCTCTCCAGTGTGTGTTGACATGTGTTTCTTTTTACTAGAATTATGGGAGAATTTAGTTCCACAGATTTCACAATGAAAAGGTTTCTCTCCAGTGTGTGTTAACATGTGTCTTTTCAGATATGAATTCAGGGAAAATTTATTTCCACAGATTTCACAATGAAAATGTTTATCTCTAGTGTGTATTAACATGTGCATTTTGAGATGTGAATTCTGGGAAAATCTTCCACCACAGATTTCACAATGAAAAGGTTTCTCCCCAGTGTGTGTTAACATGTGCGTTTTGAGATGTGAATTCTGGGAAAATTTAGTTCCACAGATTTCACAATGAAAAGGTTTCTCTCCAGTGTGTGTTACCATGTGTGTTTTGAGATTTGAATTCTGGGAAAATCTTCCTCCACAGATTTCACAATGAAAACGTTTCTCTCCAGTGTGTGTTGACATGTGTTTCTTTTTACTAGAATTATGGGAGAATTTAGTTCCACAGATTTCACAATGAAAAGGTTTCTCTCCAGTGTGTGTTAACATGTGTCTTTTCAGATATGAATTCAGGGAAAATTTATTTCCACAGATTTCACAATGAAAATGTTTATCTCCAGTGTGTATTAACATGTGCGTTTTGAGATGTGAATTCTGGGAAAATCTTCCACCACAGATTTCACAATGAAAAGGTTTCTCCCCAGTGTGTGTTAACATGTGCGTTTTGAGATGTGAATTCGAAGAAGACTTAGCTCCACAAATTTCACAATGAAAAGGTTTCTCTCCAGTGTGTGAAGCCATGTGTAGCTTGTGGCTGAAAATCAGAGAAATTGTAGTGCCACAGATTTGATTTGAAAAGGTTTCTCACCAGACTTGGTTGAAATCTGTGTTTTGAGATAGGACTACCATGAAAATTTAGTTCCACAATTTTCACAAACAAAATATTTTTCTCCAGTGTTTACAAGTGTCTTTTTAGACTGGATTTCTTGGAAAATGTAGCATTACAGATTTCACACCTTAAAGGTTTCTCTCCAGTTTTTAATCCACAAATTTCACTGCGTAATCATCTTACTTTTTCTTGATTGCTGATCATGATCAAACCTACAGAGAAAAAAAATAAATTAGAAAACTACCGATATAATAAAACCAATTATTCATGAATAAAGAAATCTTTTAACTTCTTTTCAAATTTACATTTTTTTATGATTATAGACTATGTTGCTGTAAAGACAAATTTATGTAATGAATATTCTACAAGATATCAAAGACTATGTAGAATTTTAGATCAACAAATGAAGGAAGGTAGAAACATTAATAAACTATTGTTCTAACTTAACAGAAAGATTCTGTAAACTTTCATTTTATGTGTAGGAATAAATCAAATACACTTTCATTCCAAATGAATGAATCTAGAAAAACTTATGGACTTGTGTTAAAATCTAAAATAGAAATTACATAGATTTTTATTTTATAAGCCAAGAATTTTAGACAAAATCATTTGAAGTTAAAAAAAAATTCATAATGCATTATTCAAATCTAATACAGATAGTAAATAAAAGACTTTTAGACCAAAATGTATGAAAGTCAAAACATTGATAATGTATTAATCAAATCCAACACATAAAATATATGGACTTTTATTATATAAGTAATCTAAGATCATGAAGATATTTTGACCCAAACAAATGAAAGTAGAAAAATTGATAAACTTCAATTCCAATCAACAATCATGTATAGTCGAGTTGCCTGGGATTGTAGAATATACCAACTGATTCTCTGCAGAGGATTTAGACTTCTCTAATCAGTGTCTTGGATATGACATTAAATTATTTGATGGCAACCTCTGAGGAATATGGAGTACCATTGCTCCCAGGTTCACTCTCACCAGGATTGGATGCACCTGATAAGGTCCTATCTATTGGTCAAACTGAACTGTTTGGCATCTAAACAGTCTGCAAGCAAATGACTCTTTAATTGAATTGTTAGTAACACCTGAAACTCTTTAAATGTGTTCCTAAATTGAATTATTAGTATTATATTACAATACTTTGTACCATTTGACCGTGGGCAAATAAATGAATAGTGCTGAATAGAATAATTAGTTTAAAATAAAATAGTTAAAAGTAAAGAGATTTTTAATATATAAATAATCAAAGATCTAGTAGATTTTCGACAAATAAGAAACGGTAGGAAGATTGATAAACTACTATTCAAATTTAAAACAGAGATTATAAAGACTTATTTTAGGAGTAATTTCAGATGGGATTTCTTTATGTTTAGAATATTTCACAAACTATTGAATCTTTAAATCATACACAACTTAAAAGATTTTCCTTTAAAAACAACCTACAAATCGAATATTATATCTGACATTTAACCCTGACAGACTAGAAACCAGAGACGTTTAGAAAACTGGGGGGAGGGGGTATGAATAATTCGTTCTCTGCTTTCAAAATCTTCTCGATACAACTACTCTTATCTGGATGATGAATGTAAATATTGCTTTTCGAATTTTTTATAAAATTGCTGCAAACGTTAGAATGAAAGTAAGAAAGTAGATGTAAAACAAAGTTTTTACTTACATTTTCATTGAGTTTCTCATTCAGTTGTAAAATCAAAGAGTATTTAACTAACCTCTGCGACAATCGATTCACTGATGATGCTCTGTCAACCGTCTCTTTCGTCACTGCTTATTTTTGTTTAAAGTGCTGACTCACTAGAAGGGAGATAATCACGTCAGCTTCCTTAATTTAGTTGGTTTTGAAAAGTCGAACTAAAAGAAAAACAGTATATTTTCATCAGCAAAGCAAGACTATAGTGTTTTTAGCTTTCTAGATATTCACGAATAAGTTTAGCTTTCTGATATACGGACCGAAAAATATAATTTTTAAACATTATTATTATTAATTATAAATGTTTTACTATTTACAATTGAGTATAAATCCCGAATATGTGGGTTTATCACCTGGTGGCTTCTATGAAACTTTAAAATACACTTAACATCTACACCAGGCCTTCTAAAAGTGCTCTCTATATATCCCTGGGCTGTAAATAAAATTTTACCCGGCAAAATAAAAGCATAGGTACCCTACGTTGAATTTAATCGTTAGAGGAAATATTTACAAATCTGCAAAATAAAAGAAATAATAATGCCAAATCCGTTGTATAAAGAGAATTACTATGAGAAAATTCCTCAATATATGGGTAAACTAGCAATGACGTCAGGTAAATGATGTTATCTAGCAGGATTCAAATCTCTCCCAATATGCAATTTCATTAACATAAAAAAGCACTCACGTGGCTGGAGAAGGGTAGCATTCGACCGGATATTAGCCTGACGGCTGCCGCCGAGAAAATCAATAAAATGCATCTTTGCGTAAGAGGCTCCGCGCTGGGCTTCGGGCGAGTATGCAAGAAATTAATTCTATTTAACAAAATGCCTCTTTTCAGTCAATCATAATTCTTCCTCCTAAAAATTACCCAGAACCTACTTGATCCAAGGGGTAGCTATATGAAAAGCGAGGGTGGAACGCAGGAACATGCTACGGCCAAAGGGAACTCATCTGAACCCTGACGGATTTAACGCGCCACTTGCTGTGAACGACTGTTGACCTGGCTACAACGCCGCCCCGTACGCGACTACTACTACCATTGAGATCATCTGGTGTCCTTACCACCCTCATTCCACCATACTTAACAAGCGAGTTTTTGTAAATTATAACAAGTGATCGTACGAACTCTGGTTTCACACACACTCTCGATTCACAAATTCACTGGAGATTGTACGGTACAAAATTCGTACAGTTGATTCTTCGTTTTATCACCTTGTTTTTCCTTCCTTGTTAATAATAATTGTTTAAAACCTTCAACTTGTGTTTGTCTTTTCCTTGCCACCGTACGCTAAATATAACAATGAGTTTTCCACCTCAACCGGAAACGTGAGTTCTCATATTAATAATAGATGTCATCCCTGTAATATATTGTGACGACGCCTGCATTAAGAAGAAAATTGACATTCCGTGTACATTCAGATTTTTTTAGAGAGCTGTATAAAACACACGTGTACTTACTGAAACCCTGAGGAGAAAAAGAGTGAACATTTGTTTTTATCTCTGGAGTGACGTCATTGAAGATATCCCCTTGTAGTAGAAAGAACTTTGTATGTTTGGCGCGTAAATTATTTTGACCTTTGGTTTCGTCGTATAATTTTACCCAATGGGGATGACGAATCCCATTTGGCCCGGACAACTTTCCCGGGCATATCGAATTCGGTGAAAGCCCGCAAAACTACCTCTTCCTCAGCAACCTATAGACAAGACGGACGTATTTCTGTCCGCTCCCTTATCAGCAGCAACTCACCACAATAAGGATAGAGCCGTCTGGTTCATGGACACTTTGGGTCTATCCTTTTAGACCCAGGGTTTCCCAGTTGCAAATGTACTAGACGTATTAATTCTGCCTCTTACAATTCAGCTACTTCATTCCCGGACAACCTTTTTTGGAGACCTTCATACATCTCTCCTACTGCAAACTGGACCACGCATCACGGCTGAATATTTCATTCCTGATCTACCGTCTAATTCATGGACGTTTGGGTCTACACTTCTAGACCCAAGATTCCACCGTTGAATGCCAATTATACGAATCAATTCCGCCTCTGATATAAAAGCAACTTCATTCCTGGACAACCTTTAAGGAGACAGCGATTACTTCTCTCCCACAGCAACCAGGACCACACATCTACGGTCGAACATTCATCCTGTTCTAAACTCAGCAACTCAATATTTGCCATGTCTACAGCGACGTATAAAAATTCGCTCTGACATTTAGCTGCAGTGATTCTTTCTCAACTCGATAACTATTCCTTCCTTCCGACGAGACTTGCAGCATAAATGTACCCTTTATTCTGGCAGCCATTAAACTGTCTTGAAAACCTTTCGATATCTCGTTCCGATTCATTTATTTTCCTTTAAATATAACGTGAAGGTAATTCGTTCCACATTACCGTTATACCCTCGAAGGATAACTTGTTATGCCTATATTGCATCTACACACTTGATGGTTTTTTTCTGAAGTCTCTTAACTAAATAAAAGAGTTTAATTTTCTGTTTATAGGTCCATTTTTTTTTCTTGGTGGTTTCACTGTCCAAGCAGATTGTTGTAGTTGTCCTGCATTGTCTTCCTCTTTTGAACCTCGTTGCATTTTTTATTCCTTTGGTTCTCCGCGGGAAGAATTGGTCCTTGTTCGTGTTCACTATCTGATAGTGGACTCTGTTCTTCCTCTCTGTTTTGTGGTGGAGGGCTCCATGAACTTTCTTCTGTCACAACCATCATCTGTATTTTCAGCAGATCCCTGTTGAAGGACCGATAAATATGTCGATCCCATTAACTTTTGAAAAATAAGTGATTGACGACCAACTAGGCAAAAATGACAAAGGTAAGAGGGTTAATTCGAAAGGCGAAGATTTATTCGGCGAATTGATAACAATAAAAATCGGTCCGTTCAGGGACGAGGATGTAATCTGTAATCTGAATTGGTGTGCGCAACTGCTAAGTCGCAGGTCCGAAAATTCAGATATTGCTCGGAAAGTCTGGATGATCGGAGACCTGGTCGTGCAGTACTTTGATTAACCGGGAATATGTAAATATGGCCTCGGTGTGTCATGCTAGTCCGAGCAAGGGTTGCTTGTAGACTATGTTGATGCTGAAGTCCAATGCTGGGTGAAGCTGGTCTTCAGTTGTTGCTGTTGCTTGTTGGTGCAGGATCTGCTGCTAGGTGAAGCTGGAGCTGGTCTGCAGATGTTGGTAGGTTTGTAGCACTATGGGGGCAGGCTGCCAAAGCAGACGATTCAATTGTCTGTTTTGGCGCGAAACCAGACAAAGGATTCTTGGACATGAAATCTCGCCGTACCCGGAAGTGGTACGGGGAGGCGAATGAGAGTTGACGACGCGACCCAGGAGAAGAGTTGGTAGTTGGACAGGAGAAGAGGCAGTTGAGAGTTGCGGCAGGAGACCACGAGGAGCAGAGGCAGTTGGCGTGGATCCACGGAGGGGCAGTCAACACCAGACACCGAGCAGAGAAACGAGGCAGCATAAGATAGGGTCCAGTGAAGAAGAGTCTCAAGATGGTGATTCCAGTAGCATTGTGGAACTTTCGCTAGTAACCCACGCTAGCGATAGTCCATATATCTACTATCAGGAATGCACATGCATGTAGTGTTGCAACACATTCCTCTGCCCTTGGTAACCCCAAGTTTGTTGTTTGTTCGTTTGTCTTTCTATTTTCTCCTGTCTCCCTCGATCGTATTCTTGTGTGGTGGCAAGAAATGTGCGTTACCCCCTCAGCCACTAGTTGATCACCGGCCGGCTAAGAAGTGAAATGGTTAGAAGACTGAGAGAGATAATGTTGGTGGGGGGTGGGGGTGAGGGGGTAACGTTTCACAGGTTGAAGGTGCAGGAACTGCTGCTGCTGAAGCTGGAGCCGGAAAGGTGTAGTGAGAAGACCAAAAGTCAGAGGTTAACTCTTAAAAGAGCTGTTTGACTTCCGGAGGTTTTGGGTTACTTGTGCTGGGTCAACAGCTGCGTCATCTGCTGACTAGAGTCAAGACAACGGCTGTTGGGTAGGACTGGAGCTGTGTGGCTCTGGCAGCTACAACTGATAAGGCCTTGGTCGAGGTGCTATAAACCAGACAAGGTACTGATAACCTTCCCCGCTCACCGGCTGTCTCTGCCGGAATATGAAATTTGTCTCTGCCCCCCACCAGATAGGACTTGACACAAATCAATGACCCGAAAGTCGAATTATAGTGGGTTTTAGAGAAGGGGAAGGTCAGGCACTAGCCGATGCTCGGGCCCTGTAGGACTATGCTGGTCATCTGCCTACTTAGTGCAATATGGGCATGATGAGCCTTGCTGGACATGGATCCAAACATAGGTCCAGGAACGGATGCCTGATTATAGCTTAAACTAGACCACGAGGTCCAGTGCTATTTAAAGGTGTTAATAATGTAGCTCGCCCAGCCGAAAGTGGCCCGGCCCAGCCGAAGCTGGGGACCTTTCGCCCTCAAGTCTGTCATTGAGTTTTGACAATCCGGCACGCGGGCGAAATTTGATACTTGTCTCTGGCGCCCACCAGACAGGACCCAGCACAAAGTCAAATGACCCGAAGGTCAAATTATAGTGGGGTTAGAGGAGGGGACGGTCAGGCTCGAGACTCGGCACGAGCCTGCCGAACCCTGCCGGTCATCGGCCTACCCAGCGCAATGTCGGTCTGATGTGCTCCGCCAGACATGGACACAAAAATGGTCTAGGCACGGACGTCTGACTACAGTCCGAACAAGACAGCATTCGGGCGAAATTTGATAATTGTCTTTGCCTCGCACCAGACAGGACTGGACACAATGTCTATGACCCGAAAGTCGATTATAATGGGGACTAGAGAAGGAGGAGGTCGGGCACGAGCCGAGGCTCGGACCCCGCTAGACTATGCTGGTCATTGGGCCACTTCGTGCAATGTAGGCTTAATGAGCCCTGCTGGACATGGACCCAAACATGTCTATAGAATACATATTTTTTTAGCCTGAAAAAAATTAACAAAAACATGCATAAGAACTTCAATAAAGCTATTTTTTGATCCACTACTAAAGTATAAATAACAACGAATTTAATCAACCCAATCAGTCATTCAGTCATTCAATTCATTCCTTCCACGGTCAAAAGTTCATTTCTTCCTACCAAAAAGACTTGAAGGAAAAGGCATGCGACTTTCTTTTATCAATGCGACATGTCTCCAAAATCTTAAAAAATAAACGTGCGGACTTAATGGAAGCCGAAACCCACACGTTCGGCCCATCATTCATATACACACACATATACCCACATAAGTAAGTAAAGACAATTATTTTTATCCAGTTTACTTCGGCCAAACATGAAACAATTTATTTGATAGACGTTTTTAACATTTAAAAACACACACACACACACGTGTGATCAATCTTATATTCATCTAACTGGCTATAACTGTATTTCTACAAAAGTCCACTGGCACATTGTTTCTCATTTTTTTTCATTCTTGTTTTGTTGTGAATATTAAATTTTTTGTTTGTCATATGTTGTCATATTCCATTTGGTTAAGTGCTTGTAAAAAATTTGTATTGTATTTGTGGTGGAAGTAATCGTGAAGTAATACCCTTAAAATACGGACAAGAACTCACTCTCACTAGCTACATGCACTCACGACAGGTCCAGGCACGAAAGTCTGATTATAGCTTCAACTGGATCAAGAGGTACAGTGCTATTCAAGGGTGTCAGATGTGTCAATAATACAACTTGCTCACCCGAAGGTGGCCCGGCCCAGCCGAAGCCGGGAACCTTTAGGCCTCAAGTCTGCCATTGAACATAGACAGTCCAGCACTATATAGGGGCTGTCCATCACCACTCTGCTAGGTTGAGTGAAATGCTTTTGTACACACAAATTTCCTTTATTAGATATAAGTAACAATGAAATACTTCATCATATTTTGAAGAGGAACTTTTTAATATAATTTATTTAATTTTTTAGTTACGAATTTATCTCCGAAAGACAAGTAGAATTAATCCGTTTCGAAAAATACTTCGTGTGTTAGTAATGGAAGTTCTCTCATGACGTATCTACAACGTTTTGTTGTCTGACGTCACGGGTGACTCAGCGTTTTCTCTAAACATGGGATTTAAGGTTTGAGTAGCCGGAGCAGCTACGATATCATCTCGATTTCGTTGTTGCAGTGTGTTTGTCAACACCATGAACGAGCATGGTGTTAATTCAGTTTTTACGATGCCGAGTCACTCAATCTTTTCTTTATAGTGTCTCGTATTCGAACTGGGTCTCGTGGTTTTAATAATTCCAGTTCCCTTGTTTGTTTGGCCCTCTGTCTGCCTCTTTCTTTGAGATGTACACAGAGTTACTGTGAAGTTATTTCTTAATTTTCTCCTCGTTTACATTTCAGCAGGCGATAATCCATGTTCATCTGGGGGAGTTCGATAGATTAGTAACCTTAACGACGGGTCTTAGCATTTCCTTAGTATGTTTTTTTTTAATAGTTTTTTCCATCAGTTCATTTGATTTTGGATATAGCGTTGATGGAGTTGTTCTTTTAAAGTCTCACCCTGTCGCAAATTGTATATATTCTGTTGACGAAAAACATGGTCCATTGTCTGAGAATACTTCTTCAACTACACTAAATCGGCTGAAGCTATGTTGCATCGCTGTAATTACTGCTTCACTTGTTTGATTTAGTATTTGGTATAGATTTGGCTAATTTAAGTGGCTATTCACTATTATTAGATCATGTCAATAACATGAGGGTAGATGATATTACCATTTTGGCATAAATGCTAATTGATGTAGTATCTTCTGTTGTCTCTTGTTATTTCTATAGAAAGGAAACAAACAATGAACGCGTAGATACTGATGGCTTTCAATCTAGTATTTTAATGACTGCTTGGGAGGAAGTTTTCCTTATGCCGCGAGTTGAATAGAATGGACAACCATTTGTAAATAGCTTTGCGGGAGATTAGTGCTTAGCTGGAAGTTTCGGGTCCAAATGGTTTAGGAGGGAGAAATAATTGACCAGGAAATTGTCTCCTAAGGTATGCAGAGGAACAAATGTTGAAGTGTGCTCTCTCAAGATGGATAGTCACTGTCTGCTGTTGGAATTGTCCCGAGTTGGAGAGAGAAATGTTATCTCTCGTATCGGCTGGTCTTGCCTTCTGCCAGCCAAGAGGAATGAGAAAAGAAAAGAGAAAAGAGAGGGAGCATAGTTTAGCGCTGCCTTTTATGGTGCCCGGTGAGGTGTTCCTGGGCAGAATGGTATGGGTCGTTCTAATTGGATGAAATGTATCATTTCAAAATTCTAATGGCAAAACAATTCCCGCACGAAATAATGGTTTGTAATTTGAATATGTTGTATACCCAATATTCGCGATAACTCACGAAAGAGGGAAGCTTCAAATTGCCTTCCACGGTTTGTGGTTATCTACACTGGAGATACAAAGCGGGACACCCATGTGGAAATGAAAGTTTTTGCAATAGTTTCAGCAGTGATATCAGGAATTGGTGTGGCTTCAGCACAACGCTAGAAACGATCGATACAGGTTAAAACATAGGAACAACCGGATCTAACAGGCCACGGAAGAAGTTAAAATAAATTAACATTGACCTGTATTATGTGTAAAAAAAAGGAAAAAGGAGTCCTCTGAAAAGGAGAGAAAAATAACCTCATGCAATGTAACACAATTTTTTCTCCTGTGTCCCACGAAAATATAGCGATTAAGGGAAGTCTCAGTCACACCAGTTCTAGCAGTAAATTCGACTCGCTTGGTAATTTAAAAAGGAAGTGGGGTGACAAATTGTATGGCGTTAGCCACTAAAGTGTGTAAGTAAGGTAAAAAGGTCGTCTTCTTTTGGTAGTCGCTTGTATTTGCTGGAAAAAAATATTCATAAGTCGTGTTCAGGAGATAGTTATTTCACGTGGGTATGTCATTCATTTCACTTTTTTTTAAGCTTTAACTTGAAGGTTTTTAATGGCAGCATGGAATAAAGAGTTTACGTTTACGCTGCAAGTCTCATAGTAAGGAAAGAAGTAAGGAAACGAAATGAAGTTATGAGAGAGTGGAGAAAGCAGCGCGTGTCGTTGGACGTGCGAGGGAGATATGTTCGCCATAGTGTAGCAAAAATCGTGTTTGCTGTTTGAGGAGAGAAACGTTGAAGTCACCGACAGTTTGTGGTTCTGGTTGTTTCGGGGAGAAGCGTGAATGTCTCCAGAAAATGTTGGCCGGAAATGAAGTTGCTAGGTGTCGGAGCAGAATTCTGCATCGCATTCGACAAAGCCAATTTTGGGGGTGACGTAAAGTTGTTTCTGTGTGTGGCGTATTGAATTTATCTAATTCATATTCAACTGGGAACACTTAGTCTAAGAGAAATAGACCCAAGTGGTCCATAAATCAGACTGCTTCCCTCATTTTGTCCATACTGCTTCTGCCATTGAAGAGTAGACAGTAAGACGTCTGCACTGAACGAAGTTGTTCTGCCAAAGAGGGTTTTTGACGGTTTCCCCAAATTTTGCTGTCCAGAGGTTGCATCGATTGTGTATTTCTGTAGGTTGTCGAGTATGTTGCTGAAGGTCACGGTCAAAGGGCAAAGCTGTGATGCCGTTAGATTATCTGACTCCATATTTTTGTTATTTTATTTTTCCCCACATTGACAAGTTGGTGTAATGCCTTGCCCAAGAAAGTCCCCAAAAGAATTATGCAAAAGAAAAGACAGCAACATCTAAGAGACGAAGATGTTTCGTTTATATTTTCCTTTATTTATTGAGTTCAACAACCATTCGATGGATGAGGGTCTTTTTCCTGAATACATAGAAATATTTAAATCACCCATTTAAGGTGTCAAAATACGTTAATCATTTCATATACGTATTTATCCACGTTTGGTATTTCGGGCTTCCATAAGGGTTAGTTTTCTTTTGGAAGTTTGTCAAAATCCGGCAAGGGTTAGTTTATAGTTCAGTTGTGGGTCTTGTATATTTCAGCATAATGCTGACCGAGAGAGAGAGCTGCTACTGGATGAAAGGGACCAACCAACGCTACGTAAGCAGACACGTCAGCAACGATGTTGCCAAAACGCTGGTCACTGCCCGAAAGAGAAAAAAAAGTATGTTCCCCTTTGACAAGAGGATGCCTTTTATCTTTTACGCATGCGTCATCCCGTTTTCCTGTCAGGGACGTCTGGGATTTTCAACAAATTAATAGTTTTCTGTTTCTTTTTTTTTTTTTAAATATGATTTTAAATTTGTTCATTTATTTATTCGTTCCCTACATAGAAAATTTAGACTCTAGTACGTTCTCCTTCAGTACGATGTTGAGGAACAGCAACAATATAAAAATTCATTTCTAAGAGAAAATCAAGCCGAACATAGGCGGCACTTGATTTGGCCAGAGTGGAAAAGGGAGAAGGAATCCCAGACAATACGGCGCCAAAAACCTAGCTCCTCTTTTTGTCAAGAACTACTCCTGAGACCCTCAGTACGAATTAGGGGACCAAATTGAAAGCACGAAAACTTAAGCCAACAGAAAGGATTCGTTACTCGCTTCTTGTATAGCCGATAACTATTTTTAACGGGTTGAAGCTTCCGAGAAATAAAAGTAAAATTAAACGAAAGTCGTCTACTGAAATTCTACCAAGTTAAAAAACTGAAAGAAAATTCAACCGAGAACTTTATAGAAGACTCGAAATTAAATAAACACTGAAACATTTCTAAAAACAAAAAGAAAAGAAAAATTCCCAAACTCAAACTGTTGCGTAGCCATATACACGAATATGGCCATGTGCGAAATAGACATATAAAGTTCATTACTACAGAACATATAAAGAACAGGAATCTCAAAAACACGTAACTACTTCTGGTTCAGGTACGAAACCTTTTTATTAACTTTGAGTTAAAGGTTTCGACGTAAGGAGGAGAGACACAATCTTCTACGCTGTCGTATTCATTTGGCCCCCAACTCGAGCGGCCCCCCATAGGGCGCAAGTTCGCCTCGCGCCTGCGAGCTCCAAAATTGATCCTTCTCGTTTGGTGTCCAAAACCCAACTCTTATTCTCTTCAAATTCTCGCACAAACTTCCACGTGCTTCCGGTGCGTGACGTCACCCGCACCTTGTCACCCAGTATCGTCTCGGACTGTTATGACATCTGAGTGACACCTCCATCCGCTCGTGCGCACCTGCGTTAACACCTGCTTCAATTTTACACCCAACCAACCCATGTGCTGACCGAAAGGTTCTCAGCCTAACTAAACTCAAAGGCATGAACCGAAATCCCTCAGTTATTTCATAACATACCTATCCAACCACAATAAAATCATTTGTCATCGATGATGACAAATTATTTTCTTAAACTATTGTGCCGCTCCCTCCCATGTCGAACTGAGCAACAAAATCTTCAGCAATACAATTTCAACAAAATAATACAACAAAAAAACATGCGTCAGTCCCAAACTCAAAAGTCACTGAAATAAAAATAAAAAGTGTTCGTATTGCCCATCGTTTTCTTTTTTTTTCATTTTTTTTTCTTTTTCCGATCACATTTTTTGGTTCTTTTTTCTCTCTCTTTTTTTTTTTTTTTTTTTTTTTTAAATTTTTGCAACAGTCACTCGTTCGGCATGTATTTTTTTTTCAGTCTTTGATTTGTTCTCTTATTTATTTATTTTTTTTTTAAATCTCAGGTCAATTGCTCATTTTGTATTTTGCCTTTTTTTTTTTTTTTTTTTTTTACGTCCGTACTCATTATTGGTAACTTTATATATCCTTCTCTCGAAATCTCTGACATTAATTAATGTACACATTTTAACCTTCCACAACCAAGCATAGCTCGTAATCAAACCAAGATACATGTTTCCCCGTTTTTTCCAACTTTTGACCACCGTCAAACGGTCTATCTCACATCTTTTCAACAGCTTACGAGTACCCTTCTTTCTTATCTTCTTTCTTTCTTTCGTCCTTAAAATACTGAGTGTTCTTTCTAAACAACCAAAACCTTTATCAGCTCACTCAATAAAATTTCTCCCTTGACACCAAAATCAAGTCCGCGAATTTTCCAAACACATCCAATGAGATCACCAGAACTCTGCGCATATCTTAAATAACTAATCTCCAAACCCATGTTTTTCAGAACATCTTCCTCAACAAAACCTCACAGTCCCACTCCAGGGGGGAACTCACAAAATAACCGTTTGCCCTGTCATACACAATAAACATCCGTCTCTTCGTTGATCTGCCTCTCCGGCGAGATATGAAACAATTTTCCAGTCGATACGGACAACGAAACGTCCGAAATATTCCAAACGTGACTCCGACTCTTTCGGATTCGACTACTTAAACAAAAACCTGGCCTGATTTCTTCAGCGCCCAAAATATTGATTCTCCAACATCGAAACCTGTCCCAAAAGTCCTAACTACAGATATGCAAAATTTTTCCGGCAATCCCATCGATGAGCGAAATCTCCAAGGTCTCGAATCAAAATTCTAATCTCCGAATTTTATTAGCCCGGACCACCAACAAGTTACAAGTTTTCATTCATAAAAACGTTATTTACTACAAACTGCACCTACAATGACCCCCGTCTATCGTAAAATCTTTCATAAAAATACGTTATTACTATAAAATTTCTTTACAAAATATTGTTTACTATTGCTGTCAATCATGAGCGCAACACAATCCTCTGTCCCCACAGCGACCACCTTTCTTTCTTCTCTGTCACTGCAAGCTTATTTCTCTGTTACTCTTTCTTTCTCTCCTCCCACCACGGTACAAAGTCACATACAGTAGTAATCATAATTCTCTATGCTACCAACGATTTTTCTTTTTTCTTTTAAATTTTAGAATAATTTCCAAATCTATCCTCCACAACCATTCAAACTCTATTCGTAAATTAAACTATGACAGACGTAAATGAGCAAATACCTTCTTATCAGTTTTCTTTTCTTCATGCCCCCTTTTTTTTTCTTGGAGTTGAGTTGTGTTACTTCTTTTTTTCTTTTCTTTTCACGCCTTTTTTTCCCTCCTTTTTCTTTTGGAGTTGCGCTGTTTTTCTTCTTTTTTCGGTGCTGGACATTTTCCTTTTTCTTTCTGGGGGTGCCGAATTTGTTCTTCGTGTTTTTGGTCTCTTTTCCTTGTTTCTTATTTTCTGGGGCCTTGTGTGTTCTCTCTCTCTCCCTCGATCGCC
Source organism: Sepioteuthis lessoniana (assembly GCA_963585895.1). Taxonomy (NCBI): domain Eukaryota; kingdom Metazoa; phylum Mollusca; class Cephalopoda; order Myopsida; family Loliginidae; genus Sepioteuthis; species Sepioteuthis lessoniana. The sequence goes on from OY757908.1 coordinate 60,522,978, forward strand.
TGAACAAGCCGCTCCGAAATAGATTCCTCCTTGTTCTAAGCCGCTTCTTTGATCGTCTTCGTGGAACCATGGTAACCCAATCGTAAACCATATCATGAACGATATGCCCAAGTTCTGGCACCAAATATGTCTATGTTGCATAGCCATATACACGAATATGGCCATGTGCGAAATAGACATGTAATGTTCATTACTACAGAACATATAAAGAACAGGAATCTCAAAAACACGTAACGACTTCTTGTTCAGGTACGAAACCTTTTTATTAACTTTGAGTTAAAGGTTTCGACGTAAGGAGGAGAGACACAATCTTCTATGCTGTCTTATTCATTTGGCCCCCAACTCGAGCGGCCCCCATCGGGCGCAAGATCACCTCGCGCCTGCGAGCTCCAAAATTGATCCTTCTCGTTTGGTGTCCAAAACCCAACTCTTATTCTCTTCAAATTCTCAAACGAACTTCCGCGTGCTTCCGGTGCGTGACGTCACCCGCACCTTGTCACCCAGTATCGTCTCGGACTGTTATGGCATCTGAATGACACCTCCATCCGCTCGCGCGCACCCGCGTTAACACCTGCTTCAATTTTACACCCAACCAACCCATGTGCTGACCGAAAGGTTCTCAGCCTAACTAAACTCAAAGGCATGAACCGAAATCCCTCGGTTATTTCATAACAAAACAATTTTGTTTCCCGGACACTCTCAAATCAGTTCCCGCAAATTGTACAAATATTTCATACAGTTTATCTCTTTCTTGTTTCTTTTATATAGAATTCCTTTTTAAAACAAACTTTCTTGTCTATGTTATCTTTTCGAATCAGTGTCCGAACTAGAAGCTGCGGAACTTACCGTTAGAATTTTCCGTTTAATATTACACACTAGAGCCCCCTAAAAACAATAGCCAGGTAAATATTAAACTTGGCTTTAGTGTCATTCTCTTCATATCAAATTTTACCCTTTTAATTTCCTTTTACAACTCTGTTCTGTGGTTAGAGTTGGGTTTTACTTGTTTTTTGTCGCTTTTAATTGTTTCTGGCCAACTATGCGTGATGCCATTTTTTAGTATTTGCATCGTCGGCTCGGATACTGTCATTCGTTTTATTTCCTTCTTTTTTTGTTGTCAGTAATTAGCATGTTGCGGAGCCGATAAGCACGTCGACTCTGCAAATGATTTATAAGGTTAAGCGTGTGAGTAATGACAGCCAAAAGACAATGAAGGAAACAAAGGGGAGGTAACAATATAACAATGATGACAATTTATTGTCGAATTTACATGGGCGTATGTAAAGTTCATGATAGGTGCAGCTAGACGTTCGATGTGGGTAGCTGACGTTCGTCGAGACGTAGAGGTGCAGCTGAATGTTCGATGCGGGTAGCTGATGTTGGTGGAGTCGTAGATAGGTGCAGCTGGACGTTTGGTGCGGGTAGCTGATGTTGGACGAGGCTAGTAGATCGAAGTCCTGTTTTTTTAAGGATATTGGATTAACCGGGGGGGGGTTGCCGATATGGTTGCTAGCCTGTACAATGAGTCGTACGTGGGCTAGATGCTTCAATGCTAGGGCAGTCCGTACAGCGAGTCGTACGTGTACTGGATGCTGCATAGATGGAGCGTCGTGGTCGAAGTTGGTGTTGGCAGTTTGGTCGCGTAGACACGAGCGACCGTGGTGACACAGGCTATACCGTGTCTTAGAACTGCGGACCAAGTAAACGGACGAGGAAACCGTCGATAAGGTTTGCCAGGCCTTTGAACATACGAAGCCGAGCGAGCGAATCGGTGAGGCCAGGACTTTTTCGTGCCCTTACATGTGCGGACTTATCGGAGACGGTAGCTAAGGCTTTTTCGTGCCAAAGTTATGCGAACATATCGGAGAGGGTAGCTAACGCTTTTCCGTGCCAAAGCTGTGTGAACGTACCGGAGACGATAGCTTTTGCTGTGCCCAAGCTGTGTGTACGTATCGGAGACGGTAGCTAAGGCTTTGCCGTGCCAAACCTGTGCGAACGTATCAAAGACAGTAGCTAAGGCTTGCTGTGCCAAAGCTCTGCAGTATCGAGCGAAAAAGCCAGGAGGCTGCGGCTAAAATTAGCGGTATCTTAGCGCTATGCAGATAGGGAAGCTGTAGCTAAAGGTTAACCCGTGCTTTTAGCGCTGCGCAGCTAAACAGACGAACCGAACCGAACGAATGGTCTTAGAGTCCTCTTCGTGTGTCCCGTCTGGTCGTCTGCTTCGATGAGTCTGTAAGGATCGTCAGAGATACTCCAACCCGCAGAAAATGACCTCTAATTGTCCTTAAAAGGACCTATTTGCATATCTAAGTGAGCCAAGTTGAATGCAACCAGGTGTGGGATTAAGCCTTTAGGCAAGGCGAATGCGACCACAAGATGTAGGATACTGCCTTGGGGAGCCTCACTCTGAGAGCGGGCTCCTGGGAGTTTCGTAAAGATGACCTCCAATTTTTTTCCGCTGCAGGACCCTTGTTATATAAAGGGAACGCTATGTCACATCACTGGGCTTCGTAAATACAAGGTTTGTCTATTAAAATTAATCTGGAAATAAAGTTTTTCTTTAGCCTGATATAGCAACCGAAGATAATTCACTCCATTTTAATAGAGTTGCTTTTGGCAGATGTGTTCTGTAAATGCTATAAAATGAAATTTATTTTCTTTTCGTAGCTGTAACTGCAGCTCAGGGTCGTAAAAGGCTTCGTCGTTTCCAGTCATAGCCGGATGTTGTGTTTGTAGGGGTGTGAGTAATCCGATATGTTTATGTTTGTGAACGGGTCAAGAGAAGCACATATTTGATCTACCTGAGCTTCAACGTCGAGCTCAGTTTGTTCAGTGATTTTTTTTATATTATCCGCCATTGCTGCACGCAATAATCATCCCCTGCATGTATAGACTTTTCCAGAATGTAGCTGACATGCAAATTGTATTTTTGCACATAGAGTCAAATCCTTTGTAGCCTTGCTGAACAATCATTCAGCGCTTTTTGAAATATAGCTACCTGTGGTTTGTGGTCCGTTTCCAATTGCTCTGGTCTTCCATAGATGTACTGATGGAAGCGGTCACAAACAAACTGTATCGCCAGGCCTTCTCTTTCTATCGGGTCATGCCTTCTTTGTGTCTCTGTTATTGCTGTTGGTGCATACGCGACAGGTAGCCAATTGTCTTCATGTTGCTGCACAAGTAGAGCACCCAATCCTTTTTTTGCTCGCGTCACAGGAAATTGTTATTGATTGTTACGAATTGTAGAATTGTATCAAAGGTTGTGACGATAGCAAATTTTCAGTTCGTTGAATTCTTTCTCATATTCTAGTCCTCATGTGAAAACTACGTTAGTTTTTAGTCGACTATTCACGTAAAATGTTCATTGAGAAAGATTCTCTGTATATCTAGCAAGATATTTGACGATGCCTAAAATTCTTGCAACGTCCACTTGTTCCTTTGGTGTTGTGAAATGTACTATGAGCTTTACTTTGGCTTGGCTGTGAGTCGGTCGATCAGGAATGTTAATTCCGTTGTGGCAATTTGGCATTTTTCTTTGTTGAGAGTTAGATTATTGCATTTACAAATATAGGGCACTTTCCTCTCCGTTTGTAAATGAGATTTTGTGTCAGTTCCCAAAAGCACTTTGCCGTCCATGGAGTTTTCCACAGTTTTCATACATTTGCATATATTACGTATTGTTCTATGGTATATTTTAGGTACTGACAATATCCCAAATTGCAATCTCTGGCATCTATATCTTCTTTCTGGTGTTGTAAAGGTGCATTACCTGGAACTTTCTTCATCCAATTGTAGTTGCTAGAATCCTTTTGACAAGCCCAACCTGGAGAATATTTTCGCTCCGGCCATTCCCGCCATTACATCCTTACGTGTGGGTAATTCAAAATACTCACGGAGGATTGCTTTATTAAGGTTTCGTGGGTCCAAGCATATTTTTTATTTGTCCCTCTGATTTATGCACGATATACATCACGCTCACCCATTCTGTGGGTTGAATTATTCTTATTATCACTCCTGCGTCTTTCATTCTGTCAAGTTCTGTTTTCACTTCGTTAAGCATGGTAAACGGGATTTTTCTACATGCCTCGATCACAGATACTGAATCGTATTTCAGTTTTATGCCCACACGTCCATGTAAACAACCTAATTCTGTAAATAATTCTTAATAGGCAGATATTACATTGATTTTTTCCGGATTTTGGATGAGTTTTACACGCTTAATTATGTTTTAATTAACTTTTCAGAAGCGTCTTTCCCTAGTATGAGATGAAATTTTCTCCAAGTTATAATAAAGCACAGTTCATGTAACGTACCTTTTCGGTTGATGATAATATATACATTTCCTGTAATTGGTATTATATCGCCAGTGTAAGAAATCAGTCGTATTTTTATTGACTTTGTCTCTGGCTTCCTTCTCAACTCTTTGTAATACGATATCGACTTTACGTTCACATCACTACCGGTATCATGGTCGGCGCATATTTTCACCCAATCCGGATGACTTATCCTATTCAAACCGGACCATCTTTCTGGGCAGCACAAATAGGGGAAAGCCGCCAAATACTTTCTCTTCCTCAGAACATCTTCGTTCAGGACAGACGTAATGACTGTCAACTCTCTTCAATAGCAGCAGCACCACCCTTTATATACTCTGTAGTTGAAGACGTAACGTTCGTAGGCGAAGTCTTCTTTGTCCTCAACAAATTCTTCAAATTTGCGGACCAAAGCATTATTTTTACCTTCTTTCACTTCTATGAATATTAGTGCATTGTACACTTCTGTTATATACAGAAACCTCTTCTGATTTATTACTACATTAACAATTAACTCACGCGCAAAATCAATCAATAAATAAACAAATAGAATACCATGAACGTACATTTAAATCTCCTATGTTGTCAAGACGATGGCCGAAACCAAAATGAATAAATCACGTCGCTGTGTAGGTAGGCTCAGCGCATCCATCCGGTTAAAATGTAACTTTATATTTACTATTTAAAAGACCCTTTTCATTTTTACCCAATCAGCAACTGTCTTTTCCGAAGTGCAGCAAGAGAAATATGGATTTCACTAAATTGACTCGTTCCGAAATCTTCACCCTTATCAAGGAAGAGAAAACTTCACTGTTCAACTTGAAAGCTTGCCCAACGCGTCCATCAGATGAAAAAAGAAAAGAAGCATAAGCCGACTTAAGCAAGGTGTTGGATGCCCTAAAACTTGCTACAAAGACTACACCACACACAGCCCAGAAAACCAACGACTATGACCTAATAATGCAACAACAGTCCTTGCGCGATGTCATGCGACAAAAAAACCTTCAACTCTGGAAATGACGTGAATCAGTTCATCACCGACCAAAACAAGGCCTATACGATCCACGTCATACTAGAACTTACCACCTATCCCAGCTTGGAAGCTGAATTTGTTAAAGCTGCCAAGGACTAACTCGACCACAACATTTTTCAGCAGATGATAGTTTCAAAGCAGGACACATCCACCTTCAAACCACTGAAAACCTACCTTATAGCGACCCATGGCAGCCAGATATACCAATTTCCAACACCTTAGTAGATCTTGGGATATACAACGGCGAGACGGCGCAAAGTTAACAGATTTCGCTGGCCTACTCGAAAACACCATCAGAGAGGCCGCTGTGCACATAAAAAAAAATAAATACAAGACTGACAACAACACAGAATTGACAGTCGATACTCTTTTCTCAATCATAGGCGTAATGTTGATGAGCGACAAGGTCAAAACTTGGAACTCAAACATATACCCCCACCTCGTCAAAACAATGGACAATCATTATACGGTGAGTGGTATAGCGTGTGAAGTCAAAAAGTATCTTGATCGGAGTATAAAAAGTGACAACACAACTTCGCACGACAACACGTATTATACACACAGACCACAGCAATCGAGTCGAGGAAACGTGTCAATCAAGCAGAAACAGCCACTACGAACAAGTAAACAACCACTGCACTCGCAACAAATGAGCTGAACCACGCCAAACAAACGTGACCACTATCAGGCATTCAGAGACCGCGACCATAACCCAGAACCCGCCATATGCAAGAACTACACTAGGGGCCGCACTTGCTTCCACGGACGAAACTGCCCAAATTGCCACCTACCTCTCGCTCATCCTATTATCTCAGCGAAGGATGATGACACACCATCCATAAACATCGAGGAGCAGGATTTATAGTATGAACCGTTCGAGATGTGATGGCTCGTCCCCCGTTCATCCACGCTCGCCATCACATATTCAACCACCAGAGACCTTCCATACAGCTGTCACCGCTCGTCAATTCTACTTTTACCGTTAAAGACTTTTTCCAGCACAGCAATGCTGGACTCTGAATGCTCCACCCGAATTGTACCGATCTCTCAGCTGCCAAAAGAATCCAGAAGACACGTGACTCATTCCGACATCCACGTGAAAGCTATCAATGGCAGCATCATCGCCATAGGTGAACTAAACTGCGACATCACCATTGGCAATCACAACTCACCTGTTTTTACAGAGATAAACATGCCGGTGACTGTCCAAGCTACACCGATACTGATCTGTCAAAATATCCTCGACCACGACTCGTATTCAATAAAGAACCACAATGCAGCAGTTCAATTCATACGCACGCTTACATCAGGCCACACGGTACACACAGTCCCTATAATACCAGCTTAAACATCAACCTACGACTCTGACTCTTTGCGAGTTTTAAAACGAACCTCAACAAGGCCTTAGTTAAACTTGATCCCTATCCGATGCCAAGGATTGACCACCAGTTCAACAAAATTGGCGAAGGCAACAAATATTTTGCGTCACTCGATCTCCGGAGCGGTTAATGGCAAATCATCATCGACGAGAGAGATCGCCACAAAATAGCGTTTACGTGGAGAGACCGATGCTAATTTACACGCGCCTGGCCTTCGGTCTGACTTCAGCTGGACAGAGCTCCCGCTGCATAGCTTCTGTCGCGTGTCCTACATAGATGACAACCTGGTACACGCGAAGACATTTAAGGAATACATGTCCGCACTTGAGCAACTTTTCACCACCCTCCACAAATTCAGATTTAAGCTTAATCCAAACAAATGTACCTTCCTCGCACCAGAGGTGAAGTTCCTTGGGTACATAGTGTTATATAAGTGAATGGTTCCAAGGAAAGAATGAAAATACAGTTGCAAAAACAAACAACACGAAGGCAAGTAAAATTTTTAACAATTGTATTGAAAACAAAAAAAAAATAAAAGATTCAAATAACTGGGTCTGCTATGGAATTAAAGACAGTAGAAAAATGTCCTATGCTTAATAGTGGTAGGATTCTTAGACTTACGCGCACGCGGTCAATCAGATGTTACGAGTGAGGAGAGGAGAGGGATATTTGATGATTTACGACTTAGTCGCTTCCTTCTAAGCGGAGAACAGGAAAGTCAATGAGGGTGATGCATGTTTTCGAGGAAAGTCAATGAGGGTGATGCATGTTTTCGAGTTTCCCCTATTTCTTTCACTCACTCACTCTCTCTATCTCTCAGGGCTGGTGTTCTAGTCTGCGGATATCATTTGCCTTCTTTTGATCAAGCTCCGCGGTCGAGAAATTTGTCTTTTATAGCGTTTTTGTCTTCTGGTCGGATCATATTGAGTTTCCTTTGTTTTTCATCGCGAAAGTCACGGATTGGCCGAAAAATTACTTTTAGTTATCTTTATTTATTTGACAATGTTCATCGACATTTCGGTATGCGCTGATCCTATGCGCAGAAACCCCTTTTTCCATTTTGAAGAAAGTTTCAGAACCGATAACATCCGGGGAATCCTCTCGTGGACGATAGTTGGAATCATTATTTTCTATGTACAATAAATTAGAAGAGATCTCTTTCGGTCAGATAACAATAGTAAACAGCGAAGGATTTAAAGTCGACCCTGAATACGCCCGCGCTGTCAGGGAAATGGAGCCCCCAACATCGAGGAAGGAATAACAAAGCATAATCGGCCGTTTTGTGTGGATCAGACAATTCCCTGGGACTCGTTTGTACGAGAACAAAAGGTCCGGCACATTCTCCAACTTAATGGCCCCATACACAAGCTAAACAAAACTAATAAATCATTCGCCTGGACGGAAATAGTCGTTTCTAGACTTTTCCCAGCTATTTACTCTTACCATCGACGCCAACGTAGCATGTGGAACCATCTTAATGCAAGAAGCAGACGATGGGAAAAAAAAAGATCATAGTAGTCGCCTCACACACTTTCATCACCACGGAACAGAACTAGTCCACAACAGAACGGGAGGTGTCTGCGATAAAATGAGCGATTGCCAAATTTGATTACATTCTGCTGAACCGGCCATTTGTCATTTTCACTGATCACAGGTTGTTAACCTTCTCAGATAAGCGAGAGTTTAACAACACCAAGATACGACGTTCGGAAGAAGACATTTTCTGCTACAAATTTATCCTGGAATTCGTCGAAGAAGAATCAAATATCTGGGCTGAAACGGTCATCAGAGGCAGCGGACATAAGAAAGCGAAAACACCGAATGTCCCTACCCCGGCAGGTAAAACATTCAAGCTAGAAGGCTACAACCTTCACATCTATGTCTCATCGTCTTGGCGGGGTTGACAGATTACGGCTTATCTCCAAGGCCCACACACCCCAAAACGCCCGCTACTACAAGCGCATCCATTTTCGGCGCACCGTTTTTTCTAAATATCTCTCAATCTAATTCATTAAATATCTCTCAATTTAAATATCTCTCAATTTAATTCATTAAATTTTAGTGATTAGTAGTAAAAAAAATTAAATAAATAAAGCAAAATAAATTAAAAATTTTAGAAATTCTCAGAAGCCCTTGACCGGAAGTAGGAGCAGCACATGAACAGAAAAAGGAACCGTCCCAGCAAAAAGGAAAAATTCTACCTCACTTCCGCAATTTCAGTAATTTTTTCTCATTTTCTAATTGGTCTATTTTCAGGTGGCCCAAATAAGAGATTTGGATGGTTACAAATATCTTATTTTTAAGACTCTACACTCAGATTAACTTTATATATATATATATATATATATATATATATATATATATATATATATACGTGGGGCATTCAATAAGTTTCCAGACTTTGTTCATATACAAGCATTTAAAATTGGTGTAGACTCTTGAACATTCACTATGTTATTGCTGCACATGTTATGAGATGACTGACCAATTCTTATTATTTCATGTTCAAATGAACACCTACAGCAGGAATTGGAATACACCCTACTAAAGCCTGATTGCCACAGCTAGTAAATTTCAAAAATGCATTCGTACACTTTAAAAGAACGACATGCAATAAAAGTCAGTTTTAAACTTGGAAAAAATGCCACAGAATCGTGTAGAATGCTTCACACTACTTTTCGACCATCTTGCATGAATCGAGCATCAGTTTTTGAGTGGCATGAGAGATTCAAGTAAGGCAGGGACTCTTTGCCGGATGATGAGAGGTGTGGGAGGAGTAAGGAAATCAATACACTACAGTTGATTGGCCAAAGTTAGAGGGTTACAGTTAGGGTTACTATTTTGAGGTTTGAAGGGAGTTCAGGAAGAGATTCCGTTGGAAGATGGGCATCAAGACAGTTCCTCAGCCTCCCTACATTCCAGACCTAGCTCTCCGTGACTTTTGGCTATTCTCTAAGCTCAGAGGCTGTTATTATGAGACAATTGAAGAGATGAAAGAGGCTGCGACGAAGGTCATTGATATGCTCACACAAGAGGACTTCAATGGGGCCTTCCATAAGTTGTTGGAACGTTAAAAAAAGTGCATTGCAGCTAGAGGAGATTTCCTTGAAGTGGAGTAGAGTTTCATGAGTGTACTATCAATAAAAGTGCCCATACGAAAAAAGTCTGGAAACTTATTTAATGATCCTCATATATATATATATATATATATATATTTGATGTAAAAAAATTTTCCTTTTATTTATTTCCGCGAGGAAAATCCTTTCCACAAAAAAGTTGTTTACTATTCTTTTGAGAATTTCATTTCATCTTAAATGTCAACTAATATCTAAAGAAAAATTATTTACAAAATTGGTTATTATCTTTTGAGATTATTTTATACCAAGATTTTGACCCAAGCCACCAGGGAATTCATTTCAACAAGTATTTTAATTGTACTGAGAGGATACCTTATGTTTTATGTCAGCTGATTTTGATAAGTCATGAAATTCTACATGTATTGTTAATTCATTAGTTATTTTTAAGTGTTAGTAAAAAAAGAGTTGAATAGTTTGGTCTAAAGAGATAAGAACACCTTTTCTGAAAAGAAAATTTATCAAGTTTAATATCATCAGAAAAACAAAGGTATGTTGTGTTTTGCTTCGAAAGACAGCAGTAATTCAGGACCTAAAATTGCCCCAGAGCAATTTTTCCGTAGGTTTAATGGGACGAGGAAGATTCTTATCTTTTCACCAGATAAAAAAAAGAATACTCCTTTCTTTATTTCAACAAAGAAAAGTAGAAAAAGACAAAAAAGAAGAAATATAGGAAAAAGAAAGGAAACAATGAACTTTTGTCACCATCATAATCTATAAACTTTCTTTCAACAGTATTTTGCTTTAAGTCCTCCATCTCTTTTTAAAACAGTTAATTTTTTGGTGACCCCCTTTTGTGGAGTTAAGATTTACAATATATATATAATAGAAATAATTAAGATATTTAAATGTAAAAATTATTTTCCAGCAACCTAATATATATCTGTACAAAGATTCCTAAGAAAACGAAGAAAAGAATGTTGAGGGGAAGTGAAAAAAAAAATTCCTATTGCTTGCAGTATCCAGATTTGTTTTCCTCTTGGAAGATCATATCTGCTCATAGAATTATTGCAGTCAGTCTTACTATGACTTTCTGGTAGAGTATTTTTTATGATTTGAGTTTTAAGTTTTTATTTACTTATTGTCACTAATATTTTCTTTTGTAAAGGCTTAGTTTGCGCAATGGAACCTTATTCAGTGTGTGTGAGTTTACTCCAACAAGATCTAGACAGAGAAGACGAGCAAGTGACTGTTTACCTTTTTAACTCGTTGTGACAGGGAGGGAAGTGACGTATATCATTTCTCATTGAACAATTCTAGTTTAAATCTCAATAGCAGTAGCATTTTCATTTTTTCAGGTGTGTGCTGTGCAGTATTGCATACTTGGCAAACTTTTTACTGCAGGATTGCCAACCAGAATAATAGTTTGAGTAGGGTTGCTTGGGAGATAAGTATGATGTTGAAAGACCTGAAACTTGTAAGGACCACAAGAACATCACCGACGAGGTGATCCTGTGCATTCTTTGAGTGTATGATAACAATATATCTATCAATACAAATAATCTGTACTCAGTTAGAGTTCAAGTATTCTAATCTAGGACTAATAATTTGTAAGCAATCATTTTCATATACTCCATAACATGATGTATGGAGGTGCCCGTGGTGTAATGGTTAGAAATGGACACGGCGACACGAGTTCGAATCCTGGACGAGACTGGTTGCATTTTACATAGCACTAATACCCTTAGGAAAGGTATGAATCCATTTATTCTACCTCCAGCTATGGGTAAATAGTAGGACAGACTAGTTTCTTCAGTCTTGGAGAGGCAACAAGTCTTAGAGAAGGAAAACTCTGAATTCAAACCTGTTAAACTCCGCTTATAAATTGAACGTATGTCATATCCTACCCGAGCGGAGGGGTTGGTAAATATATATATACTCCATAACATGATACATAGGGAAAACATTTTAGTGCACAGATTATACATGAAAAACCTTTCTAAAAACTGTGTGATCATGTAATGTTTCTTAGAAATGAAACAAATACATTAAATAAATAAAATGGTTTGGAACATACATTGTAAAATCTGAATTCTATAAAAAAGGTATTTTCACAAAATTTCACAACAAAAACATTTCTCCCCATTAGGTGCTGATGTGAATTTTGAGATGTGAAATCAGTGAAAATCTACTTCCACAGATTAATTCATAAATTTAAAAGTATTCAAAAAAAATTTCAGATATAGAATATACAGATAAAAACATCTATTCTATCAAATAATACAAAATATAGTTTTTCATCAAAAATGAAGAAAAAAAGAGGAGAGAAACTTATTGATAAATAGAAGATAATTTTGACTTCTAATTTATTAGGATCAAATTGTAACATCTTTTCTTTTGAAAGTCCCATTTTTATTTAAAAAAAATAAGATATAGGATATGAAGAGGAAAATGGTTATTATTTCAAAGATTATAAAACATAGAACTTCCCCTAGGATAAAAACAAAATAAGAAATGCAAGATAATTCTGAGTGGAGTAAAGCTGAGTTGAAATCAAAATTTCCCCTTCTTATAGACTAGTGGTTCAACTTGGAAAAACAGGAAAAAATAATCTAATAAAACAGCCCTCAGCCTTGAGGATAGACTTGTGGGATAGGATTGGGTGAGCTTTGACATCAATGACATGAAGTTTGGTCTTCATGTGTTTGTTGTATTTGAGTACCAAAGCTCACTGTCACATAATAAGGAACACAGTTCAGACACTTGCAGCAGAAGAAATGTATTATGGTTGAGCATTTCCTATGCCAAACAATATGAAAAATATTTCTTGACAAATTAGCAAAAATATATTTATTACCAGAGCAAACTTAATAGAATAGATACAGGAATTACAGTAAATACTAAGAGTACATTATGGAGTACATTACTTTATAGAATGAAAGCTGTTGTATGAAACTGTGTGAGGTATGACAGGAAGTCTGTTGGGGAAAAAGCCTTTTCCACCCCTGTCAGGAGACACACTCATGAGTGGGCTATTTTTGGTGCACATCTTATAATGGAGTATTAGTCAATCCAACAAGCAGCCATTAGAAGTACTATTGTGGAAAGCAAGGGATGTAATCCCTATAGTCTTGATGCAGTCATGGAAACAACAGCATATCTATATCAAGTGTTTCTCATTCATGTTAGTTATCAATTTATAATTGTGGCCTTCAGTGATTTCTTGATGTTGTGGGACTGGTCAGTCTCCCATTCAATGATACCCAAATCTTGGTATGGTTGGACTGGTCAGTTTCCCATTCAATGATACCGAAAGCTTTGATGTAGAGGATATTCAAATCAATAGAAGCAGGAGGCCACATCATGACGGTATCATGATTGTGAAAATTCTTGGCCAACTACTCCTGAATCACATAGGCCATGTGAAAAGGAGCTGAGTCTTTATAAAAGACTCAGCTCCTTTTCACATGGCCTATGTGATTCAGGAGTAGTTGGCCAAGAATTGGTCTTTTTCTCTTGTGTGTGTTGATTTGCATCTTTTTCATATTTGAAATCTGTGAAAATAAAGCTTCACATATTTCAAAAAGAAAAGCTTCTCTCAAGTGTGCAGTGACATGTGTGCTCTAAAATGTGAATTCTTGGTAAATTTAGCTCAACAGTTTTCAAATTAAAAAGGTTTTTCTCCAGTGTGTGTTGACGTGTGTTTGTGTAGACTATAATACAGTGAAAATGTAGCTCCACAGATTTCACAATGAAAATATTTCTCTCCACTATGCATAAACATGTGTGCTCTGAAATGTGAACTCTAGGTAAATTTAGCTCAACAGATTTAAAACTAAAAGCTTTCTCTCCAGTGTGTGTTGATATTTGTTTTTATAGAGTGGAATTCAGTGAAAATGTAGCTCCACAGATTTCACAATGAAAATGTTTCTCTCTACTATGCATTGACATGTGTATTTTAAAATGGAATTCTGGGAGAATGTAGCTGCACGGATATCACAATGAAAAGATTTCTCTACTGTGTGTACCGATTTAGGTCTTTGAGATGAGAAACCTGTGAAAATAAAGCTCTACAAGTTGAAAAATGAAAGGATTCACTCAAGTGAGCATTGACATATGGATTTAGAGATGTGTATTCTGGATAAAATCAGCTCCACAGACTTATCTATGAAAAAGTTTCTCTCCAGTGTGTGTTAACATGTGATTTGAGGCTTGAATTTTGGGAAAATTTAGCTCTTCAAATATGTTAATAAGTGTCTTATGAGATGATAATTCTGGGAAAATTTAGTTCAACAGATGTCACAAGGAAAGGGTTCCTCTCCAGTGTGTGTTAACATGTGTTTTTTTAGATATGAAATCAGTGAAAATGTAGGGCCACAGATTTGGCAAAGAAAAGGTTTCTCTCCAGTATGTGTTGACATGTGTGCTTTGAGATTTGAGTTCCAGGAAAATGTAGCGCCACAGATTTGGAAATGAAAAGGTTCCTCTCCAGTGTGTGTTGATACGTGTGTTTTGAAATTTGAATTCCGGGAAATTGTAGTTCCACAGATTTCACAATGAAAAGGTTTCTCTCCAGTATGTGTAAACATGAGTGATTTTAGATAAGAATTTCAAAAAAATTGAATTCCATAGATTTAACCAAAAAAAGGTTTCTCTCCTGTATGTGTTGACATGTGCTTTTTTTGACTGGAATTCTGGGAAAATACAGCTCCAGAGATTTCAAAATGAAAAGGTTTCTCTCCAGTGTGTGATAACGTGTGTTTTGAAAGATAAATTCTGGGAAAATCTTCCTCCACAGATTTCACAATGAAAACGTTTCTCTTCAGTGTGTGTAGACATGTGTTTCTTTTTATTAGTATTATGGGAGAATTTACTTCCACAGATTTCACAATGAAAAGGTTTCTCTCCAGTGTGTGTTAACATGTGTTTTGAGATGTGATTTCTGGGAAAATTTAGTTCCACAGATTTCACAATGAAAAGGTTTCTCTCCAGTATGTATTGACATGTGTCTTTTCAGATATGAATTCCGGGAAAATTTACTTCCACAGATTTCACAATGAAAAGGTTTCTCCCCAGTGTGTGTTAACATGTGTGTTTTGAGATGTGAATTCTGGGAAAATTTAGCTCCACAGATTTCACAATGAAAAGGTTTCTCTCCAGTATGTATTGACATGTGTGTTTTCAGATATTTATTCCGTGAAAATTTACATCCACATATTTCACAATGAAAAGGTTTCTCTCCAGTGTGTGTTAACATGTGTGTTTTGAGAGAGGAATTCAGGGAAAATTTATTTCCACAGATTTCACAATGAAAATGTTTCTCTCCAGTGTGTATTAACATGTGCGTTTTGAGATGTGAATTCTGGGAAAATCTTCCTCCACAGATTTCACAATGAAAAGGTTTCTCCCCAGTGTGTGTTAACATGTGTCTTTTGAGATGTACGTTCCAAGAAAATTTAGCTCCACAGATTTCACAATGAAAAGGTTTCTCTCCAGTGTGTGAAGCCATGTGTAGGCTTTTGGCTGAAAATCAGAAAAATTGTAGTGCCACAGATTTGATTTGAAAAGCTTTCTCACCAGACTCGGTTGAAATCTGTGTTTTGAGATATGACTAAAATGAAAATTTAGCTCCACAGTTTTCACAAACAAAATATTTTTCTCCAGTGTTTACAAGTATCTATTTAGACTGGAATTCCAGGAAAATGTAGCATTACAGATTTCACAGCTTAAAGATTTCTCTCCAGTTTATAATCCACAAATTTCACTGTGTAATCATATTACTTTTTCATGATTGCTGATCATGACCAAACCTACAGAGGAAAAAAATAAATTAGAAAACTACTGATATAATAAAACCGATTATTCATGAATAAAGAAATCTCTTGAATTTCTTTAAAAAATTTACATGTTTTTATAATTATAGACTATGTTGCTGTAAAGACAAATTTATGTCATAAATATTCTACAACATATAAAAACTATGGAGAATTTTAGGTCAACAAATGAAGGAAGGTAGAAACATTGATAAACTATTGTTCTAATTTAACAGAAACATTCTGTAAACTTTCATTTTATATGTAGGAATAAATCAAATACACTTTTATTTCAAATGAATGAATCTAGAAAAACTGATGGACTTGTGGTAAAATCTAAAATAGAAATTACATAGATTTTTATTTCATAAGCAAAGAATTTTAGACAAAATCGTTTGAAGTAAAAAAAATTGATAATGCATTATTCAAATCTAATACAGAGAGTAAATAAAAGACTTTTACACCAAAATGTATGAAAGTCAAAAGATTGAGAATGTATTAATCAAATTCAACACAGAAAATATATAGACTTTTATTATATAAGTAATCTAAGATCATAAAGACATTTTGACAGAAACAAATGAAAGTAGAAAAATTGATAAACTTCAATTCCAATCAAAAATCATGTATAGTCCAGTTGCCTGGGATTGTAGAATATACCAACTGATTCTCTGCAAATGATTTAGACTTCTCTAATCAGTGTCTTGGATATGACATTAAATTATTTGATAGCAAGCTCCTGGGAATATGGAGTACCATTGCTCCCAGGTTCACACTCACCAAGATTGGCAACACCTGATAAGGTCCTATCTATTGGTCAAACAGAACTGTTTGGCATCTAAACAGTCTGCAAGCAAATGACTATTTAATTGAATTGTTAGTAATACCTGAAACTCTTTAAATGTGTTCCTAAATTGAATTATTGGTATAATATAGCAATATTTTGAACCATTTGACCGTGGGCAAATAAATAAATAGTGCTGAATAGAATAATTAGTTTAAAATAGGAGAATTTGTAACAACTGCACTGTTTGAAAGTGTTTGATATCGAATAGAATTATGAGAGTTAAATAGCAATAACTGAAACCATTTAACTGCAGACACATTAGCAATACGAGTGTGCAAAAATTACTTCCAACTCATTTAAAAATTAGATAACCAAATAATTAGGTGAACAAACAAATAAAATTCTCACTGTAATATAGCTATACTTTCAACTATCACATTCACATATTCTGTCCCACTAGCATGAGGAGGAATCATTGGGAGAGACTTGCTGGCACATGTTCCGTAATTTTAGTTTGAAACATGCTGTCCAGGGTGGAGGAAGAGAATTCTCTAAAACAGTAGGAGTCATCCCTTCATTTTGAATGACAAGAGGTTTATGGGCCAATCAAACCACAGGATGCTTGTTGCTGAGAAAAAGGGGGTAGAAGGAGGGACTGCTAGCCCACAGATCTTTCTCAGTCTTGGGGACGATGCAAGGGATGAAGGCTCCGATTTGACAAAGAGAGACCCTTGCCAACAAAGCAAGGATTTTAATTTCAACAACAAAAAGCGCAGGGGGTGGTCTCTGCTCTCACCCAGAGGTAGGTGTCGCGTTCCATTCAAGGTTTCAAAAAAGGGAAAAAACAAAATTTCTTAAAAAAAAAAAAGTAAAAAAAAAATTAATTACAAGTTATCCCGGAAGGAACTACGTTGGCCGAAACCCCTACCAGAATCAACATTTTTTTCCTCCATCTTAACCTT
Source organism: Sepioteuthis lessoniana (assembly GCA_963585895.1). NCBI lineage: Eukaryota > Metazoa > Mollusca > Cephalopoda > Myopsida > Loliginidae > Sepioteuthis > Sepioteuthis lessoniana. The sequence goes on from OY757908.1 coordinate 60,540,339, forward strand.
AGCACGTGAGCGCAGCAAGAAACCATTTTGCCCTAACGAGAAAATTTTATAAAGTATGTCCCAAAACTTTAATACAAACAAAACAGGAAGGGAAAGGTATTCCCAGGTAAATTTTAATCTCCCGTTTTTTGGGCTTCAAAGGACTCAGCCGAATTACCAACCAAATCCCGCCAAGAAGGCGCATAGACATTCTGTTGCTTTTAATTTTCTTTTGATTCGTTTTTGGTTTTGTTTTCTTGCATTAATAAATGCGTATTGTTGTTCATTAAGCCGGCCTTGTGTTTTTTGTATTCGAACATCTTCAGTAAGGAAGAAATTTTAGTTATAATTTTATCGTGTTGCTAACATAAGTTTTAATTATGTGCCTTCCCCACGAGGACCAAAAGGAAACGTAAGTGTAACAATCACAGAATATAACTAAACCATTTAACTGTGGGTAAATAAAGTGAGCTCTGGTTCATAAAAAAAAATTATCAACAAAATATGTTTACAAATAATTCAATAGATATGTACGAAGAGGATTTGGCATTGAATAACCTACAAAGGTTGATATTCCCTCAAACCCAACCAACCAAACCGAAGTTAATGTAGAATTTAGACACAAATAAACGTAGAAAGATTCATAAACTTCTATTCAAATCTAATACATTAAGTAAAGAGATTTTTAATGTATAAATAATCAAATATCAATTAGATTTTCGACAAATAAGAAACGGTAGGAAGATTGATAAACTACTATTCAAATTTAAAACAGAGATTATAAAGACTTTTATTTTAGGAGTAATTTCAGTTGGGATTTCTTTATGTTTAGAATATTTCACAAACTATCGAATCTTTAAATCATACAGAAGTTAAAAGATTTCCCTTTAAAAACAACCTACAAATCGTATATTATTTCTGACATTTAACCCTGACAGACTAGAGATCAGAGACGTTTAGAAAACGGGGGGGGGGTATGAATAATTCCTTCTCTGTTTTCAAAATCTTCTCGATACAACTAATCATCTCTGGATGATGAATGTAAATATTGCATTTCGAATTTTTTATAAAATTGCTGCAGACGTTAGAATGAAAGTAAGAAAGTAGATGTAAAACAAAGTTTTTACTTACACTTTCATTGAGTTTCTCCTTCAGTTGTAAAATCAAAGAGTATTTAACTAACCTCTGCGACAATCGATTCACTGATGATGCTCTGTCAAGCGTCTCCTTCGTCACTGCTTATTTTTGTTTAAAGTGCTGACTCACTAGAAGGGAGATAATGATGTCAGCTTCCTTAATTTAGTTGGTTTTGAAAAGTCGAACTAAAAGAAAAACAGTATATTCATCAGCAAAGCAAGACTATACTGTTGTTAGCACTCTAGATATTCACGAATAAGTTTAGCTTTCTGATATAGGGACAAAAAATATAATTTTTAAACATTATTATTATTAATTATAAATGTTTTACTCTTTACAATTGAGTATAAATGCCGAACATGTGGGCTTATCACCTGGTGGCTTCTATGAAACTTTAAAATACACTAAACATCTAAACCAAGCCTTCTAAAAGTGCTCAGTATATATCCCTGGGCAATAAATAAAATTTTGGCCGGCAGAATAAAAGCATAGGTACCCATACGTTGAATTTAATTTTTAGAGGAAATATTTACAAATCTGCAAATCCGCAGTTTTCTAGTTCAGATACTGAGTCAAAAAGATGATACTGACGACAACATTTTCGAAAATAAAATTTATATAAAAGAAATAAAAGAAAAACTGGTTAGAAAGGGTAAACCGTCGTATATTTGTTGTAATTTGTGGTACTTATCAGAATGATAGTGTTAGAAAAATAAATTTCTGTCGTTGCATACCGACTACTCAAATGTAAAATCACCGTCAAAAAATAACACAGACATCAATGACGTCAGGTAAATGATGTTATCTAGCTGGATTCAAATCTCTCCCAATTTGGGATTTCATTAACATAAAAAAAAGCACACACGTGGCTGGAGAAGGGTAGCATTCAACCGAATCTTAGCCAGACGGCTGCCGCACAATAAATCAATAAAATGCATCTTTGCGTAAGAGGCTCCGCGCAGGGCTTCCGGGCGAGTATGCAAGAAATTAATTCTATTTAACAAAATGCCTCTTTTTAGCCAATCATGATTCTTCCCCCTAAAAAATACCCAGAACCTACTTGATCCAAGGGGTAGCTATATGAGAAGCGAGGGTGGAACGCAGGAACATGCTACGGTCATAAGGAACTCATCTGAACCCTGACGGATTTAACGCGCCACTTGCTGTGAAAGACTGCTGACCTGGCTACAACGCCGCCTCGTCCGCGACGACTAACTCTGAGATCATCTTGTGTCCTTACCACCCTCATTCCACCATACTTAACAAGCGAGTTTTTGTAAATTATAACGAATGATCGTATTAAGTCTGGTTTCACACAGACTCTCGATTCACCAACTCACGGGAGATTGTATGGGACAAATATTGAACAGTTGATTCTTCGTTTTATCATCTTGTGTTTCCTTCCTTGTTAATAATTATTGTTTAAAACCTTCAACTTGTGTTTGTCTTGTCCTTGCTGTAATATCCTAACAAAAGGGAAATAACCTCTGATGCCACAGGGGTTACGGCCCCTACCACATCCGGGGGATTTAGTCAATAAAGGAATGTACCAGGCATAGCAGCAGACGTTCGTTCTCCCTCTCTCTTTAATCACCATCCATCCTATCGATTCATATTGGTAATAGTCCATACCTAGCAAGCATCTATTACCTCAGATATAAAGACTTTACACTTGCCACCTCGTTTAATTTTTTATTCCTTTGGTTCTCCGTGGGAAGAGTTGATCCTTGTTCGTGTTCACTATCTGATAGTGGATCTGCTCTTCCCCTCTGATTTGTAGTGGAGGGCTCCAAGAACTTTCTTCTGCCACAACCATCATCTGTATTTTCAGCAGATCCCTGTTGAAGGACCGATAAATACGTCGATCCCATTAACTTTTGAAAAACAAGTGATTGACGACCAACTAGGCAAAAATGATAAAGGTAAGAGGGTTAATTCGAAAGGCGAAGATTTATTCGGCGAATTGATAACAATAAAAATCGGTCCGTTCAGGGACGAGGATGTAATCTTTTATCTGAATTGGTGTGAATTACGTTTACACTGCAAGTCTCATAGTAAGGAAAGAAGTAAGGAAACGAAATGAAGGTATGAGAGAGTGGAGAAAGCAGCGCGTGTCGTTGGACGTGCGAGGGAGATATGTTCGCCATAGTGTAGCAAAAGTCGTGTTTGCTGTTTGAGGAGAGAAACGTTGAAGTCACCAACAGTTTGTGGTTCTGGTTGTTTCGGGGAGAAGCGTGAACCTCTCCAGAAAGATTGGCCGGAGGTGAAGTCGCTAGGTGTCGGAGCAGAATTCTGCATCGCATTCGACAAAGCCAATTTTGGGGGTGACGTAAAGTTGTTTCTGTGTGTGACGTATTGAATTTATCTAATTCATATTCAACTGGGAACACTTAGTCTAAGAGAAATAGACCCAAGTGGTCCATAAATCAGACTGCTTCCCTCATTGTGTCCATACTGCTTCTGCGATTGAAGAGCAGACAGTAAGACGTCTGCACTGAACGAAGTTGTTCTGCCAAAGAGGGTTTTTGACGGTTTCCCTAATTTTTGCTGTCCAGAGTTTGCATCGATTGTATATTTCTGTAGGTTTTGGGGTATGTTGCTGAAGGTCACGGGCAAAGGGCAAAGCTGTGATGCCGTTTGATTATCTGACACCATATTTTGGTAATTTTATTTTTTCCCCACGTTGACTAGTCGGTGTAATGCCTTACCCAAGAAAGTCCCCAAAAGAATTATGCAAAAGACAGCAACATCTTTGTTTGTGACCGCTTCCATCAGATGTACTGATGGAAGCGGTCACAAACAAACTGTGTCGCCAGGCAGATAGTACATTGGTTTTTGTCCGGATTTTGGATGCGGTTTACTCGCTTAATTATGTTTTAATTAACTTTTCAGAAGCGTCTTTCCCTAGTATGAGATGAAATTTTCTCCAAGTTATAATTAAGCACCGTTCATGTAACGTACCTTTTCTGTTGATGATAATATATACATTTCCTGTAATTGGTATTATATCGCCAGTGTAAGAAATCAGTCGTATTTTTATTGACTTTGTCTCTGGCTTCCTTATCAACTCTTTGTAATACGATATCGACTTTACGTTCACATCACTACCGGTATCAAGTTTCAACTGGACTGTTAACCCTTCTAACTACAGGTTTACTGTGAATCATTAGGTATAGTACAAGTACATACTTGCTTCATGGTCGGCGCATATTTTCACCCAATCCGGATGACTTATCCTATTCAAACCGGACCATCTTTCTGGGCAGCACAAATTGGGGAAAGCCGCCAAATACTTTCTCTTCCTCAGAACATCTTCGTTCAGGACAGACGTAATGACTGTCAACTCTCTTCAATAGCAGCAGCACCACCCTTTATATACTCTGTAGTTAAGACGTAACGTTCGTAGGCGAAGTCTTCTTTGTCCTCAACAAATTCTTCAAATTTGCGGACCAAAGCATTATTTTTACCTTCTTTCACTTCTATGAATATTAGTGCATTGTACACTTCTGTTATATACAGAAACCTCTTCTGATTTATTACTACATTAACAATTAACTCACGCGCAAAATCAATCAATAAATAAACAAATAGAATACCATGAACGTACATTTAAATCTCCTATGTTGTCAAGACGATGGCCGAAACCAAAATGAATAAATCACGTCGCTGCGTAGGTAGGCTCTGCGCATCCATCCGGTTAAAATGTAACTTTATATGCACAATTTAAAAGACCCGTTTCATTTTTACCCAATCAGCAACTGTCCCTTCCGAAGTGCTGCAAGAGAAATATGGATTTCACTAAATTGACTCGTTCCGAAATCTTCACCCTTATCAAGGAAGAGAAAACTTCACTGTTCAACTTGAAAGCTTGCGCAACGCGTCCATCAGATGAGAGAATAAAAGAAGCATCAGCCGACATAAGCAAGATGTTGGATGCCCTAAAACTTGCTACAAGGTCAACACCACCCACAGCACAGAAAACCGATGACTATGACCTAATAATGCAACAACAGTCCTTGCGCGATGTCATGAGACAAAAAAACCTTCAACTCTGGAAATGACGTGAATCAGTTCATCACCAACCAAAACAAGGCCTATACGATCCACGTCATACCAGAACATGCCACCTATCCCAGCTTGGAAGCTGAATTTGTTAAAGCTGCCAAGGACTAACTCGACCACAACATTTTTCAGCAGATGATAGTTTCAAAGCAGGACACATCCACCTTCAAACCACTGAAAACCTACCTTATAGCGACCCATGACAGCCAGATATACCAATTTCCAACACGTTCGTCGATCTTGGGATATACAGTGGCCAGACGGCGCGAAGTTAACAGATTTCGCTGGCCTACTCGAAAACACCATCAGAGAGGCCGCTGTGCATATAAAAAAATAAATACAATACTGACAACAACACAAAATTGGCAGTCGATACGCTTTTCTCAATCATAGGCGTAATGTTGATGAGTGACAAGGTAAAAACTTGGAACTCAAACATATACCCCCACCTCGTCAAAACAATGGACAATCATTATACGGTGAGTGGTATAGCGTGCGAAGTCAAAAAGTATCTTGATCGGAGTATAAAAAGTCACAACACAACTTCGAACGACAACACGTATTATACACACAGACCACAGCGATTGAGTCGAGGAAACGTGTCAATCAAGCAGAAACAGCCACTACGAACAAGTAAACAACCACTGCACTCGCAACAAATGAACTGCACCACGCCACACATACGCGACCACGATCAGGCATTCAGAGACCGCGACCATAACCCAGAACCCGTCATATATAAGAACAGCACTAGGGGCCACGCTTGCTTCCATGGACGAAACTGCCCAAATTGCCACCTACCTCTCGCTCATGCTCATATCACAGCGACAGATGTTGACACGTCATCCATAAACATCGAGGAGCAGGATTTATGGTATGAACCGTTCGAGGTGTGATGGCTCGTCCCCCGATCATCCACGCTCGCTATCACATATTCAACCTCCAGAGACCTTCCATACAGCTGCCCCCACTCGTCAATTCTACTTTTACCTTTAAAGACTTTTTCCAGCAAAGCAATGCTGGATTCTGAATGCTCCACCTGCATTGTACAGATCTCTCAGCAGCCAAAAGAATCCAGAAAACACGTGACTCATTCCGACATCCACGTGAAAGCTATCAAATCGCCATAGGTGAACTAAACTGCGACATCACCAACGGCAATCACAACTCACCTGTTTTTACAGAGATAAACATGCTGGTGACTGTCCAAGCTACACCGATCCTGATCTGTCAAAATATCCTCGACCACGACTCCTATTCAATAAACAACCACAATGCAGCAGTTCAATTCATACGCACGCTTACATCAGGCCACACGGTACACACAGCCCCTATAATACCAGCTTAAACATCAACCTACGACTCTGTGACGAATTAGATGCCACGGCAAACCCGTTTATTCGCCACGCCGACATTATCGGTACCGAAGACGACAACAAAGGCACCTTCATCCGAACTGTTCACATACCGACTAACGGTCAGTCACGCGCCCAAAAACAACACCTAGTTCCCCAGGCTCTGGAGGTCGACATGGATGCAGAAATAATTTATGGCCACTGAGAGGATCACTGAAAGCTGCATCGACCCCAAAGGGTTCAATGGCCCAGTATTTCCTGTCCGCAAGAAAAATGGATCATTCCACATAGTTGCGAGTTTTAAAACGACCCTCAACAAGGCCTTAGATAACCTTGATCCCTATCCGATGCCAAGGATTGACCACCTGTTCAACAAAATTGGCGAAGGCAACAAATATTTTGCGTCACTCGATCTCCGGAGCGGTTAATGGCAAATCATCATCGACGAGAGAGATCGCCACCAAACATCGTTTACGTGGAGAGACCAATGCTAATGTACACGTTCCTGGCCTTTGGTCTGACTTTAGCCGGACAGATCTCCCGCTGTATAGCCTCTGTCGCGTGTCCTACGTAGATGACAAGCTGGTATACGCGAAGACATTTAAGAAATACATGTCCGCACTTTAGCAACTCTTCACCTCCCTCCGCATGTTCGGACTTAAGCTGAATCCAAACAAATGTACCTTCCTCGCACCAGAGGTGAAGTTTCTTGGGCACATAGTGTTATATAAGGGAATGGTTCCAAGGAAAGAATGAAAATACAGTTGCAAAAACAAACAACAAGAAGGCAAGTAAAATTTTTCAACAATTGTATTGAAAACAAACAAGTAAAAGGTTCAAATATCTGGGTTTGTATAAACGTGTTGCTATGGAATTAAAGACAGTAGAAAAATGTCCTATGCTTAATAGTGGTAGGATTGTTAGATTTACGCGCACGCGGTCAATCAGATGTTACGAGTGAGGAGAGGAGAGGGATGTTTGTGATTTACAACTTAGTCGCTTCCTTCAAAGCGGAGAAGAGGAAAGTCAATGTGGGTGATGCATGGTTTCGATTTTCCCCTCTTTCTCTCTCTCTCTCTCTCTCTCTCTCTAAGAGCTGGAGTTCAAGTCTGCGGATATCATTTGCCTTCTTTTCATCTGGCTCCGCTGTCGAGAAATTTGTCTTTTATAGCGTTTTTGTCTTCTGATCGGATCATTTTGAGTTTCCTTTATAGTTGGAATCATTATTTTCTGTGTACGATAAATTAGAAGAGATCTCTTTCGGTCAGATAACAATAGTAAACAGCGAAGGATTTAAAGTCGACCCTGAATACGCCCGCGCTGTCAGGGAAATGGAGCCCCCAACATCGAGAAAGGAATAACAAAGCATCATCGATCGTTTAGTGTGGATCAGACAATTCCTTGAGACAATTCCTATTGATTGTAGTATCCACATTTTTTTTTCCTCTAGTAAGATTATATCTGCTCATAAAATCACTGTGGTCAGTCTTACTATGACTTTCGGGTGGAGTATTTTTAATGGATTGAGTTTTAAGTTTTTATTTACTTATTGTAACTAATATTTTTTTTTTTTGTAAAGGCTTAGTTTGCGCAATGGTATATATATATATATATTTATTTGTGTACGAATACGCATGAGTAGAAATTTGCTTATTTGTTATCTTGAACTGAACCTTATTCAGTGTGTGTAAGTCTACTCCTACAAGATCCAGGAACAGAAGACGAGCAAGTGATTGTTTACCTCTTTAACTCGTTGTGACAGGGAGGGAAGTGACGTATATCATTTCTCATTGACCACTTCTAGTTTAAAGCTCAATAGCAGTAGCATTTTCATTTTTCAGGTGTGTGCTGTGCAGTATTGCATACTTGGCAATCTTTTTACGGCAGGATTGCCAGCCAGAATAATAGTTTGAGTAGGGTCACTTGGGAGAGCAAGTATGATTTTGAAAGATCTGAAACTTGTAAGGACCACAACAACATCATTAATGAGATGATCCTGTGCATTCTCTGAGCGTATGATTACAATATATCTATCAATACAAATAATCTATACTCAGTTACAGAGGTCAGGTATTCTAATCTAGGACTAATAATTTGTAAGCAATCATTTTCATATACTCCATAACATGATACATAGGGAAAAAATCTAAGTGCAAAGATTATACATGGAAAACCTTATTCAAGAGAAACAAATACATTAAATAAAAAAAATGGTTTCTCTGTAGTGAGTGTTGACATTCATCTTTTATAAAGAGAATTCAAGGAAAATATCACTCCACAGTTTTCATTTTTTTCTTCAGTATGTGTTGGAACATACATTTGAAAATCTGAATTCTAAAAAAAAGGTATTTTCACAAAATTTCACAACAAAAACCTTTCTCTCCATTATGAGCGGATGTGTATTTTGAGATGTGAATTCAGTGAAAATCTAGTTCCACAGATTAATTGATAAATCCACAACTATTTAAAAAGACTTTAGATATAGAATATACAGATGAAAACATCTATTCTATCAAATAATACAAAATATAGTTTTTCATCAAAAATGAAGAAAAAAAGAGGAGAGAAACTTACTGATGAATAGAAGATAATTTTGACTTCTAATTTTTCAGGATCAAATTGTAACATCTTTTCTTTTGAAAGTCCCATGTTTATTTAAGAAAAAAATAAGATATAGGATATGAAGATTAAATTGGTTATTATTTCAAAGATTATAAAACATAGAACTTCCCCAAGGATAAAACAAAACAAGAAAACTCACTGTCACATAATGAGGAACACAGTTCAGACACTTGCAGCAGAAAAAATGTATAATGGTTGAGCATTTCCTATGCCAAGCAATATGAAAAATATTTTATGACAAATTAGTGAAAATATATTTATTACCAGAGCAAACATAATAGAATAGATACAGGAATTACAGGAAATACTAAAAGTACATTATGGAGTACATTACTTTATAGAATGAAAGCTGTTGTATGAAACTGCGTGAGGTATGACAGGAAGTCTGTTGGGGTAAAAGATTTTCCACCCCTGTCAGGAGACACACACTTATGAGTGGGCTATTTTTGCTGCATCTTTTATAATGCAGCATTAGTCAATCCAACAAGCAGCCATTAGAAGTACTATTTTTAAAAGCAAGGAATGTAATTACTAAAGTTTTGATGCAGTCATGGAAACAAGAGCATATCTATATCAAGTGTTTCTCATTCATGTTAGTTATCAATTTATAATTGTGGCCTTCAGTAAGTTCTTAATGTTGTGGGACTGGTCAGTCTCCCGTTCAATGATACCCAAATATTGGTATTGAGGGACTGGTCAGTTTCCCATTCAATGATACCGAAAGCTTTGATGTAGAGGATATTCAAATCAATAGAAGAAGGAGGCCACATGATGACAGTATCATGATTGTGAAAATTCTTGGCGAACTACTCCTGAACCACATAGGCCATGTGAAAGGGAGCAGAGTCTTTTATAGGTGTTTCTCTTTTGTGTGTGTTGATTTGCATCTTTTTGACATTTGAAATCTGTGAAAATAAAGTTTCACATGTTTAAAAAACAAAAGCTTCTCTCAAGTGTGCAGTGACATGTGTGCTCTGAAATGTGAATTCTTGGTAAATTTAGCTCAAGGGTTTTCAAATTAAAAAGGTTTTTCTCCAGTGTGTGTTGACATGTGTTTGTGTAGACTATAATTCAGTGAAAATGTAGCTCCACAGATTTCACAATGAAAATATTTCTCTCCACTATGCATTAACATGTGCGCTCTGAAATGTGAACTCTGGATAAATTTCGCCCAACAGATTTCATATTAAAAGATTTCTCTCCAGTGTGTGTTGATAATTGTTTTCATAGAGTGGAATTCAGTGAAAATGTAGCTCCACAGATTTCACAATAAAAATGTTTCTCTCCCCTATGCATTGACATGTGTATTTTAAAATGGAATTCTGGGAGAATGTAGCTGCACGCATATCACAATGAAAAGCTTCCTCTACAGTGTGTACTGATTTAGGTCTTTGAGATTAAAAACCTGTGAAAATAAAGCTCTAGAAGTTGAAAAATGAAAGGATTCACTCAAGTGAGCATTGACATCTGGATTTAGAGATGTGCATTAAGGATAAATTCAGCTCCACAGACTTAACTATGAAAAGGTTTCTCTCCAGTGTGTGTTAACATGTGATTTGAGGCTTGAATTCTGGGAAAATTTAGCTCTACAAATTAGACAATAAAAAGGTTTCACTCCAGTATATGTTATTAAGTGTCTTTTGAGATGATAATTCTGGAAAAATGTAGTTCAACAGATGTCAAAAGGAAAAGGTTCCTCTCCAGTGTGTGTTAACATGTTTTTTTAGATAGGAATTTAGTGAAAATGTAGGGCCACAGATTGGGCAAAGAAGAGGTTTCTCTCCAGTGAGTGCTGACATGTTTGCTTTGAGATTTGAATCCAGTAAAATGTAGCGCCACAGATTTGGCAATGAAAAGGACTCTCTGCAGTGTGTGTTGACATGTGTATTTTGAGATTTGAATACCGGGAAAATGTAGCCCCACAGATTTCACAATGAAAAGGTTTCTCTCCAGTATGTGTAAACATGTGTGATTTTAGATGTGAATCCCGAGAAAATTAAACTCCACAGATTTAGCTGTGAAAAGGTTTCTCACCAGTGTGTGTTGACATGTGCTTTTTTAGACTGGAATTCTGGGAAAATACAGCTCCACAGATGTCACAATGAAAAGGTTTCTCTCCAGTATGTATTGACATGTGTGTTTTCAGAGATGAATTCCATGCAAATTTACTTCCACAGATTTCACAATGAAAAGGTTTTTCTCCAGTGTGTGTTGACATGTGTCTCTTTTTATCAGAATTATGAGAGAATTTAGTTCCACAGATTTCACAATGAAAAGGTTTCTCTCCAGTATGTATTGACATGTGTGTTTTGAGATTAGAATTCTGGGAAAACCTACCTCCACAGATTTTACAATGAAAAGGTTTCTCCCTAGTGTGTACTATTGACATATGTCTTCTGAGATTTGAAAGCTGTGAAAATACAGCTCTACAGACTTCACAATGAAAAGGTTTCTCTCCAGTGTGTATTGACATGTGTTTCTTTTTAGTAAAATTATGGGAGAATTTAGTTCCACAGATTTCACAATGAAAAGGTTTCTCTCCAGTGTGTATTGACATGTGTTTCTTTTTATTAGCATTCTGGGAGAATTTAGTTCCACAGATTTCACAATGAAAAGGTTTCTCCGCAGTGTGTGTTAACATGTGTCTTTTGAGATGTGAATTCCAAGAAAATTTAGCTCCACAGATTTCACAATGAAAACATTTCTCTCCAGTGTGTGAAGCCATGTGTAGCTTGAGGCTGAAAATCTGAGAAATTGTAGTATAACAGATTTGATTTGAAAAGCTTTCTCCCCAGACTTGGTTGAAATCTGTGTTTTGAGATATGACTACAATGAAAATTTAGCTCCACAGTTTTCACAAATAAAATATTTTTCTCCAATGTTTACATGTGTCTTTTTAGACTGAAATTCCAGGAAAATGTAGCATTACAGATTTCACAGCTTAAAGGTTTCTCTCCAGTTTTTTATCCACAAATTTCACTGTGTAATCATATTACTTTTTCATGATTGCTGATCATGATCAAATCTACAGAGGAAAAAAATAAATTAAAAAACTACTGATATAATAAAACCTGTTATTCATTAATAAAGAAATGTCTTGATTTTTTTTAAATTTACATTTTTTTATAATTATAGACTATGTTGCTGTAAAGACAAATTTATGTAATGAATATTCTACAAGATATCAAAGACTATGTAGAATTTTAGATCAACAAATGAAGGAAGGTAGAAACATTGACAAACTATTGTTCTACTTTAACAGAAAGATTCTGTAAACTTTCATTTTATGTGTAGGAAAAAATGTAATACTCTTTCATTCCAAATGAATGAATCTAGAAAAACTGATAGACTTGTGTTAAAATCTAAAGTAGAAATTACATAGATTATTATTTTATAAGCAAAGAATTTTACACAAAATGGTTTGAAGTTTAAAAAAATTGATAAGGCATTATTCAAATCTAATACAGATAGTAAATAAAAGACTTTTAGACCAAAATGTATGAAAGTCAAAACATTGAGAATGTATTAATCAAATCCAACACATAAAATATATGGACTTTTATTATATAAGTAATCTAAGATCATGAAGACATTTTGACCCAAACAAATGAAAGTAGAAAAATTGATAAACTTCAATTCCAATCAAAAATCATGTATAGTCCAGTTGCCTGGGATTGTAGAATATACCAACTGATTCTCTGCAGAGGATTTAGACTTCTCTAATCAGTGTCTTGGATATGACATTAAATTATTTGATGGCAACCTCTGAGGAATATGGAGTACCATTGCTCCCAGGTTCACTCTCACCAGGATTGGATGCACCTGATAAGGTCCTATCTATTGGTCAAACTGAACTGTTTGGCATCTAAACAGTTTGCAAGCAAATGACTATTTAATTGAATTGTTAGTAACACCTGAAACTCTATAAATGTGTTCCTAAATTGAATTATTAGTATTTTATAGCAATACTTTGAACCGTTTGACCTTGGGCAAATAAATGAATAGTGCTGAATAGAATAATTAATTTAAAATAGGAGAATTTGTAACAACTGTACTGTTTGAAAGTGTTTAATATCGAATAGAATTATGAGAGTTAAATAGCAATAACTGAAACCATTTAACTGTAGAAACAATAGCAATACGAGTGTGCAAAAATTACTTCCAACTTATTTAAAAATTAAATAACCAACAAATTATGTTAACAAACAAATAAAATTCTCACTGTTATATCGCTATACTTTAAACTGTTACATCCATATATTCTGTCCTACAAGCATGAGGAGGAATCATTGGGAGAGACTTGCTGGCACATGTTCCCTTATTTTAGTTTGAAACATGCAGTCCAGGGTGAAGGAAGAGAATTCTCTAAAACAGTAGGAGTCAGCCCTTCATTTTGAATGAAGAGAGATTGATGGGCCATTCAAGCCACAGGATGCCTGTTGCTGAGAAAAGGGTGTAGAAGGAGGGACTGCTAGCCCTGGGATTTTTCTCAGTCTTGGGGACAAAGCAAGGGATGAAGGCTCCGATTTGACAAAGAGAGACCCTTGCCAACAAAGCAAGGATTTTCATTTCAACAAGGAAAAAAAGGGGGGGTTCTCTGTTCTCACCCAGAGGTAGGCGTCGTGTTCTATTCGAGGTTTCAAAAAAGGGAAAAAGAAAATTTCGTAAAAGAAAAACAAAAAAAAAAAAAATACCAGTCATCCCGCAAAGGAACTCCGTTGGCCGAAGCCCCTACCAGATTCAACATTTTTCCACCATCTTAACCTTAGCACGTGCGCGCAGCAAGAAACCATTTTACCCTAACAAGAAAATTTTATAAGGTATGTCCCAAAACTTTAATACCAACAAAACAGGAAGGGAAAGGTATTCCCAGGTAAATTTCAATCTCCCATTTTTTGGGCTTCAAAGGACTCAGCCGAATTACCAACCAAATCAAGCCAAGAAGGCGCATAGACATTCTGTTGCTTTTAATTTTCTTTTGATTCGTTTTTGGTTTTGTTTTCTTGCATTAATAAATGCGTATTGTTGTTCATTAAGCCGGCCTTGTGTTTTTTGTATTCGAACATCTTCAGTAAGGAAGAAATTTTAGTTATAATTTTATCGTGTTGCTAACATAAGTTTTAATTATGTGCCTTCCCCACGAGGACCAAAAGGAAACGTAAGTGTAACAATCACAGAATATAACAAAACCATTTAACTGTGGGTAAATAAAGTGAGCTCTGGTTCATAAAAAATTTTATCAACAAAATATGTTTACAAATAATATATTCAATAGATATGTATGAAGAGGATTTGGCATTAAATAACCTACAAAGGTTGATATGCCATCAAATCCAACCAACCAAACCGAAGATAATGTAGAATTTAGACACAAATCAACGTAGAAAGATTCATAAACTTCTATTCAAATCTAATACATTAAGTAAAGAGATTTTTAATATATAAATAATCAAATATCAATTAGATTTTCGACAAATAACAGACGGTAGGAAGATTGATAAACTACTATTCAAATTTAAAACAGAGATTATAAAGACTTATTTTAGGAGTAATTTCAGATGGGATTTCTTTATGTTTAGAATATTTCACAAACTATCGAATCTTTAAATCATACACAACTTAAAAGATTTTCCTTTAAAAAGAATCTACAAATCGAATATTATTTCTGACATTTAACCCTGACAGACTAGAAACCAGAGACGTCTAGAAAACGGGGGGGGGTATGAATAATTCGTTCTCTGCTTTCAAAATCTTCTCGATACAACTACTCTTATCTGGATGATGAATGTAAATATTGCATTTCGAATTTTTCATAAAATTGCTGCAGACGTTAGAATGAAAGTAAGAAAGTAGATGTAAAACAAAGTTTTTACTTACACTTTCATTGAGTTTCTCCTTCAGTTGTAAAATCAAAGAGTATTTAACTAACCTCTGCGACAATCGATTCACTGATGATGCTCTGTCAGCCGTCTATTTCGTCACTGCTTATTTTTATTTAAAGAGCTGACTCACTAGAAGGGAGATAATGATGTCAGCTTCCTTAATTTAGTTGGTTTTGAAAAGTCGAACTACAAGTTAAACAGTATATTTTCATCAGCAAAGCAAGACTATAGTGTTTTTAGCTTTCTAGATATTCACGAATAAGTTTAGCTTTCTGATTTAGGGACAAAAAATTATCAATTTTATAAATTATTATTATTAATTATAAATTACTCACGATTTACAATTGAGTATAAAGCCCGAATATGTGAGCTTATCACCTTGTAGCTTCTCTGAAACTTTAAAATACACTTAACATCTACACCAGGCCTTCTAAAAGTGCTCTCTATATATATCCCTGGCTGTAAATAAAATTTTGGCCGGCAGAATAAAAGCATAGGTACCCTACGTTGAATTTAATTGTTAGAGGAAATATTTACAAATCTGCAAAATAAAGGAATTAATAATGCCAAATCCGTTGTATAAAGAGAATTGCTTTAAGAAAATTCCTCAATATATGGGTAAACTAGCAAATTTTCAGTATATTGGGAAAATATTTTAGGGGAGTTTAAATGTGTAATTTCGAACCGTTTGATCTGCAGTTTTCTAGTTCAGATACTGATTCAAAAAGATAATACTGACGACAACATTTTAGAAAATAAAATTTATATAAAAGAAACAAAAGAAAAACTGGTTAGAAAGGGTAAAGCGTCGCATATTTGTTGTGATTTGTGGTACTTATCAGAATGATAGTGTTAGAAAAATAAATTTCTGTCGTTTCATACGGACTACTCAAATGTAAAATCACCGTTAAAAAAAAACAGTCATCCATGACGTTAGGTAAATGATGTTATCTAGCAGGATTTGTGGGGATTTAGGAATTAACAGTAAAACTCCCAACCGGATATTGACTCGTCGGCTGCCAGATACAAAATGTATAAACGCGTCGCCACGCATAAGGCTCCACGCATCCATCCGGTTAAAAATCAGAAAAAAGAAAAATAATAAAAAGTAAAGTAGCCAATGGGAAGTGGTCGCGCCAAAATTAGAAGGATTTTGGAGTGGCGAATTTGGAGCCGGTGAAGAGAGATAAATACTCAGGTTTTCTGTGAACCGACCTCTTTTTCGGGTAGTGACGTCGAACCGACAACACCGATTTTGCTGTCTGGTGTTATGGGGCACCACGCTGCGTCTTGGGACGTAGCGTTGGTTAGTCCATTCACCAAGTGAATAAAGGAAAGTATGGAAGAAATGTTTTCGTCTCTTATCTGTTTCTATCTTTTCTTTTTGTATATTTCTTTTGGACTTTCTTTGGGCAAGGCATTGCGCTAGCCAGTCAACGTGGGGTAAAATAATATAACCAAAATATGGAGTCAGATATCTTACGGCAACACAGTCTTGCCCTTTGTCCCTGACTACCTAAAAACCTTCAAACCCCACAGATTCAAATCTCTCCCGATTTGCGATTTCATTAAAGTAAAAAAACACACACATGGCTGGAGAAGGGTAGCATTCGCCCGGATGTTAGCCTTACGGCTACCGCACAGAAAATCAATAAAATGCATCTTTGCGGAAGAGGCTCCACGTATGCTTCCGTGCGAGAATGCAAGAAATTAATTCAATTTAACAAAATGCCACTTTTCAGCCAATCATAAATCTACCCCTAAAAAATTCCCAGAACAGACTTGATCCAAGGGGTAGCTATATAAGAAGCGAGGATCGGCAAAAGCATCAGACCGCCCACGAGGGTGGAACGCAGGTACACGCTACGGCCATTAGGAGCTTATCTGAACCCTGACGAATTTCACGCGCCACTTGCTGTGAACGACTGTTGACCTGGCTACAACGCCGCCCCGTACGCGACTACTACTACCATTGAGATCATCTTGTGTCCTTACCACCCTCATTCCACCATACTTAACAAGCGAGTTTTTGTAAATTATAACAAGTGATCGTACGAACTCTGGTTTCACACACACTCTCGATTCACAAATTCACTGGAGATTGTACGGTACAAAATTTGTACAGTTGATTCTTCGTTTTATCACCTTGTTTTTCCTTCCTTGTTAATAATGATTGTTTAAAATCTTCAACTTGTGTTTGTCTTTTCCTTGCCACCATACACTAAATATAACAATGAGTTTTCCACCTCAAACGGAAACGTGAGTTCTCATATTAATAATAGATGTCATCCCTGTAATATATTGTGACGAGGCATGCATTAAGGAGAAAATTGATAATCCGTGTGTTGTACCTTTTACTGGTACTATTTGTTAGTATAATTAATAATAAGTAACGGAGAAATGTAGCAAGAACTATTTAGTAGTAAGACCATATTTTATTGTCAAAGCAAGGGCAAGTAACCCATACAAACATATAAGACATGGATAAGATAACTCATGTCGTGACATCCCTCTTTCATTAAAGGAAGGATTGTTAGTTTTTTTTTAGAGGGGGTTGCAGGTGTGAATCTTTTCTATAGTTCGTACCTTTTAGGGGGGGTTATGATACGACCCGATCTGGTGATTGTTCCAGATGGTTTGTGGTTGCTGGACTGTGCTTTATGTACAGATCCATGTGTTTCTGTTGATGGAGTGCAGGTATTGGTATGTGTGTTGGTATTTTCTGTAGGGAGTATGTTTGGACTATTCGGTGGTGTAATTTGTATGTGATGCGGGGTGTATTATGTAGAAATGCCTGTGTCGTATTAGGAGTGTAGGCATCTTCCTTGAGATGTCTGCGATTTCTACGAAGAACCTGTCCTGTTGGGGTCTCAATAATGTAGGAACGCGGTTCAGCGCAGGCTTGTCTGATAATCGCTGGACTCCATCTTCTGGTGTCCTGGTTTTGTACCCGGTCTCGCTATCCTGCGATCAGATTAGGGAGATCCTTAGCATGTTCATCATACTGTCTTTTTTGCGTCAGCTGCCTCTGTAGTAGGCGATCTTGAATTTCCCCTTTTCGGAAATTTTGGTTGGTGCATTTTGTAGGGAGATTGCTGACTAGCTTCCGATTAAATAGTAGCTCTCCCGGGGATGGGATGATGTGATCTACCGGAGTAGATCGGAGACACAACAGGGTCATGTTTATGTCTCGAGAGCTCATTACAGCTTTCTTCATGGCTGCTTTGATGGTCTGTTCATATCGTTCTGCCATGCCGTTCGATTGGGGGTATCTGGGAGAAGATGTGATATGCTCAAAATCCCATGCTCTAGCAAGTTCTCTGAAGTGCTGAGAGCTAAAATGTGGGCTGTTGTCGCTGGTCAGTCTTTCCGGAATTTCTTGCTCCGCAAAGATTTGCTTGATGAAACCAATGACTTCTTTACTGGAGAATTCTCTCAGTCTGCGGATGAAGGGGCACTTGGTGTAGTAATCCACAAGGAGGAGGTAGTTGATTCCATTAAGACTGAAAATGTCAGTGGCTATGATTTGCCATGGTAGTACAGGGATCTCATGTGGTATGATGGTCTCAGCAGTTTGGGACTTCTGGAGTTCTTGACATATAGCACATTTCTGTATCATCCTGTCGATATCATTGTTGATGCCACTCCAGAAAACACAGGTTTTGGCTCTTAATTTACACTTGTCACTTCCTTGGTGGCCATAATGTAATTTCTCCAAAACTTCTGGTTGCATTGAATTGGGGATAAGAATCCTGTCACCTTTGAGCAATACACCATTTTCTATAGAGAGCTCGTCTCGATAAGACCAATATGGCTGAAGGTCTTTATGTAGTTCTCGGCGAGATCCTGGCCAACATTTAAGAATTCGCACCTTCAACTCGCATAATGTTAGGTCGGCATTCGTTGCTTGACGGATCTGCGTTAATTTCTCAGTCGAGAATTGCACAAAGTCTACCTTGATGTCTAGATCGATGACTTCTTTATTTTCCTTTCTGGGTAGTCTTAATAATCCGTATGCCAGTAGCATCTCACTGCCTGGTCGATATTTGATGACCATATCATATTCCTGGAGTCTCAGGAGCATCCACTGAAGTCGGGGAGGTGCTGCTGTTAAATTCTTGAGACAGATCATTCCCAGGGGTTTGTGGTCACTTTCGACTTCAAATGATCAATTGTAAATATACGTTCGAAAACGTTCACAGCCAAATACGACTGCCAAGAGCTCCCGTTCAATATTGGCATAGCGCTGCTCCGTTTCAGTTAGGGATTTCGAGGCAAAAGCTATTGGTTTGCCTTCTTGGATTAGGGCTGAACCCAAACCTCTGGATGATGCATCCACTTGTATAGTGGACTTTTTGGAGGGGTCATAATAGCAGAGTAACATCTCCTTGCATATCATGTCCTTTATATCCTGTAGCGACTTCTGGTGGCTACTGCTCCATTCATATTCAGCATCTTTTTTAAGAGCTCTCTGAGGTTGGCTGTGTGGTCTGAGAGCCTTGGAATAAATGGTGCCATGTAGGTAATGATTCCCAATACCTTTTGTAGTTCGTTAATATTAGCTGGGCTGGGGAGTGATTTTATCTCCTCCACCCTTTGAGGATCTGGGTGTATACCATTCTCGTCAAATATCGCACCAAAAAATCTGACTTGTTTCTGGTTTATTGCACATTTGCTACTGTTGAATGTTAAGCCAGCAGTGCGTGCAGTCTCCATTAATTTTTGTAGATTGTGGTCGTGCTCCTCTTTGGTTTTTCCATGGATGATCACATCATCAATTAGTGCAAGCGCTCCAGGGCATTTTTCAATAATCATGTCCATCTTTTGTTGGAAAACATCTTGGGACATCCCCAGTCCAAATGGCATTCTCTTGAAGCAATATCTCCCAAATGGTGAGTTGAAAGTGGTGAGTAGCTGTGATTCTCTGTCAAGCTTGACTGACCAGTAACCATTTTTCACGTCGAGCTTGGAGAAAATTTTAGCACCAGACAGTTTGTGCGAGAGTTCCTCCATGGTTGGGGTTTTGTGGTAACAACGCATGATGTTTTTGTTTAGATCTTTAGGGTCTAAGCATAGGCGAAGTTTGCCGTTGCTCTTGCGCACATACACAATGCTGTTCACCCAGTCCGTTGGCTCATCCACCTTTTGGATTATTCCGTGGGAATCATTTCCTCCAGTTCTACCTTTATTTCGTCCTTCATGTGGATGGGGCATTTTCTAGGTGCATGAATCATGGGGCGGTTGTTCGGGCGAAGCACGATGTGGTATTCCCCTGCAAAGTCACCAATTCGATCAAACTGTTCTGGGTATACTTCTATCAGATCTCTCGTAGAGTTGATTGGGGTATGCTTTGGAGGAGCAGCTGGTGTAGCTGTTATATCGTTGAGTGGGGTATACTTTGTTCTCTGGATGGGGCAGTGCAATGTGACCAGTTTTAGCTCTTGAAGAGAGGGTAATCCTAGTATTGTTGGTCCATTGGAGGTTACTACATAGAATTTTATGTATCTCCATTCACCCTTGTAGGCACAATGAATTCCAACGGAACCGTGCTGCGGAATACTAGAGCCGTTCTATGCCGTAAGAATTGCTGACTCCTTTTGCGTTGTGCCTGGGCGTGGATGACCGTTGTGGTCTACCCATTCCGGGAACATCTGCTGGAATGTACGTAAGGGGAGTGTATTTCCCTCCGCACCTGTGTCCACCTTGATTTTCAAGTCATGTATTCCTTTCCTATTTGGTAGAATGACGTCCAGTGTGGCGAATGCTTCTGACCGAGGGCTCTTTTTTTGTGGTCACGCACTGAATGGAAAGACATTCTCTCAAATTCGTAAAACACCTGGTCCTGAAAATTAATACAGCTCTGCCGGTTTTTAAATGCAGGCTGGGCTGGTCCAAATTTTTTATGTTTGGCAAACCTGTTTGTTTGTGGCTGCCTGTCAGTTTTTTTTTTTTCTGGCTTGCTGGCACATTTTAGCCCAGTGGTTTTTTCGTTCCCATGCTGAGCAAGTGCTGCCTTGAGCAGGGCAATATCCATGTTAATGATGAAGTCCACATTTACTACAGGTATTTGAACGCTTGGGTCTGTGCTTGACTGCATTTATTTGGCTTTCATTCTTTCTTTGAAGCACGCTCATTTTTTTCATATATTCTCTAGAAGCCTCATACCTTCTACACATGTTTAGCACTTCTTCTATGGTAATGGTCTCATTCTTGCTAAGTAGTTGCTTTTGCAATTCCGGGAATCTTGTTCCAACAATTAACTGGTCAATTATACGTTCTTCCAGCTCTTGCTCATCTCTGAATTTGCATTTGCGTGCTTTTAGTCTGCACCTCGCGAGAAAATCATGGATGTTTTCCGTCTCGTTTTGAGCGTAGTTTTGTAGGCTGAAACGTGCGATCCGAAAATTTATTTGAGGCTCTAATTGTTGTAGGAATTTTTCCCAAATTACAGAGGGGTTCCGTCTGTCGGCCCCGTTTGCTGTTTACAGGTTGAAAATTCAATATGGCGTCTTCGCACACGTGTTTATACTTGTCGCCGGTAAAGGACAGAAAATGTTGTTGGAATGTTAATATTCTTCTGTTTTTTCTTTCAGTTTTTGCTTAGGGTAACGCTCCATGTTTGAGTTTTTACCGCTGCCACCATGTTGTACCTTTTACTGGTACTAGTTCTTAGTAAAATTAATAATACGTAACGGAGAAATGTAGCAAGAAGTATTTAGTAGTAAGACCATATTTCATTGTCAAAGCAAGGGCAAGTAACCCATACGAACATATAAGAGATGGATAAGATAACTCATGTCGTGACACCGTGTACATTCAAATTTATTTAGAGAGATCAATAAAACACGTGTACTTACTGAAACCCTGAGGAGAAAAGGAGTGAAATATTGTTTTTATCTCTGGAGTGACGTCATTGAAGATATCCCCTTGTAGCAAAAAGAACTACGTATGTTTGGCGGGTAAATTATTTTGACCGTTGGTCTCGTTATATAATTCACCAAATGGGGATGAGGAATCCCACTTAGCCCGGACGACTTTCCCGGGTATATCGAATTCGGTGAAAGCTCGCAAAACTACCTCTTCCTCAGCAACCTATAGACAAGACGGGCGTATTTCTGTCCGCTCCCTTATCAGCAGCAACTCACCACTATAAGGATAGAGCCGTCTGGTTCATGGACACTTTGGGTCTACCCTTTTAGACACAGGGTTTCCCAGTTGCAAATGAACTAGACCTATTAATTCCGCCTCTTACAATTCCTGCTACTTCATTCCCGGACAACCTTTTTTGGAGACCTTCATACTTCTCTCCAACTGCAAACAGGGCCGCGCATCACGGCTGAATATTTCATTCCTGATCTACCATCTAATTCATGGACCTTTGGGTCCACACTTCTAGACCCAGGGTTCCACCGTTGAATACGAATTAGACGAATTAATTCCGCCTCTGACATAAAAGCAACTTCATTCCTGGACAATCTTTAAGGAGACAGCGATTACTTCTCTCCCACAGCAACCAGGACCACACATGTACGGTTGAACATTCATTCCTGTTCTAAAATCAATTACTCAATATTTATGTCTGCGCTGAATCGATCGTTTCTCAGTGGTAGTAGTTGTCGCGGACTGGGCAGCGTTGTAGCCAGGTCAGCAGTCGTTCACAGCAAGTGGCGCGTTAAATCCGTCAGGGTTCAGATGAGTTCCTTAGGGCCGTAGCATGTTCCTGCGTTCCACCCTCGCTTCTTATATAGCTACCCCTTGGATCAAGTCGGTTCTGGGGATTTTTTTATGGGGAATATTTATGATTGGCTGAAAAGAGGCATTTTGTTAAATTGAATTAATTTCTTGCTTTCTCGCCCGGAAACCCTGCACAGAGCCTCCAACGCAAAGATTCATTTTATTGATTTTCTCGGCGGCAGCCGTCAGGCTAACATCCGGTCGAATGCTACCCTTCTCCAGCCACGTTTGTATTTTTTTTCTATTTTAATGAAATCGCAAATAGGTAGAGATTTGAATCCTGCTAGATAACATCATTTACCTGACATCATTGATGATTGTGTTTTTTTTTTTAATTTGAGTACACTATCATTCTGATAAGTACCACAAATTACAAAAAATATGCGACGGATTACCCTTTCTAACCAGTTTTTCTTTTGTAAGAATTTTATTTTCTAAAATGTTGTCAATGTATGGGTACCTAAGCTTTAATTCCGGCGGCCAAAATTTTATTTCCTCCCCAGGGATATATATAGAGCACTTTTAGAAGGCCTGGTCTAGATGTTATGTGTATTTTAAAGTTTCATAGAAGCTACAAGGTGATAAGCCCACATATTCCGGCTTTATACTCAATTGTAAATAGTAAAACATTTATAATTGATTATAATAATTTTCAAAAATGATAATTTTTTGTCCGTATATCAGAAAGTTAAACTTATTCGTGAATATCTATAAAGCTATCAGTCCCACGATCTACCCCTTTTTCTCAGCAACAGGCATCCTGTGGTTTCATTGGCCCATCAACCACTCTTCATTCAAAATGAAAGGCTGACTCCTACTGTTTTAGAGAATTGTCTTCCTCCACCCTAGACAGCATGTTTCAAACTAAAATAAGGGAACATGTGCCAGCAAGTCTCTCCCAATGATTCCTCCTCACCATTGTGGGACAGAATATGTGAATGTAACAGTTTAAAGTATAGCTATATTACAGTGAGAATTTTATTTGTTTGTTCACATAATTTGTCTGGACAGTAGGGAGGCTGAGGAAGTGTCTTGATGACCATCTTCCAACGGAGTCTCTTCCTGAACTCCCTTAAAAACCTCAAAATAGTAACCCTATCCGTAACCCTCAAACTTTGGCCAATCAACTGTAGTGTATTGATTTCCTTACTCCTCCCACACCTCTCATCATCCCTCACAGATTCTTTGCCTTCCCTGAATCTCTTATGCCACTCAAAAACTGATGCGTGATTCATGCAAGATGATCGAAAAGCAGTCTGAAGTATTCCATACTTTTTCTAGGTTTAAAACTGACTTTTATTGCATGTCGTTCTTTTAAAGTGTACGAATGCGTTTTTGAAATTTAATTTGAAAGTGTGTGAGGCGACTACTATGATCTTTTTTTTCCATCGTCAGCTTCTTGCATTAAGATGGTTCCACATGATACGTTGGCGTCAATGGTAAGATTAAAGAACTGGAAAATGTCTAGAAACGACCCTTTCCGTCCAGGCGTATGATTTATTGGTCTTGTTTAGCTTGTGTATGGGGCCATTAGGTTGGAGAATGTGCCGGACCTTATGTTCTCCTACAAACGAGTCTCAAGGATTTGTCTCATCCACACTAAACAGCCGATGATGCTTTGTTATTCCTTCCTCGATGTTGGGGGCTCCATTTCCCTGACAGCGCGTGCGTATTCAGGGTCGACTTTAAATCCTTCGCTGTTTACTATTGTTATCTGACCGAAAGAGATCTCTTCTAATTTATCGTACACAGAAAATAATGATTCCAACTATCGTCTACGAGAGGATTCCCCGGATGTTATCGGTTCTGAAACTTTCTTCAAAATGGAAAAAGGGGTTTCTGCGCATAGGATCAGCGCATAATGAAATGTCGATGAACTTTGTCAAAAAAATAAAAATAACTTAAAGTAATTTTTCGGCAAATCCGTGACTTTCCCGATAAAAAAAAAAAACAAAGGAAACACAATATGATCCGATCGGAAGACAAAAACGCTATAAAAGACAAATTTCTCGACAGTGGAGACAGATCAAAAGAAGGCAAATGATATCCGTAGACTAGAACTCCAGCTCTGAGAGAGAGTGAGAGATAGGGGAAACTCGAAAAAAATGTAAATGGTGGTGCTACTGCTATTGAAGAGAGTTGACAGTCATTACGTGTGTCTTGAACGTAGAAGTTCTGAGGAAGAGAAAGTATTTGGCGGCTTTCCCCAGTTTGTCCTGCCAAGAAAGATGGTCCGGTCTGAATAGGATAAGTCATCCTGATTGGGTGAAAATATGCGTCGACCCTAACGGTCGAATTAAATTATGTACCAAACAAAAATACGAAATTTAGTCTGCTACAGTCTTGAAAATGTGGCTTTGACCACTTAAAGGACTGTATGATACATGACTACAATATCTGGCATGTGGACTGAACGTGTACTGTCGATATTGTATTACAAAGAGTTGATAAGGAAGCCAGAGACAAAGACGACAAAAATTCGACTGATTTATTACACTGGCGATATAATACCAATTACAGGAAATGTATATATTATCATCAAAAGAAAAGGTACATTACACGAACTGTGCTTTATTATAACTTGGAGAAAATTTCAGCTCATACCAGGGAAAGACGCTTCTGAAAAGTTAATTAAAACATAATTAAGCGAGTAAACCTCATCCAAAATCCGGAGAAAAACCAATGTACTATCTGCCTATTAAGAATTATTTACAGAAATAGGTTGTTTACTTGGACGTGGGAGTATAAAACTGAAACACGATGCAGTATCTGTGATCGAGGCATGTAGAAAAATCCCGTTTACCATGCTTAACGAAGTGAAAACAGAACTTGACAGAATGAAAGAGGCAGGAGTGATAATAAGAATAATTCAACCCATAGAATGGGTGAGCGTGATGTATATCATGCATAAATCAGATGGAAAAATAAAAAATATGCTTGGAACTACGAAACCTAAATAAAGCAATCCTTCGTGAGCATTTTGAATTACCCACATGGGAGGAAGCAATGGCAGGAATGGCCGGAGCGAAAATATTCTCCAGGTTGGGCTTGTCAAAAGGATTCTAGCAACTACAATTGGATGATGAAAGTTTCTGGTAATGCACCTTTATAACACCAGAAAGAAGATATAGATGCCAGAGATTGCCGTTTGGGATATTGTTAGAACCTAAAATATACCATAGAACAATACGTAATATATGCGAATGTATGAAAAATGTGGAAAACTCCATGGACGGCAAAGTGCTTTGGGGAACTGACACAAAATAGCATTTACAAACGCTGTGGAAAGTGCTCTATATTTGTAAACGCAATAATCTAACTCTCAACAAAGAAAAATGTCAAATTGCTACAACGGAATTAACATTCCTGAGAGACCAACTCACAGCCAATGGCTTAAAACTAGACCATGCCAAAGTAAAGCTCATAGTAGAATTCACAACATTAAAGGAACAAGTGGACGCTGTAAGATTTTTAGGCATCGTCAAATATCTTGCTAGATATACAGCGAATCTTTCTCAATGAACATTTCGTAAAAGGCTTCGTCGATTCCAGTCATAGGCGGATGTTGTGTTTGTAGGGGTGTGAGTAATCCGATCTGTTTATGTTTGTGAACGGGTCGTGATAGGCACATATTTGATCTACCTGAGCTTCAACGTCGCGCTCAGTTTGTTCAGTGATTTTTTTTATATTATCCGCCATTGCTGCACGCAATAATGCATCCCCTGCATGTATAGACTTTTCTAGAATGTAGCTGACATGCAGATTGTATTTTTGCACCTAGAGTCAAATCCTTTGTAGTCGTGCAATCATTCAGCGCTTTTTAAAATATAGCTCCTAGTGGCTTGTGGTCCGTTTCCAATTGCACTGGTCTTCCATAGATGTACTGATTGAAGCGGTCACAAACAAACTGTATCGCCAGTTATTATATATTATATATTGCCAGATATTATAGTCATGTATCATGCTGTCCTTTAAGAGGTCAAAGCCACATTTTAAAGACTGTAGCAGAAAAAATTTCGTATCTTTGTTTGGTACGTAGTTTAATTCGACCGTTAGGGTCGACGCATATTTTAACCCAATCAGGATGACTTATCCTATTCAGACCGGACCATCATTCTGGGCAGCACAAATTGGGAAAAGCCACCAAATACTTTCTCTTCCTCGGAATTTCTTCTTTCAGGACAGACGTAATGACTGTCCACTCTCCTCAATAGCAGCAGCACCACCACCATGAGGTAAGCCATCTAATTTATGGACCCCTTGCGTCTATTCTCTTAGACCAAAGGTTCCAAGTTGAATATGAATTAGATGAATTCAATAAGCCACACACAGGAACTACTTTTAGTCGCTTCAACTGTTGGCTATGTCGACTGCGATGCAAAATACCGCTCCGATATCCAGCTACTTCATCTCTGGCCAACAATTTCTGGAGACATTCACGCTTCTCTTCTAAACAACCAGAACCACAAGCTCATGGGTGACTACATCGTTCCTATACTTAACCAGCAACACGACTTTTGCTACACTTATGGCGACATATCTCACTCACACATTCAACAATGTCTTAACCTAACGATGCACATCTTCGCTCAAGCATTTAGCTGCTAAAATGCTTTCTCAACTCTATAACAACTTCATTTCGTTTCCTTACACCTTTCCTTCCTAAAAGACATGCAGCCTAAACGTAAACCCTTTATTCCATGCTGCCATTAAAAACCATCATAAAAACCTTACGGCATCTTCTTACTTCTTCATCCTCCTTTATTTTCCAACAACATCTAGCGAGGAAACAACAACGAAAACAACGTAACCAACACACGTAATAACATTCCACGCTAAAAATAATAAAAAATATTTCCTTCGTTATGGTCCACAACAGAACAGGAGGCGTCTGCGATAAAATGGGCGATTGCCAAATTTGATCACTTTCTGCGGAACCAGCCCTTTGTCATTTTCACTGATCACAGGTTGTTTACCTTCTTAGACCAGCGAGAGTTTAACAATGCCAAGATACGACATTCGGAAGAAGACATTTTCTGCTACAAATTTATCCTGGAATTAATCGAAGAAGAATCAAATATCTGGGCAGAGATGCTCAGCAGAGGCTGCGGACATAAGAAAGTTAAAACACCGAATGTCCCTACCCCAGCAGGTAGTAGATTCAAGCAAGAAGGCTCCATCCTTCACATCTATGTCCCATCGTCTTGGCGAGGTTGACAAATTACGGCTTATCTCCAAGGCCCACACACCCCAAAACACCCGCTTCTACAAGCGAATCCATTTTCTGCACACCATTTTTTCTAAATTTCTCTCTATCAAATATTCATCAAATTTACCTATTGGATCTGAATGACTCTTTAACTCAATCGGAAATTCACGCGAGAAATAGGGCAATGGGAGTAAATCGGTGTTACTTTATTATAATTGTTTTCAAGGAGTTCTTCCTTTTTACTTCCCCCATGATTTATTCAACGTTTATGAAGAAAATTTTACCCTTTTCCAAAGAGAGCAATACCACCAGGAAACATACAAGCTAACCCTTTCATGGAGTTTATAATTTTCACATTTTTCACAAATTAAATTTTAGTGATTAGAAGAAAAAATTGAATAAATAAAGCAAAATAAATTCAAAAAGTTCAGAAATTCTCAGAAGCCCTTGACTTGAAGTAGGAGCAGCACATGCACAGAAAAAGGAACCGTCCCAGCGAAAAGGAGAGATTCTACCTCACTTCCGCCATTTAAGTAATTTTTCCCATCTTTGAATTGGTCTATTTTCAGGTGGCCCAAATAAGAGATTAGGAAGATTATAAATGTCTTATTTTTAAGACTCTACACTCAGATTAACTTCATATATATATATATATATATATATATATATACGTGGGGCACTCGATAAGTTTCCAGACTTTTTTATGTACAAGCATTTAAAATTGGCGTAGACTCTTCAAAATTCACTATGTTATTGCTGTAGATCTTATGAGATGACTGACCAATTTTTATGATTTCAGTTTTAAATGAACACCTACAAAGGAATTGGAATGCACCCGACTCAAGCCTGATTGCCACACCTGGTAAATTTCAAAAATGCATTCGTACACTTTAGAAGAACGACATGCAATAAAATTCTGTTTGAAACATGGAAAAACTGCCACAGAAACGTATGGAATGCTTCAGACTGCTTTTCGACCATCGTGCATAAATCGAGCATCAGTTTTTGAGTGGCATAAGAGATTCAAGTAAGGCAGGGACTCTGTGAAGGATGATAACAGGTGTAGAAAGAGTAAGGAAATCAATACACCACAGTTGATTGGCAAAAGTTTGAGGGTTACTATTTTGAGGTTTAAGGGAGTTCAGGAAGAGATTCTGTTGGAAGATGGGCATCAAGACACTTCCTCAGCCTCCCTACAGTCCAGACCTAGCTCTCCGTAACTTTTGGTTATACCCTAAGCTCAGAGGCTGTCGTTATGAGACAACTGAGGAGATGAAAGATGCTGCGACGAAGGTCATTAACATGTTCACACAAGAGGACTTCCATGGAGCCTTCCATACGTTGTTGGAACGGAAAAACAAGTGCATTGCAGCTAGAGGAGATTACTTTGAAGGGGATTAGAGTTTCATGAATGTACTATCAATAAAAGTGCCCATACGAAAATATTCTGGAAACTTATTTAATGATCCTATATATATATATATATATTTGATGTAAAAAAAAATTGTCCTTTTATTTATTTCTCGCGAGGAAAGTCCTTTCCACAAAAAAATTGATTACTATTCTTTTGAGAATTTCATCTTAAATGTCAACCAATATCTAAAGAAAAATTATTTACAAAATTGGTTATTATCTTTTGAGATTATTTTATACCAAGATTTTGACCTAAGCCACCAGGGAATTCATTTCAACAAGTATTTTAATTGTACTGAGAGGATACCTTATGTTTTATGTCAGCTGATTTTGATAAGTCATGAAATTCTACATGTATTGTTAATTCATTAGTTATTTTTAAGTGTTAGTAAAAAAAGAGTTGAATAGTTTGGTCTAAAGAGATAAGAACACCTTTTCTGAAAAGAAAATTTATCAAGTTTAGTATCATCAGAACAACAAAGGTATGTTGTGTTTTGCTTCGAAAGACAGGAGTAATTTAGGACCTAAAATTGCCCCAGAGCAATTTTTCCGTAGGTTTAATGGGACGAGGAAGATTCTTTTCTTTTTCCCAGATAAAAAATGGAATACTCCTTTCTTTCTTTCAACGAAGAAAAGAAGAAATATAGGAAAAAAAAAGGAAACATTGAACTTTTGTCAACATCATAATTTATAAACTCAAAGTTATGTATTTTATTTCTTCATATATATTTCTTTTAACAGTATTTTGCTTTAAGTCCTCCTTCTCTTTTGAAAATAGTAAATTTTTTGGTGACCCCCTTTTAGTGGAGTTAAGATTTACAATTTATATGTATAATAGAAATAATTAAGATATTGAAATGTAAAAATTATTTTCCAGCAACCTAATATATATCTGTACAAAGATTCCTAAGAAAACGAAGAAAAGAATGTTGAGGGGAAGTGAAAAAAAAAATTCCTATTGCTTGCAGTATCCAGATTTGTTTTCCTCTAGGAAGAATATATCTGCTCATAGAATTATTGCAGTCAGTCTTACTATGACTTTCTGGTAGAGTATTTTTTATGGTTTGAGTTTTAAGTTTTTATTTACTTATTGTCACTGATATTTTTTTTGTTCTAAAGGCTTAGTTTGTGCAATGGTATATATATATATATATATATATATATATTTATTCGTGTACGAATACGCATGAGTAGGAATTTGCTTACTTGTAATCTTGAACCAGACCTTATTCAGTGTGTGTGAGTATACGCCTACATGATCCAGGAAGAGAATACAAGCATGTGATTGTTTACCTTTTCAACTCGTTCCGACAGGGAGGGATTTGATGTATATCATTTCTCATTGACAACTTCTAGTTTAAAGCTTAATAGCAGTAGCATTTTCATTTTTCAGGTGTGTGCTGTGCAGTATTGCATACTTGGCAAACTTTTTACTGCAGGATTGCCAGCCAGAATAATAGTTTGAGTAGGGTCGCTTGGGAGAGCAAGTATGATGTTGAAAGACCTGAAACTTGTAAGGACCACAAGAACATCACTGACGAGGTGATCATGTGCATTCCTTGGGTGTATGATTACAATATATCTATCAATACAAATAATCTGTACTCACTTACAGAGTTCAAGTATTCTAATCTAGGACTAAAAATTTGAAAGCAATCATTTTCATATACTCCATAACATGATACATAAGGAAAAAATTTTAGTGCACAGATTATACGCGGAAAACCTTTTTCAAGACGGTGTGAACATGTAATGTTGGTTAGAAATGAAACAAATACATTAAATAAATAAAATGGTTTCTCTGTAGTGAGTGTTGACATTAGTCTTTTATAAAGAGAATTCAAGGAAAATATAGCTCCACAGTTTTCATTTTTTTCTTCAGTATGTGTTGGAACATACATTTTAAAATATGAATTCAATAAAAAAGGTATTTTCACAAAATCTCACAACAAAAACGTTTCTCTCCATTATGTGCTGATGTGTATTTTGAGATGTGAATTCAGTGGAAATCTAGTTCCACAGAATAATTGATAAATCCACAACTATTCAAAAAGATTTTAGATATAGAATATACAGATGAAAACATCTATTCTATCAAATAATACAAAATATAGTTTTTCCTCAAAAATGAAGAAAAAAAGAGGAGAGAAACTTATTGATGAATAGAAGATAATTTTGACTTCTAATCTTTTAGGATCAAATTGTAACATCTTTTTTTTTGAAAGTCCAATGTTTATTTAAAAATAAAAAAAGATATAGGATATGAAGATGAAAATGGTTACTATTTCGAAGATTATAAAACATAGAACTTCCCCTAGGATAGATACAAAATAAGAAAACTCACTGTCACATAATGAGGAACGCAGCTCAGACACTTGCAGCAGAAGAAATGAATTATGGTTAAGCATTTCCTCTGCCAAACAATATGAAAAATATTTCATGACAAATTAGCAAAAATATATTTATTACCAGAGCAAACATAATAGAATGGATACAGGAATTACAGTAAATACTAAGAGTACATTATGGAGTACATTACTTTATAGAATGAAAGCTGTTGTATGAAACTGCGTGAGGTATGACAGGAAGTCTGTTGGGGTAAAAGCCTTTTCCACCCCTGTCAAGAGACACACACTTATGAGTGGGCTATTTTTGCTGCATGTTTTATAATGCAGCATTAGTCAATCCAACAAGCAGCCATTAGAAGTACTATTTTGGAAAACAAGGAATGTAATCACTAAAGTTTTGATGCAGTCATGGAAACAACAGCATATCTATATCAAGTGTTTCTCATTCATGTTAGTTATCAATTTATAATTGTGGCCTTCAGTGAGTTCTTGATGTTGTGGGACTGGTCAGTCTCCCGTTCAATGATACCCAAATCCTTGTATTGTGGGACTGGTCAGTTTCCCATTCAATGATACCCAAAGCTTTGATGTAGAGGATATTCAAATCAATAAAAGCAGGAGGCCACATGATGACAGTATCATGATTGTGAAAATTCTTGGCGAACTACTCGTGAATCACATAGGCCATGTGAAAAGAAGCAGAGTCTTTTATAGGTGTTTCTCTCTTGTGTGTGTTGATTTGCATCTTTTTCAGATTTGAAATCTGTGAAAATAAAGCTTCACATGCTTAAAAAGCAAAAGCTTCTCTCAAGTGTGCAGTGACATGTGTGCTCTGAAATGTGAATTCTTGGTAAATTTAGCTCAACAGTTTTCAAATTAAAAAGGTTTTTCTCCAGTGTGTGTTGATGTGTGCTTCTGTAGACTATAATTCAGTGAAAACGTAGCTCCCCAGATTTCACAATGAAAATATTTCTCTCCACTATGCATTAACATGTGTGCTCTGAAATGTGAACTCTGGGTAAATTTAGCTCAACAGGTTTCAAATTAAAAGCTTTCTCTCCAGTGTGTGTTGATATTTGTTTTTATAGAGTGGAATTCAGTGAAAATGTAGCTCCACAGATTTGACAATAAAAATGTTTCTCTCCACTATGCATTGACATGTGTATTTTAAAATAGAATTCTGGGAGAATGTAGCTGCACGCATATCACAATGAAAAGGTTTCTGTACTGTGCATACTGATTTAGGTCTTTGAGATTAGAAACCTGTGAAAATAAAGCTCTACAAGTTGAAAAATGAAAGGATTCACTCAAGTGAGCATTGACATATGTATTTAGAGATGTGTATTCTGGATAAATTCAGCTCCACAGACTTAACTATGAAAAAGTTTCTCTCCAGTGTGTGTTAACATATGTGATTTGAGGCTTGAATTCTGGGAAAATTTAGCTCTACAAATTAGACAATAAAAAGGTTTCTCTCCAGTATATGTTAATAAGTGTCTTGTGAGATGATAATTCTGGGAAAATTTAGTTCAACAGATGTCAAAAGGTTTGAATTCCGGGAAAATGTAGCGCCACAGATTTGGCAATGAAAAGGTTTCTCTCCAGGGTGTGGTGACATGTGTTTTTTGAGATTTGAATTCCGGGAAAATGTAGTGCCACAGATTTGGCAATGAAAAGGTTTCTCTCCAGGGTGTGTTGACATGTGTTTTTTGAGATTTGAATTCCGGGAAAATATAGTGCCACAGATTAGGCAATGAAAAGGATTCTCTGCAGTTTGTGTTGATATGTGTTTTGAGATTTGAATTCCGGGAAAATGTAGCTCCACAGATTTCACAATGAAAATCTTTCTCTCCACTATGTGTAAACATGTGTGATTTTAGATGTGAATTCCAAGAAAATTTAACTCCACAGATTTAACTATGAAAACGTTTCTCTCCTTTGTGTGTAGACATGTGCTTTTTTAGACTGGAATTCTGGGAAAATACAACTCCACAGATGTCACAATGAAAAGGTTTCTCTCTAGTGTGTATAGACGTATGTCTTCTGAGATTTGAAAGCTGTGAAAATACAGCTCCACAGATTTCACAATGAAAAGGTTTCTCTCCAGTATGTACTGACATGTGCGTTTTCAGATATGAATTCCGTGAAAATTTACTTCCACAGATTTCACAATTAAAAGGTTTCTCTCCAGTGTGTGTTAACATGTGTTTCTTTTTACTAGAATTATCAGAGAATTTACTTCCACAGATTTCACAATGAAAAGGTTTCTCTCCAGTGTGTGTTGACATATGTTTCTTTTTACTAGAATTATGGGAGAATTTAGTACCACAGATTTCACAATGAAAAGGTTTCTCTCCAGTATGTATGGACATGTGTGATTTGAGATGTGAATTCCGTGAAAATTTAGTTCCACAGATTTCACAATGAAAAGGTTTCTCTCCAGTATGTACTGACATGTGTGTTTTGAGATGTGCATCCTGGGAAAAGCTACCACCACAGATTTTACAATGAAAAGGTTTCTCTCTAGTGTGTATTGACATATGTCTTCTGAGATTTGAAAGCTGTGAAAATGCAGCTTCACAGATTTGACAATGAAAAGGTTTCTCTCCAGTATGTATTGACATATGTGTTTTCAGATATGAATTCTGTGAAAATTTAATCCCGCAGATTTCGCAATGAAAAGGTTTCTCTCCAGTATGTATTGACATGTGTGTTTTCAGATATGAATTCTGTGAAAATTTACTTCCACAGATTTCACAATGAAAAGGTTTCTCTCCAGTATGTATTGACATGTGTGTTTTGAGACGTGAATTCTGGGAAAATCTACCTCCACAGATTTTACAATGAAAAGCTTTCTCCCTAGTATGTATTGACATATGTCTTCTGAGATTTGAAAGCTGTGAAAATACAGCTCTACAGATTTCACATTGAAAAGGTTTCTCTCCAGTATGTATTGACATATGTTTCTTTTTACTAGAATTGTGGGAGAACTTAGTTCCACAGATTTCACAATGAAAAGGTTTCTCCCCAGTGTGTGTTAACATGTGTCTTTTGAGATGTGAATTCCAAGAAAATTTAGCTCCACAGATTTCACAATGAAAACGTTTCTCCCCAGTGTGTGAAGCCATGTGTAGCTTGAGGCTGAAAATCAGAGAAATTGTAGTGCAACAGATTTGATTTGAAAAGCTTTCTCACCAGACTTGGTTGAAATTTGTGTTTTTGAGATATGACTACCATGAAAATTTAGCTCCACAGTTTTCAAAAACTAAATATTTTTCTCCAATGTTTACATGTGTATTTTTACACTGGAATTCCAGGAAAATGTAGCATTACAGATTTCACGGCTTAAAGGTTTCTCTCCAGTTTTTAATCCACAAATTTCACTGAGTAATCATCTTACTTTTTCATGATTGCTGATCATGATCAAACCTACAGAGGAAAAAAATAAATTAGAAAACAACTGATATAATAAAACCAATTATTCATGAATAAAGAAATCTTTTGACTTCTTTTAAAATTTACATTTTTTTTTATTATAGACTATGTTGCTGTAAAGACAAATTTATGTAATGAATATTCTACAAGATATCAAAGACTATGCAGAATTTTAGATCAACAAATAAAGGAAGGTAAAAACATTGATAAACTATTGTTCTAATTTAACCGAACAATTCTGTAAACTTTCATTTTATGTGTAGGAAAAAATCAAATACACTTTCATTCCAAATGAATGAATCTAGAAAAACTGATGGACTTGTGTTAAAATCTAAAATAGAAATTACATAGATTTTTATTTTATAAGCAAAGAATTTTAGACAAAATCGTTTGAAGTTAAAAAAAAATTCATAATGCACTATTCAAATCTAATAAAAATTGTAAATAAAAGACTTTTAGACCAAAATGTATGAAAGTCAAAACATTGAGAATGTATTAATCAAATTCAACACAGCAAATATATAGACTTTTATTATATAAGTAATCTAAGATCATGAAGACATTTTGACCCAAACAAATGAAAGTAGAAAAATTGATAAACTTCAATTCCAATCAAAAATCATGTATAGTCCAGTTGCCTGGGATTGTAGAATATATCAACTGATTTTCTGCAGAGGATTTAGACTTCTCTAATCAGTGTCTTGGATATGACATTAAATTATTTGATAGCAAGCTCTAGGGAATATGGAGTACCATTGCTCCCAGGTTCACTCATACCAAGATTGGCAGCACCTGATAAGGTCCTATCTATTGGTCCAACAGAACTGTTTGGCATCTAAACAGTCTGCAAGCAAATGACTATTTAATTGAATTGTTAGTAATACCTGAAACTATTTAAATGTGTTACTAAATTGAATTATTGGTATTATATAGCAATACTTTGAACCATTTGACCTTGGGCAAATAAATGAATAGTGCTGAATAGAATAATTAATTTAAAATAGGAGAATTTGTAACAACTGCACTGTTTGAAAGTGTTTAATATCGAATAGAATTATGAAAGTTAAATAGCAATAACTGAAACCATTTAACTGTAGAAAGAATAGCAATACTAGTCTGCAAAAATTACTTTCAACTCATTTAGAAATTAAATAACCAACAAATTATGTGAACAAAGAAATAAAATTCTCACTGTTATATAGCTATACTTTAAACCATTTAACTGTGGGTAAATAAAGTGATCTCTGGTTCATAAAAATTTTATTAACAAAATATGTTTACATATCATATATTCAATAGATATGTATAAAGAGGATTTGGCATTGAATAACCTACAAAGGTTGATATGCCATCAAACCCAACCAACCAAACCGAAGATAATGTAGAATTTAGACACAAATCAACGTAGAAAGATTCATAAACTTCTATTCAAATCTAATACATAAAGTATAGGGATTTTTAATATATAATCAAAGATCAATTAGATTTTCGACAAATAAGAGACGGTAGGAAGATTGATAAACTACTATTCAAATTTAAAACAGAGATTATAAAGAGTTTTATTTTAGGAATAATTTCAGATGGGATTTCTTTATGTTTAGAATATTTCACAAACTATCGAATCTTTAAATCATACACAACTTAAAAGATTTTCCTTTAAAAACAACCCACAAATCGAATATTACTTCTGACATTTAACCCTGACAGACTAGAGACCAGAGACGTCTAGAAAACGGGGGGGGGGGTATGAA
The DNA here is from genome assembly GCA_963585895.1 of Sepioteuthis lessoniana. Taxonomy (NCBI): domain Eukaryota; kingdom Metazoa; phylum Mollusca; class Cephalopoda; order Myopsida; family Loliginidae; genus Sepioteuthis; species Sepioteuthis lessoniana. The sequence continues at coordinate 60,577,266 of OY757908.1, forward strand.
TAATTCGTTCTCTGCTTTCAAAATCTTCTCGATACAACTACTCTTATCTGGATGATGAATGTAAATATCGCATTTCGAATTTTTTATAAAATTGCTGCAAACGTTAGAATGAAAGTAAGAAAGTAGATGTAAAACAAAGTTTTTACTTACACTTTCATTGAGTTTCTCATTCAGTTGTAAAATCAAAGAGTATTTAACTAACCTCTGCGACAATCGATTCACTGATGATGCTCTCTCAACCGTCTCCTTCGTCACTGCTTATTTTGTTTAAAGTGCTGACTCACTAGAAGGGAGATAATCATGTCAGCTTCCTTAATTTAGTTGGTTTTGAAAAGAAAAACAGTATATTTTCATCAGCAAAGCAAGACTATACTGTTGTTAGATTTCTAGATATTCACGAATAAATTTAGCTTTCTGATTTAGGGACAAAAAATTATCATTTTTATAAATTATTATTATTAATTATAGATGTTTTACTCTTTACAATTGAGTATAAAGCCCGAACATGTGGGCTTATCACCTGGTGGCTTCTACGAAACTTTAAAATACACTTAACATCTAAACCAGGCCTTCTAAATGTGCTCTATATATATCCCTGGGCAGTAAATAAAATTTTGGCCGGCAGAATAAAAGCATAGGTAACCATACGTTGAATTTAATCGTTAGAGGAAATATTTACAAATCTTCAAAATAAAGGAAATAATAATGCCAAATCCGTTGTATAAAGAGAATTACTATAAGAAAATTCCTCAATATATGGGTAAACTAGCAAATTTTCAGTATATTGGGAAAATATCTTAGGGGAGTTTAAATGTGTAATTTCAAACCGTTTTTTCCGCAGTTGTCTAGTTCAGATACTGATTCAAAAAGATAATACTGACGACAACATTTTAGAAAATAAAATTTATATAAAAGAAACAAAAGAAAAACTGGTTAGAAAGGGTAAACCGTCGCATATTTGTTGTAATTTGTGGTACTTATCAGAATAATAGTGTTAGACAAACTAATTTCTGTCGTTGCATACCGACTACTCAAATGTAAAATAACCGTTAAAAAAAAAACACAGTCATCCATGACGTCAGGTAAATGATGTTATCTAGCAGGATTCAAATGTCTACCGATTTGCGATTTCATTAAAATAAAAAATAAAAAAACAAAACACACACGTGGAGGGAGAAGAATAGCATTCGACCGGATATTAGCCTGACGACTGCCGCCCAGAAGATCAATGTAATGCATCTTTGCTGAAGAGGCTCCGCGCAAGGCTTCCGGGTGAGAATGCAACAAATTAATTCTATTTAACAAAATGCCTCTTTCAGCAAAGCATAAATCTTCCCCCTAAAAAATTCCCAGAACCGACTTGATCCAAGGGGTAGCTATATAAGAAGGGAGGGTGGAACACAGGAACACGCTACGGCTAAAAGGAGCTCATCTGAACCCTGACGGATTTAACGCGCGACTTGCTGTGAACGACTGCTGACCTGGCTACAACGCCGCCCCGTCCGCAACGACTACTCCCACTGAGATCATCTGGTATCCTTACCACCTTCATTTTTGTAAATTATAACAAGTGATCGTATGAACTCTGGTTTCAAACACACTCTCGATTCACTAACTCACTGGAGATTGTACGGTACAAAATTTGTACAGTTGATTCTTCGTTTTATCACCTTGTTTTTCCTTCCTTGTTAATAATAATTGTTTAAAACCTTCAACTTGTGTTTGTCTTTTCCTTGCCACCATACGCTGAATATAACAATGAGTTTTCCACCTCAACCGGAAACGTGAGTTATCATATTAATAATAGATGTCATCCCTGTAATATACTGTGACGAGGCTTGCATTAAGAAGAAAATTGATATTCTGTGTACATTCAAATTTATTTAGAGAGCTGTATAAAACACATGTGTACTTACTGAAACCCTGAGGAGAAAATGAGTGAAGATTTGTTTTTATCTCTGGAGTGACGTCATTGAAGATATCCCCTTGTAGCAGAAAGAACTTCGTATGTTTGGCGCGTAAATTATTTTGACCTTTGGTCTCGTCATATAATTTCACCCAATGGGGATGACGAATCCCATTTGGCCCGGACAACTTTCCCGGGCATATCGAATTCGGTGAAAGCCCACCAAACTACCTCTTCCTCAGCAACCTATAGACAAGACGGACGTATTTCTGTCCGCTCCCTTATCAGCAGCAACTCACCACTATAAGGATAGAGCCGTCTGGTTCATGGACACTTTGTGTCTACCCTTTTAGACCCAGGGTTTCCCTGATGCAAATGAACAAGATTTATTAATTCCACCTCTTACAAATCAGCTACTTCATTCCCGGAGAACATTTTTTGGAGACTTCTCTCCTACTGCAAACAGGACCACGCATCACGGCTGAATATTTCATTCCTGATCTACCGTCTAATTCATGGACCTTTGGGTCTACACTTGTAGATCCAGGGTTCCACCGTTGAATACGAATTAGACGAATTAATTCCGCCTCTGACATAAAAGCAACTTCATTCCTGGACAATCTTTAAGGAGACAGCGATTACTTCTCTCCCACAGCAGCCAGGACCACACATCTACGGTTGAACATTCATTCCTGTTCTACAATCAGCAACTCAATAATTGCCATGTCTACAACGACGTATAAATCCGCTCTGACATTTAGCTGCAGTGATTCTTTCTCAACTCGATAACTATTTCTTCCTCCCGACGAGACTTGCAGCATAAAGGTACTCTTTATTCTGGCAGCCATTAAACCGTCTTGAAAACCTTTCGATATATCGTTCCGATTCATTTATTTTCCTTTAAATATAACGTGAAGGTAATTCGTTCCACATTACCGTTATACCCTCGAGGGATAACTTGTTATGAATATATTACATCTACGCACTTGATGGTTTTTTTCTGAAGTCTCTTAACTAAATAAAAGTTTAATTTTCTGTTTATAGGTCCATTTTTTTTGTGGTTTCACTGTCCAAGCAGATTGTCGCAGTTGTCCTGCATTGTCTTCCTCTTTTGAACCTCGTTGAATTTTTTTTATTCCTTTGGTTCTCCGTGGTCCTTGTTCGTGTTCACTATCTGATAGTGGATCTGCTCTTCCCCTCTGTTTTGTGGTGGAGGGCTCCATGATCTTTCTTCTGTCACAACCATCATCTGTATTTTTAGCAGATCCTTGTTGAAGGACCGATAAATACGTCGATCCCATTAACTTTTGAAAAATAAGTGATTGACGACCAACTAGGCAAAAATGACAAAGGTAAGAGGGTTAATTCGAAAGGCGAAGATTTATTCGGCGAATTGATAACAATAAAAATCGGTCCGTTCAGGGACGAGGATGTAATCTGTAATCTGAATTGGTGTGCGCAACTGCTAAGTCGCAGTTCCGAAACTTAAGATACTGCTCGCAAAGTCTGGATGATCGGAGACCCGGTTGTGCAGTATTTTGATTAACCGGGGATATGTCGATATGGCCCCGGTGAGTCATGCTAGTCCGAGCAAGGGTTGTTCGTAGACTATGTTGATGCTGAAGTCCAATGCTGGGTGAAGCTGGTCTGCAGTTATTGCTGTTGCTTGTTGGTGTGGGAGCTGCTGTTGGGTGACGCTGAAGTTGGTCTGCAGGTGTTGGTAGCTTGAAGGTGCAGTAAATGCTACTACTGAAGCTGGAGCCGGAAAGGTGTAGTGAGAAGACTAAAAGTGGTCTTAGAAGATTTTCAGAGGTTAGCTCTTAGAAGAGCTGTTTGACTTTCTGAGGCTAGCACTTAAAAGAACTCTTTGAATGAGAAGAGCAGTTGTGTTGGTTTGGGTTACTTGTGCTGGGTCCACAGGTGTGTTTGGACCCTGCGTCATCTGCTGGCTAGAGTCAAGACAACGGCTGTGTTAGGCCTGGAGCTGTGCATCTCTGGCAGCTGCTGCTGATAAGGCCTTGGTCGAGGTGCTATAACCAGAGAAGGTGCCCGTGGTGTAATGGTTATCGTCGCAGGAATTGGACACGGCGACATGAGTTCAAATCTTGGACGAGACTGATTGCATTTCACATAGCACTAATACCCTTGGGAAAGGTATCAATCCAATTATTCTCCCTCCAGCTATGGGTAAATAGTAGGGCAGACTAGGTTTTTCAGGCTTGGTGAGGCAACTAGTCTAGGAGAAGGAAAACTATGAATTCAAACCTGTTAAACTCCGCTTAAAAATTGAACTCGTGTCATATCCTGCCCGAGCGGGGGATGGGAATGGAGGCTCCTGTGGTATAATGGTTATTGTCCTAGGAAATGCGTCATATCCTGCCCAAACAGAGGGGTTGGTAAATAGGATAACCAGAGATGGTACTGATAACCTTCCCCGCCCACCGGCTGTCTCTGCCGGAATATGATATTTGTTTCAGCTTCCCACCAAATCAATGACTCGAAAGTCGAATTATAGTGGGGTTTAGAGAATGCTCGGGCCTTGCGGGACTATGCTAGTCATCTGCCTACTTAGTACAATATGGCAATGATGACCCTAGCTGGACACTGACCCAAACGTTATTATAGCTTAAACTAGACCACGAGGTCAAGTGCTATTTAAAGGTGTTAATAATGTAGCTCGTCCACCCCAACTGAAGCTGGGGACCTTTCGGCCTCAAGTCTGCCATTGAATTTTGACAATCCGGCACGCGGGCAAAATTTGATACTTGTCTCTGTCGCCCACCAGACAGGACCCAACACAAAGTCAAATGATCCGAAGGTCAAATTATAGTGTGGGTTAGAGGAGGCGACGGTCAAGCACGAGCCGAGGCTCGATCCTGCCGAACCCTGCCGGTCAATGGCCCACCCAGCGCAATGTCGGTCTGATGAGCCAAGCCAAACATGGACCCAAACATGGGTCTAGGCACGGACGCCTGACTACAGTCCGAAAAAGACAGCATTCGGGCGAAATTTAATAATAGTTTCTGCCCACCAGACAGGACTTGACACAAGGTCAATGACCCGAAAGTCGATTATAATGGAGACTAGAGAAGGGAAGGTCGGGCACAAGCCGAGGCTCGGACCCTGCTAGACTATGCTGGTCATCGGGATACTTAGTGCAATGTAGGCTTGATGAGCCTTGTTGAACATGTAACCAAACATGTGTCTATAGAATACATTTTTTTAGCCTTAAAATAATCAACAAAAACATGCATAAGAACTGCAATAAAGATATTTTTTGATCCACCACTAGAGTATAAATAACAACGAACAAGCCAGTCAGTCATTCAGTCATTCAATTCATTCCTTCCACGGTCAAAAGTTCATTTCTTCCTACAAAAAAGGCTCGAAGGAAAAGGCATGCGACTTTCTTTTATCAATGCGACATGTCGCCAAAATCTTAAAAAGACACACGTTCGGACTTAATGAAAGCCAAGACCCATACGTTCGGCCCATCATTCATATACACATACATATAACCACATATGTAAGTAATGACAATTATTTTTATCCAATTTATTTTGTCCAAACATGGAACCATTTCTTTGATAGACTTTATTAACATTTAAACACACACACACACACACACACACACACTCACGTGTGAACAATCTTATTTTCATCTAACTGGCCATAACTTATTTCTACAAAAGACCACTCGTACATCATGTTTCTCATTTATTTTAATTCTTGTTTTGTTGTGAATATTAAATTGTTTGTTTATCATATGTTTGCATATTCCATTTGTTTTACGTATTTGTAAAAATTCGTGTTGTATTTGTGGTGGAACTAATTGTGAAGTAATACCCTTAAAATACGGACGAGAACTCACTCTCACTCGCTACATGCACTCACGACAGGTCCAGGCACGAAAGTCTGATTATAGCTTGAACAGTATCAAGAGGTACAGTGCTATTCAAGGGTGTCAGAGGTGTCAATAATACAACTTGCCCACCCGAAGGTGGCCCAGCCCAGTCGAAGCCGGGAGCCTTTAGGCCTCAAGTCTGCTACTGAGCATAGACAGTACAGCACTATATAGGGGCTGTCCATCACCACTCTGCTAGGTTGCGTAAATTGCTTCTGTACACAGGAATATTCTTTATTAGATATAAGTGACAATGAAATACTTCATCATACTTTGAAGAGGAACTTTTTAATATAATTTATTTCATTTTTTAATTACGAATTTATCTCCGAAAGACAAGCAGAATTAATCCGTTTCGAAAAATACTTCGTGTGTATTGTATTTATCCTACGTCCCACCAACGTACGAATATGGCACAAGGCCGTTTTTAAGGTGGGTCCTGTCGCAGGGCCGTAGCCCAACGCGATAGGCAGTTCCAAAAATGCCTCGGACCCCGTCGGCATTCCCCTTTTCGGGGCGCCTCAGGCGCCGGGCGATAAACCCAATCCCTCCGAAGAGGGTTAAAGCCTGGGGGGAAGGCCCCCTGAGGCCAGAGGTGATGTATCCAGTGGTGGAACACACCCGACCGAACCGTGCAGCACGCAACCACAGCCGGTCGAGAGCGCCCCACCACAGGACACAAAAGAGCTTCGTGTGTAAGTAATGGAAGTTCTCTCATGACGTATCTACAACGTTTTGTTGTCTGACGTCATGGGTGACTCAGCGTTTTCTCTAAACATGGGATTTCGTTGTTGACGTGTGTTTGCCAACACCATGAACGAGCATGGTGTTAATTCAGTTTTTACGATGCCGGTGTCACTCAATCCTTTCTTTATAGTGTCTCGTATTCGAACTGGGTCTCGTGGTTTTAATAATTCCAGTTCCCTTGTTTGTTTGGCCCTCTGTCTGCCTCTTTCTTTGAGATTTACACTTATGTTGCTCTTATTTGTTAGCTCTTGGAAGTTATTTCTTAATTTTCTCCTCATTTACATTTCAGCAGGTGATAATCCATGTTCACCTGGGGGAGTTCGATAGATTAGTAACCTTAACGACGATAGATTAGTAACCTTAACGAAGTATGTTATTTTTTATAGTTATCATAGTTTTTTCCATCAGTTCATTTGATTGTGGATATAGCGTTGATGGAGTTGTTCTTTTAAAGTCCCACGCTGTCGCAAATTGTATATATTCTGTTGATGCAAAACATGGTCCATTGTCTTAGAATACTTCTTCAACTACACTAAATCGGCTGAAGCTATGTTGCATCGCTGTAATTATTGCTTCACTTGTTTGATTTAGTATTTGGTATAGATTTGGCTAATTTAAGTGGCTATTCACTATTATTAAATTATGTCTAGAACATGAGGGCAGATGATATTACCATTTTGGCATAAATGCTAAATGACGTAGTATCGTTCTGTTGTCTCTTGTTATTTCTATAGAAAGGAAACAAACAATGAACGCATAGATACTGATGGCTTTCAAACTAGTAGTTTAATGACTGCTTGGGAGGAAGTTTTCCTTATGCCGCGAGTTGAATAGAATGGACAATCATTTGTAAATGGCTATGCGGGAGATTAGTGCTTAGCTAGAAGTTTCGGGTCCAAATAATTTAGGAGGGAGAAATAATTGACCAGGAAATTGTCTCCTACGGTAAGCAGAGGAACAAATGTTGAAGTGTTCTCTCTCAAGATGGATAGTCTCTCTCTGCTGTTGGAATCGTCCTGAATTGGAGAGAGAAATGTTATCTCTCGTATCGGCTGGTCTTGCCTTTTGCCAGCCAAGCGGAATGAGAAAAGTAAAGAGAGGTCGCAAGTGTTTAGCGCTGCCATTTATGGTGCCCGGTGAGGTGTTCCTGGGCAGAATGGCATGGGTCTTTCTAAATGGATGAAATGTATAATTTCAAAATTCAAATGGCAAAACAATTCCCGCACGAAATAATGGTTTGCAATTCTTTCTGCAACAAACGCTCCGCCACCAGAACGAATGTCGGTGAGCACATGATGTTCGAGAAATAACATCGTTTGTAACAGAAAGAAGGAGAGGAACATAAGAGTCTCCCGCACAGGAATGTAAAAATTATACTATGAAAACAACAAAGGAGAATGTACAACAAATTGCATTTAGATGAAATTAGTCCTGGACAGTTTATTCGGCCAGTGAACCGCCCTTCCTGATTGTGTTTTGTATAATGTTTCTATTTGTGGCGGTCGATCAGGTGTGGGTGGAGGCGAAGGTGAAGGTTTCGGTGTGTGCAATGGTGATTGCAAAGGATTAAAAATGGGTGTGTCACCTACGTTCAAATCAGTGGTGTCACACTCAAAATGGGCCTTCTTAAGACGATCGACGGACACAATTTCAGTGCGGCCGTTCATGTTCAGCTTAAAATGTTTTTCAGCCCGTGATAAAATTTTGAATGGTCCTAGATAGGGGGAATTGAGAGGGCCATGGACTGCATCATTTCGTACAAACACATGAGTCCATTTATCCATGTCTCGAGGAACATGGGTAGGGGTAGTCTGAGGACGAATAGCAATAGGCGGTAGCTTCGCAAAATATGTATGAAGTCGAGCTACATATGAGGAAAGATCTATGCTTGAATTATTTATCGGAGTAAACATGGTCCCTGGCAAAGCAAGATGTGTGCTATAAAGAAGCTCGGACGCTGAGTACCCGAAATCAGAGTTTATCGCTGAACGACGACCGAGGAGGACAATGGGCAGAGTTTCAGACCAACGCTCTGGACTGTTAGAAGCCCGCAACGCAGCCTTTAATTGTCTATGAAAAGCTGGATTGGAAGCTGGATGGTGACTGGTTGTGTGAATATGTCGTATACCCAATATTCGCGATAACTCACGAAAGAGGGAAGCTTCAAATTGCCTTCCACGTTCTGTGGTTACCTACTCTGGACATACAAAGCAGGACACCCAAGTGGAAAAGAAAGTTTTTACAATAGTTTCAGCAGTGATGTCAGGAATTGGTGTGGCTTCAGGCCAACGTGAGAAACGACCGATACAGGTTAAAATGTAGGAACAACCAGAACTAACAGGCCACGGAAGGAGGTAAAATGAATTAACACTGACCTGTATTATGCACAAAAAAAGGAAAAAGGAGTCCTCTGAAAAGAAGAGAAAACTAACCTCATGCAATGCAACACATTTTTTTTCATCTGTGTTGCTCGAAAGTATAGTGATTAAGGGAAGTCTCAGTCACACCAGTTCTCGCAGTAAATTAGACTAGCTTGGTAATTTAAAAAGGAAGTGGGGAACAAATTGTATGGCGGTAGTCACTAAAGTGTGTAAGTAAGGTAAAAAGGTCGTTTTCTTTTGGTAGTGGTGAAATGAAATATATGTGTGTGTCGTGTCAGTATTTCTCTCCAAGTGCGCGAACTTTCAACTTGAGACTTTATTTTTGCTTTTTCGGCAGTTTCTTTTCAGTCGCTTGTATTTGCTGGAAAAAATATTCATAAGTCGTGTTGAGGAGATAGTTATTTCACGTGGGTATGTCATTCATTTCACTTTTTTTTTAGCTTTAAAATGAAGGTTTTTAACGGCAGCATGGAATAAAGAGTTTACGTTTACGCTGCAAGTCTCGTAGTAAGGAAAGAAGTAAGGAAACGAAATGAAGTTATGAGAGAGTGGAGAAAGCAGCGTGTGTCGTTGGGCGTGCGAGGGAGATATATTCGCCATAGTGTAGCAAAAGTGTGTTTGCTGTTTGAGGAGAGAAACGTTGAAGTCACCGAGAGTTTGTGGTTCTGGTTGTTTCGGGGAGAAGCGTGAATGTCTCCAGAAAATGTTGCCCGGAGGTGAAGTCGCTAGGTGTCGGAGCGGAATTCTGCATCGCAGTCGACATAGCCAATTTTGGGGGTGACATAAAGTTGTTTCTGTGTGTGGCGTATTGAATTTATCTAATTCATATTCAACTAGGAACACTTGGTCAAAGAGAAATAGACCCAAAGGATCCATAAATTAGACTGCTTCCCTCATTGTGTCCATGCTGTTTCTGCTATTGAAGAGCATTCTGCACTAAACGAAGTTGTTCTGCCAAAAAGGGTGTTTCACGGTTTCCCCAATTTTTGCTGCCCAGAAAGGTGATTTGGATTGAATAGGATAATTCATCCCGATTGGGTGAAATTATGCGTCGACCCTAACGGTCGAATTAAATAATGCACCAAACAAAAATACGAAATTCCTTCTGCTACATGTCTGTTACTGTGTCTACACAGATCTATACATGCTTTTCGCTATGGTCACGTTGGTATTTGGTGGTTAATAAGAGGTTGCATCGGTTGAGTATTTCTGGAGGTTGTGGGGTATGTTGCTAAAGGTCACGGGCAAAGGGCAAAGCGCTGATGCCGTTTGATTATCTGACTCCATATTTTGGTTATTTTATTTTTCCCCCACGTTGACTAGTCGGTGTAATGCCTTGCCCAAGAAAGTCCCCAAAAGAATTATGCAACAAAAAAACAGCAACATCTAAGAGATGAAGATGTTTCTTTTATACTTTCCTTTATTTATTGAGTTCAACAACCATTCGATGGATGAAGGAGTTTTTCCTGAATACATAGAAATATTTAAATCCCCATTTAAGGTGTCAAAAATACGTTAATCGTTTCGTATATGTATTTATCCACATTTGGTATTTCGGGCTTCCATAAGGGTTAGTTTTCTTTTGGAAGTTTGTCAAAGTCCGGCAAGGGTTAGTTTATAGTTCAGTTATGGGTCTTGTATATTTCGGCATAATGCTGACCGAGAGAGAGCTGCTACTGGGTGAAAGGGACCTACCAACGCTACGTCCAAAGACGTATGCGTGGTACCCAGACACGTCAGCAACGATGTTGCCAAAACGCTGGTCACTGCCTGAAAAAGAAAAGAAAGTATGTTCACCTTTGTCAAGAGGATGCCTTTTAACTTTTACGCATGCGTCATCCCCTTTTCCTGTTATATACCTCTGGGATTTTCTGCAAATTTAATAGTTTTCTTTTTCTTTTTTATTTTTAAATTTGATTTTAAATTTATTTATTTATTTGTTCCCTACGAGGTCATAGACAAGTTAGACTCTTGTACTATTCGGTCAATGTCTTTGTTTATACCGGGCCGAAAAACGGAAACTCAGGCTGGGCGTTTGCATTTCTCTTGACCTTGATGACCCGCATGCATCTTTTCCAGGATATTTGTTCTTAATTGGGCTGTTATTACGACACGTTCTCCTTTCAGTACGATGTTGAGGAACAGGAACAATATGAAAATTTATTTCTAAGAAAAAATAAAGCCGACCACGGGCGGCACTTGATTTGGCCAGAGTGGAAAATGGAGAAGGAATCCCAGACAATACGCCACCAAAAACCTAGCTCCTCTTTTTGTCGAGAACTACTCCTGAGACACTCAGTACAAATTAGGGGACCAAATTGAAGGCACGAAAACTTAAGACAGAAGAAAGGTTTCATCACTCGCTTTTTAATAGCCTATAACTATTTTAAACGGGTTGAAGCTTCCGAAGAAATAAAAGTAAAATTAAACGAAAGTCGACTACTGAAATTCTACCAAGTTAACCAACTGAAAGAAAATTCAACCGAGAATTCAGCTGAAAAGAACTTTAAAGAAGACTCGAAATTAAATGAACACTCAAACATCTCGACAAAACTAAAAAGAAAAGAAAAATACTCAAATTCAAAGAACTTTGTTTCCTGGACACTCAGATCATTTCCCACAAATTGTACTAAAATTTGCAACAGTTCATCTTTTCTATCCCTCTCTTTCTTGTTTCTTTTGCATAGGATTACTTCTTGAAAAAAAACTTTCTGGTCTGTGTTATCTTTTCGAATCAGTGTCCGACCTAGAAAGATGCGGAACTTACCGTTAGAATTTTCCGTTTAATATTACACAATAGAGCCCCCTAAAAACAATAGCCAGTTAAATATTAAACTTGGCTTTAGTGTCATTCTCTTCATATCAAATTTTACCCTTTTAATTTCCTTTTACAACTCTGTTCTGTGGTTAGAGTTGGGTTTTACTTGTTTTTTTGTCGCTTTTAATTGTTTCTGGCCAACTATGCGTGATGCCACTTTTTAGTATTTGCATCGTCGGGTCGGATACTGTCATTTGTTTTATTTCCTTCTTTTTTTTGTTGTCAGTAATTAGCATGTTGCGGAGACAATAAGCACGTCGACTCTGCAAATGATTTATAAGGTTAAGCGTGTGAGTAATGACAGCCAAAAATCAATGAAGGAAACAAAGGCGGGGTAACACTATAACTAAGAGGACAATTTATTGTCAAATTTACATGGGCGTATGTAAAGTTCAAGATAAGTGACGCTAGACGTTCGATGCGGATAGCTGACGTTCGTCGAGTCTTAGACGTGCAACTGGATGTTCGATGCAGGTAGCTGATGTTGGTGGAGTCGTAGATAGGTGCAGCTGGACGTTCGGTGCGGGTAGCTGATGTTGGTCGAGGCTAGTCGATCGAAGTCCCGGTTTTTTAAAAGATATTGGATAAACCGGGAGGGATGTCGAAGTAGTTGCTACCCTGTACAAATGCTAAGGCAGTCCGTACAGCGAGTCGTACGTGGACTGGATGCTGCATTGCTGGAGCGTCGTGGGCGAAGTTGGTGTTGGCAGTTTGGTCGCGTAGAGTCGAGCGAGCGTAGTGACTAAGGATTTACCGTGTCTAAGAACTTCAGACCAAGTGAACGGACAGTGAAACCGTGGCTAAGGTTTGGCAGGCCTTTGCACATACAAAGTTGAGCGAGCGAATCGGTGAGGCTAGGGCTTCGTCATGCCCTTTGCTGTGCGGACGTATCGGAGACGGTATCTAAGGCTTTTCCGTGCCAAAGCTCTGCGGACATATCGAAGACGGTAGCTTTTGCTGTGCCAAAGCAGTGTGGACGTGTCAGAGACGGTAGCTAAGGCTTGCTGTGCCAAAGCTCTGCAGTATCGAGCGAACAGGCCAGGAGACCGTGGATAAGATTGGCAGTATCTTAGCGCTACGCAGATAGGGAAGCTGTAGCTAAAGGCTAACCTGTGCTTTTAGCGCTGCGCAGCTAAACAGACGAACGGAACCGACCGAATGGTTAAGACCGGATGGTCTTAGAGTCCTCTACGTGTGTGCCGTCTGGCCCTCTGCATCGATGAGTCTGTAAGGACCATCCGAGATACTCCAACCCGCAGAAAGTGACCTCTAATGGTCCTTAAAAGGACCTATTTGCATATCTAAGTGAGGCAAGGTGAATGCAACCACGAGTGGGATTAAGCCTTGAGGCAAGACGAATGCAACCACGAGATGTAGGATTCAGCCTTGGAGAGCCTCGCTCTGAGAGCTGGCTCCTGAGAGTTTCGTAAATATGACCTCCATTTTTTTTTTTCCGCTGCAGGACCCTTGTTTATATAAAGGGAACGCTATGTCACATTACTGGGCTACGTAAATAAAAAGTTTGTCTATCAAAACTAGTTTTGAATGTAAAGTCCTTCTTTAACCTGATATAGGCAACCGAAGATAATTCACTCCATTTTAATTGAGTTGCTTTTGGCAGATGTGTTCTGTAAATGTTATAAAATGAAAATTATTTTCTTTTCGTAGCTGTAACCGCAGGTCAGGGTCGTAAAAGGTTTCGTCATTTCCGGATGTTGTGTTTGTAGGGGTGTGAGTAATCCGATCTGTTTATGTTTGTGAATGGGTCGTGAGAAGCACATATTTGATCAAATTGGGCTTCAATGTCAAGGGCAGTTTGTTCTGTGATTTTTTTATATTATCCGCCATTGCTGCACGCAATAATCATCCCCTGCATGTATAGACTTTCCTAGAATGTAGCGGACATGCAGATTGTATTTTTGCACCTAGAGTCAAATCCTTTGTAGCCTTGCTGAACAATCATTCAGCGCTTTTTAAAATATAGCTACAAGTGCCTTGTGGTCTGTTTCTAATTGCACTGGTCTTCCATAGATGTACTGATGGAAGCGGTCACAAACAAACTGTATCGTCAAGCCTTCTCTTTTTTTCGGGACATGTCAGCTTTGTGTCTCTGTTATTGCTCTAGGTGCATATGCGACAGGTAGCCACTTGCCTTCATGTTGCTGCTCAAGTATAGCACCTGTAGAGAAGAGGAAAATCTCGTATTTTGGTTTGGCGCGCAATTGAATTCAACACTTAATTTCACCCAATCAGGATGACTTATCCTATTCAGCCCGGATCTTCATTTCCGGCTTGCCAAACGGGTGAGCGGCCAAACCCACTCTCTTTGGCTTGAGTCGGTGACCAGAACAGACGTTCCTCTGGTCGTCCCTGCTTAGCGATGCTTTTTAACATAGAAACACCACCAGCAGCAACATGGACACTCAACGAGGGAACCGTCTAATTTATGGATTCTTTACGAGGAATCCCAGTTGAACATAAATTAGAAACATACAACATGCCTCGCACAGGCCCATCTTTGTGTCACCCCAAAAATTGGCTATGTCGATCTGAGCGTAACTCTGCTCTCGACACACTAGCTCCCATTTCACTTCTGGTCCACATTAATGGAGATAACGCATACTCTCCCCCAAATACCAGATACAAAACTACACGGTGACTTTAAACACAATCCCTCACACGTCCAGCAACACACGCTGCCATCACATCTCGCTACGCCATTTCGTCTACAACACTAACAAGCCTAAACTCCACGAGTCTTCCAGCACCAAAAGCAAACCATATTCCATGTTGCAAATAAAAACTTTCTTTGTTGTTTTGTTAAAGAAAAGTTTCGTCATTCATTTGTGTTGCCTAAAAAATTTAGTGTTAGATAAATTAACAATTTCTCGAGCTGCTATGAATTGGTGACCCCGCATGGCACCTTCTGAATTGCGAAACAAATAAAAACTATTTGTAACAACACCTTTCGACCTTCACCATCTTACTTCTTCTTCATCCACCTTTTATTTCACACCAATTAGCGAGGGCCTTACAACACTCAGCGAGGAAACAACACAACGTAAACACACATACGTTACACCCAAATTTCCCTCGCTAACAAACCAACTTCTCCAGCTAAAATTATCCTACACTAAACCTCATACCAAAACTCTGGTTACAAAATGGTTTCCCCTCGCTAAACAATAATACTCACTTCAAACATCACTAAAATGGTAACCTCGTAAACGAACAAACTTCTGATACCAAATACAGCGTTAACGAAACACAGCCTTACGAACATGCATCATTCCACCACGAAAGAAAAAAAACAGCGAAACATCGAGAAAAATTTTCAAATGTTCCCGCCGAACTAATTTCAAGGACAATGTAAGATAGACGAAAATATGAAACAACGTGGAAATTTTTTCAGCAAAACTTTATCTATCAACACTTTTTCACTTCCCAACTAGCAAAATAGGTAACTTTTTAACTTTCACTCACCCTACTCCTATTTTGTTTTCTTCAGCAACGTGGTTTATCTCTCCCACTACTTCAGTAAACCACCAACGACTGCTAGGAATTTCAGAGGACACCCCCCCCCCAAAAAAAACCCACACTACTCCTCTGAACTATACTGCTACTTCTGTAGGCCACCTTCTCGGCTCATTAACTTTTTTCCCAAAGTGACATTTTGTTTAAAAAAAAAACATACCACGAAGTACACAAAAAAAGAACTAAACAGGACACTTTGCCTTTTTTTTATTAATTTGCTTTTGCTCGTTTTTTATATATGTATGTATTTTCCATTGTTTGTATTTTGCTCTTTTGTGTTGTGAGATTCGTGGCTCCTTTCTTTTATTTCCCTTCACTTACAATTTTTTGTATCGAATATCAGGTGTACTCCATACCTGAAATTCTGGGGCCAACCTATTTAGAGAAGAGGAAAATCTCGTATTTTGGTTTGGGGCGCAATTTAATTCAACGCTTAATTTCACCCAATCAGGATGACTTATCCTATTCAGCCCGGACCTACATTTCCAGCTTCCAAAACGGGTGAGCGGCCAAACCCACTCTCTTTGGCTTGAGACGGCGACCAGAACAGATGTTTCTTTGGTCGTTCCTGCTTAGCGAAGCTTTTAAACATAGCAACACAACGAGCAGCAACATGGACACTCAACGAGGGAACCATCTAATTTATGGATTCTTTACGAGGAATCCCAGTTGAACATAAATTAGAAACATACAACATGCCTCGCACAGGCCCAACTTTGTGTCACCCCAAAAATTGGCTATGTCGATCCGAGCGTAACTCCGCTCTCGACACTCTAGCTCCCATTTCACTACTGGTCCACATTAATGGAGATAACGCATACTCTCCCCCAAATACCAGATACAAAATTACACGGTGACTTTAAACACAATCCCTCACACGTCCAGCAACACACGCTGCCATCACATCTCGCTACGCCATTTCGTCCACAACACTAACAAGCCTAAACTCCACGAGTCTTGCTGCACCAAAAGCAAACCATGTTCCATGCTGCAAATAAAAACTTTCTTTGTTGTGTTGTTAAAGAAAAGTTTCGTCATTTATTTGTGTTGCCTAAAAAATATAGTGTTAGAGAAATTAACAATTTCCTGAACCGTTATACACCCAATCCTTTTTTGCTCACGTCACATGAAATTGTTATTGATAGTTACGGATTGTAGAATTGTATCTCAGGTTGTGACGATAGCAACTTTTTCTGTTCGTTGAATTCTTTCTCATATTTTAGTCCTCATGTGAAGACTACGTTAGCTTTTAGTAAACTATTCACGTGAAATGTTCATTGAGAAAGATTCTCTGTATATCTAGCAAGATATTTGACGATGCCAAAAATCTTGCAACGTCCACTTGTTCCTTTGGTGTTGTGAATTCTACTATAAGCTTCACTTAGGCTTGGTCTGGTTTTAAGCCATTGGCTGTGAGTCGGTCGTTCAGGAATGTTAATTCCGTTGTGGCAATTTGACATTTTTCTCTGTTGAGAGTTAGATTATTGCTTTTACAAATATAGAGCTCTTTCCTCACCGTTTGTCAATGTGATTAGGAGGTGCCCTTGGTGTAATGGTTATCGTCGTAAGAAATGAACACGGCGACACGAGTTCAAATCCTGGACGAAACTGATTGCATTTCACACAGCGCTAATACCATTGGGAAAAGTATGAATCCAATTATTCTCCCTCCAGCTATGGGTAAATAGTAGTGCAGACTAGGTTCTTCAGCCTTGGCGAGGCAACTAGTCTAGGAGAAGGAAAACTCTGAATTCAAACCTCATGGGTGATTACATCGTTCCTATACTTAACCAGCAACACGACTTTTGCTACACTTATGGTGACATATCTCACTCACACATTCAACAATGTCTTAACATAACGATGCATATCTTCGCTCAGGCATTTAGCTGCTAAAATGCTTTCTCAACTCTATAACAACTTCATTTCGTTTCCTTACACCTTTCCTTCCTAAAAGACATGCAGCATAAACGTAAACCCTTTATTCCATGCTGCCATTAAAAACCATCATAAAAACCTTACGGCATCTTCTTACTTCTTCATCCTCCTTTATTTTCCTACAACATCTAGCGAGGAAACAAGAACATAAACAATGTAACCAACACACGTAACAATATTCCACGCTAAAAATAATAACAAATATTTCCTTCGCTGAAAGACTGTGAGGTGATCTTTGTTTAAAAAAGGAACGTTTATCAATCTTTCTGGTAACGTTCGTAGGCGAAGTCTTCTTTGTCCTCAACAAATTCTTTAAATTTGCGGACCAAAGCATTATTTCTACCTTCTTCTACTTCTATGAATATTAGTGCATTGTACACTTCTGTTATATACAGAAACCCCTTCTGATTTATTATTACAATCATAATTAACTCACGCGCAAAATCAATAAATAAACGAACAAATAGAATACCACGAACGTACATTTCAAATGTCGTATGTTGTCTAGACGATGGCCGAAACCAAAATGAATAAATAACGTCGCTGCGTAGGTAGGCTCTGCGCATCCATCCGGTTAAAATGTAACTTTATATTCACAATTTAAAAGACCCTTTTCCTTTTTTTACCCAATCAGCAACTGCCCCCTCCGAAGTGTTTGGGAGCCGATTCGACCCAAACGCAACTATAAAATGGTCAACGAAAGTTCAAAAAGCGGTCGGATCCGAGACTTTGAGAGAGAAGATCATCACGCGTCGCATTCGTACAAAGTCAAAGAACCAGACGCTCTACCAATCAAACTCATCCCATACTACCACTGACGGCTTAGAGCTTACCAACCCACATCCCACACCCATCCGCTCGAGAACGATTTACACCCACTCTCCTCCTGACCCATAATCTGGTAGAAGAAGAAGAAGGCCCATATATCTCTTGACATACCAAATTTTATCTATTTAAAATAAACGGTGGTCCGTTGTCTCTGGCAACCGCACACGTACTTACAACAGTGGTGTCAGAAGCGTGCAGCAAGAGAAATATGGATTTCACTTAATTGACTCGTTCCGAAATCTTCACCCTTATAAAGGAACAGACACTTCCTCAGCCTCCCTACATGCCAGACCTAGCTCTCCGTGACTTTTGGTTATTCCCTAAGCTAAGAGGCTGTCGTTCTGAGACAATTGAGGAGATAAAAGTAGCTGCGACGAAGGTCATTGACATCCTCACACAAGAGGACTTCCATGGGGCCTTCCATAAGTTCTTGGAATGGTAAAACAAGTGCATTGCAGCTAGAGGAGATTACTTTAAAGGGGATTAGAGTTTCATGAGTGTACTATCAATAAAAGTGCCCATACGAAAAAAGTCTAGAAACTTATTTAATGATCCTCATATATATATATATTCGATGTAAAAAAAGTTTTTCCTTTTATTTATTTCTCGCAAGGAAAATCCTTTCCACAAAAAAGTTGTTTACTATTCTTTTGAGAATTTCATTTAATCTTAAATATCAACCAATATCTAATGAAAAATTATTTACAAAATTAATTATTATCGTTTGAGATTGTTTTATACCAAGATTTTGACCCAAGCCACCGGGAAATTCATTTTAACAAGTATTTTAATTGTACTGAGAGGATACCTTATGTTTTATGTCAGCTGATTTTGATAAGTCATGAAATTCTACATGTATTGTTAATTCATAAGTCATTTTTAAGTCTAAGTAAAAAAAGAGTTGAATAGTTTGGGTCTAAAGAGATAAGAACACCTTTTCTGAAAAGAAAATTTATCAAGTTTAGTATCATCAGAAAAACAAAGGTATGTTGTGTTTTGCTTCGAAAGACAGCAGTAATTCAGGACCTAAAATTGCCCCAGAGCAATTTTTCCGTAGGTTTAATGGGACGAGGAAGATTCTTCTCCTTTTCCGAGAAAAAAAATGAAATACTCCTTTCTTTCTTTCAACAAAGAAAAGAAGAAATATAGGAAAGAGAAAGGAAACATTGAACTTTTGTCAACATCATAATCTATAAACTCAAAGTTATGTATTTTATTTCTTCATATATATTTCTTTCAACAGTTTTTTGCTTTAAGTCCTCCATCTCATTTTAAAATAGTTAATTTTTTGGTATATCCCTTTTGGTGGAGTTAAGATTTACAATATATATATAATAGAAATAATTAAGATATTTAAATGTAAAAATTATTTTCCAGCAACCTAATATATATCCATACAAAGATTCCTAAAAAAACAAAGAAAAAAATGGTAAGGGGAAGTAAAAAAAAAAATTTGCTATTGCTTGCAGAATCCACATTTGTTTTCCTCTAGTAAGATTATATCTGCTCATAGAATTACTGTTGTCAGTCTTACTATGACTTTCTGGTGGAGTATTTTTAATGGATTGAGTTTTAAGTTTTTATTTACTTATTATAACTAATATTTTTTTTTGTAAAGGCTTAGTTGGCGCAATGGTATATATATATATATATATTTATTTTTATACGAATACGCATGAGTAGAAATTAGCTTATTTGTTATCTTGAACCAAACCTTATTCAGTGGGTGTGAGTCTACTCCTACAATATCCAGAAAGAGAAGATGAGCAAGAGATTTTTTACCTTTTCAACTCGTTGCGACAGGGAGGGAAGTGACGTATATCATTTCTCATTGACAACTTCTAGTTTAAAGTTCAATAGTAGTAGCATTTTCATTTTTCATGTGTGTGCTGTGCAGTATTGCATACTTGGCAATCTTTTTACGGCAGGATTGCCAGCCAGAATAATAGTTTGAGTAGGGTCACTTGGGAGAGCAAGTATGATGTTGAAAGACCTGAAACTTGTAAGGACCACAACAACATCATTAATGAGATGATCCTGTGCATTCTCTGAGTGTATGATTACAATATATCTATCAATACAAATAATCTATACTCAGTTACAGAGGTCAGGTATTCTAATCTAGGACTAATAATTTGTAAGCAATCATTTTCATATACTCCATAACATGATACATAGGGAAAAAATCTTAGTGCAAAGATTATACATGGAAAACCTTATTCAAGACGGTGTGATCATGTAATGTTTGTTAGAAATGAAACAAATATATTAAATAAAAAAAATGGTTTCTCTGTAGTGAGTGTTGACATTCGTCTTTTATAAAGAGAATTCAAGGAAAATATCGCTCCACGGTTTTCATTTTTTTCTTCAGTATGTGTTGGAACATACATTTGAAAATCTGAATTCTATAAAAAAGGTATTTTCACAAAATTTCACAACAAAAACCTTTCTCTCCATTATGAGCGTATGTGTATTTTGAGATGTGAATTCAGTGAAAATCTAGTTCCACAGATTAATTGATAAATCCACAACAATTTAAAAAGATTTTAGATATAGAATATACAGATGAAAACATCTATTCTATCAAATAATACAAAATATAGTTTTTCATCAAAAATGAAGAAAAAAAGAAGAGAGAAACCTATTGATGAATAGAAGATAATTTTGACTTCTAATCTTTTAGGATCAAATTGTAACATCTTTTTTTTTTGAAAGTCCAATGTTTATTTTTAAAAAAAATAAGATATAGGATATGAAGATAAAAATGGTTGTTATTTCAAAGATTATAAAACATAGAACTTCCCCTAGGATAAAAACAAAATAAGAAAACTCACTGTCACATAATAAGGAACACAGTTCAGACACTTGCAGCAGAAGAAATGTATTATGGTTGAGCATTTCCTATGCCAAACAATATGAAAAATATTTCATGAAAAATTAGCAAAAATATATTTATTACCAGAGCAAACTTAATGTAATGGATACAGGAATTACAGTAAATACTAAGAGTACATTATGGAGTACATTACTTTATAGAATGAAAGCTGTTGTATGAAACTGTGTGAGGTATGACAGGAAGTCTGTTGGGGTAAAAGCCTTTTCAACCCCTGTCAGGAGACACACACTTATGAGTGGGCTATTTTTGCTGCATGTTTTATAATGCAGCATTAGTCAATCCAACAAGCAGCCATTAGAAGTACTATTTTTAAAAGCAAGGAATGTAATCCCTATAGTTTTGATGCAGTCATGGAAAAAACAGCATATCTATATCAAGAGTTTCCAATTCATGTTAGTTATCAATTTATAATTGAGGCCTTCAGTGTGTTCTTGATGTTGTGGGACTGGTCAGTCTCCAGTTCAATGATACCCAAATCTTGGTATTGTGGGACTGGTCAGTCTCCAGTTCAATGATACCCAAAGCTTTGATGTAGAGGATATTCAAAGCAATAGAAGAAGGAGGCCACATCCTGACAGTATCAGGATTGTGTAAATTCTTGGCCAACTACTCCTGAACCACATAGGCCATGTGAAAAGGAGCAGAGTCTTTTTTAGGTGTTTCTCTCTTGTGTGAGTTGATTGTCGTCTTTTTTCAGATTTGAAATCTGTGAAAATAAAGCTTCACATGTTTAAAAAGCAAAAGCTTCTCTGAAGTGTGCAGTGACATGTGTGCTCTGAAATGTGAATTCTTGGTAAATTTAGCTCAACAGTTTTCAAATTAAAAAGGTTTTTCTCCAGTGTATGCTGACATGTGTTTGTGTAGACTATAATTCAGTGAAAATGTAGCTCCACAGATTTCACAATGAAAATATTTCTCTTCACTATGCATTAACATGTGTGCGCTCTGAAATTTGAACTCAGGGTAAATTTAGCTCAACAGATTTAAAACTAAAAGCTTTCTCTCCAGTGTGTGTTGATATTTGTTTTTATAGAGTGGAATTCAGTGAAAATGTAGCTCCACAGACTTCACAATAAAAATGTTTCTCTCCACTATGCATTGACATGTGTATTTTAAAATAGAATTCTGGGAAAATGTAGATGCACAGATATCACATTGAAAAGATTTCTCTACTGTGTGTACTGATTTAGGTCTTTGAGATGAGAAACCTATGAAAATAAAGCTCTACAAGTTGAAAAATGAAAGGATTCGCTCAAGTGAGCATTGACATATGTATTTAGAGATGTGTATTCTGGATAAATTCAGCTCCACAGACTTAACTATGAAAAGGTTTCTCTCCAGTGTGTGTTAACCTATGTGATTTGAGGCATGAATTCTGGGAAAATTTAGCTCTACAAATAAGACAATAAAAAGGTTTCACTCCAGCATATGTTATTAAGTGTCTTTTGAGATGATAATTCTAGGAAAATTTAGTTCAACAGATGTCAAAAGGAAAAGGTTCCTCTCCAGTGTGTGTTAACATGTTTTTTTAAATATGAATTTAGTGAAAATGTAGGGCCACAGATTTGGCAAAGAAAAGATTTCTCTCCAGTGTGTGCTGACATGTTTGCTTTGAGATTTGAATCCGGGAAAACGTAGCGCCACAGATTTGGCAATGAAAAGGTTTCTCTCCAGTATGTGTAAACATGCATGATTTTAGATGTGAATTCCAAGAAAATTTAACTCCAAAGATTTAATTGTGAGTAAGTTTCTCACATGTGTGTGTTGACATGTGTTTTTTTAGACTGGAATTCTGGGAAAATACAGCTCCACAGATGTCACAATGAAAAGGTTTCTTTCTAGTGTGTATAGACATATGTCTTCTGAGGTTTGAAAGCTGTGAAAATACAGCTCCACAGATTTCAAAATGAAAAGGTTTCTCTCCAGTGTGTGTTGACATGTGTTTCTTTTTACTAGAGTTATGGGAGAATTTAGTTCCACAGATTTCACAATGAAAAGGTTTTTCTCCAGTGTGTGTTGACATGTGTCTCGTTTTATCAGAATTATGGGAGAATTTAGTTCCACAGATTTCACAATGAAAAGGTTTCTCTCCAGTATGTATTGACATGTGGGATTGGAGATGTGAATTCCGTGAAAATTTAGTTCCACAGATGTCACAATGAAAAGGTTTCTCTCCAGTATGTATTGACATGTGTGTTTTCAGATGTGAATTCCGTGAAAATTTAGTTCCACACATTTCACAATGAAAAGGTTTCTCCCCAGTGTGTGTTAACATGTGTCTTTTGAGATGTGAATTCCAACAAAATTTACTTCCACAGATTTCACAATGAAAACGTTTCTCCCCAGTGTGTGAAGCCATGTGTAGCTTGAGGCTGAAAATCAGAGAAATTGTAGTGCAACAGATTTGATTTGAAAAGCTTTCTCACCAGACTTGGTTGAAATCTGTGTTTTGAGATAGGACTAACATGAAAATTTAGCTCCACAGTTTTCACAAACAAAATATTTTTCTCCAGTGTTTACATGTGTCTTTTTAGACTGAAATTCCAGGAAAATGTAGCATTACAGATTTCACAGCTTAAAGGTTTCTCTCCAGTTTTTTATCCACAAATTTCACTGTGTAATCATATTACTTTTTCATGATTGCTGATCATGATCAAATCTACAGAGGAAAAAAATGAATTAGAAAACTACTGATATAATAAAACCTGTCATTCATGAATGAAGAAATCTCTTCACTTCTTTATTAAATCTACATTTTTTATAATTATAGACTATGTTGCTGTAAAGACAAATTTATGTAATGAATATTCTACAAGATATCAAAGACTATGTAGAATTTTAGATCAACAAATGAAGAAAGGTAGAAACATTGATGTGTAGGAAAAAATCAAATACACTTTCATTCCAAATGAATGAATCTAGAAAAACTGATGGACTTGTGTTAAAATCTAAAATAGAAATTACATAGATTTTTCATTCTATAAGCAAAGAATTTTACACCAAATGGTTTGAAGTAAAAAAAAATTGATAATGCATTATTCAAATCTAATACAGATAGTAAATAAAAGACTTTTAGACCAAAATGTATGAAAGTCAAAACATTGAGAATGTATTAATCAAATCCAACACAGAAAATATATGGACTTTTATTTTATAAGTAATCTAAGATCATGAAGACATTTTGACACAAACAAATGAAAGTAGAAAAATTGATAAACTACATTTCAAATCAAAAATCATGTATAGTCCAGTTGCCTGGGATTGTAGAATATACCAACTGATTCTCTGCAGATGATTTAGACTTCTCTAATCAGTGTCTTGGATATGACATTAAATTATTTGATGGCAACCTCTGAGGAATATGGAGTACCATTGCTCCCAGGTTCACTCTCACCAAGATTGGCAACACCTGATAAGGTCCTATCTATTGGTCCAACAGAACTGTTTGGCATCTAAACAGTCTGCAAGCAAATGACTATTTAATTGAATTGTTAGTAATACTCGAAACTCTTTAAATGTGTTCCTAAACTGAATTATTAGTATTATATAGCAATTCTTTGAACCATTTGACCGTGTGCAAATAAATGAATAGTGCTGAATAGAATAATTAGTTTAAAATAGGAGAATTTGTAACAACTGCACTGTTTGAAAGTGTTTAATATCGAATAGAATTATGAGAGTTAAATAGCAATAATTGAAACCATTTAACTGCAGAAACAATAGCAATACGAGTGTCCAACTCATTTAAAAATTAAATAACCAACAAATTATGTGAACAAACAAATAAAATTCTCACTGTAATATAACTATACTTTAAACTGTTACATTCATATATTCTGTACCACAATGGTGAGGAGGAATCATTGGGAGAGACTTGCTGGCACATTTTCCCCTCATTTTAGTTTGAAACATGCTGTCTAAGGTGGTGGGAGAGAATTCTTTAAAACAGTAGGAGTCAGCCCTTCATTTTGAATGAAGAGAGGTTGATGGGCCAATCAAACCACAGGATGCCTGTTGCTGAGAAAAAGGGGTAGAAGGAGGGACTGATAGCCAGTTGATCTTTCTCAGTATTGGGGACGAAGCAAGGGATGAAGGCTCGGATTTGACGAAGAGAGACCCGTGCCGACAAAGCAAGGATTTTAATTTCAACAACAAAAAAGGCGGGGAGGATTTCTCAGCTCTCACCCAGAGGTAGGCGTCGTGTCCTATTCGAGGTTTCAAAAAAGGTAAAAAAGAAAATTTCGAGAAAGAAAAACAAACTAACAAAACAGTTATTTACCAGTCATCACGGAAGGGAACTCCGTTGGCCGAAACCCCAACCAGAATCAACATTTTTCCACCATCTTAACCTTAGCACGTGCGCGCAGTAAGAAACCATTTAACCTTAACAAGCGAATTTTATAAGGTATGTCCCAAAACTTTATTACCAACAAAACAGGAAGAGAAAGGTATTCCCAGGTAAATTTTAATCTCCCGTTTTTTGGGCTTCAAAGGACTCAGCCGAATTACCAACCAAATCCCGCCAAGAAGGCGCATAGACATTCTGTTGCTTTTAATTTTCTTTGGATTCGTTTTTGTTTTTGCTTTTTCGCATTAATAAATGCATATTGTTGTTCATTAAGCCGGCCTTGTGTTTTTTGTATTCGAACATCTTCAGTAAGGAAGAAATTTTAGTTATAATTTTATCGTGTTGCTAACATAAGTTTTTAATTACGTGTCTTCCCCACGAGGACCGAAAGGAAACGTTAGTGTAACAAACATAGAATATAACAAAACCATTTAACTGTGGGCAAATAAAGTGAGCTCTGGTTCATAAAAAATTTTATCAACAAAATATGTTTACAAATCACGGCTACCGCACAGAAAATCAATAAAATGCATCTTTGCGGAAGAGGCTCCACGTATGCTTCCGTGCGAGAATGCAAGAAATTAATTCAATTTAACAAAATGCCACTTTTCAGCCAATCATAAATCTACCCCTAAAAAATTCCCAGAACAGACTTGATCCAAGGGGTAGCTATATAAGAAGCGAGGATCGGCAAAGGCATCAGACCGCCCACGAGGGTGGAACGCAGGAACACGCTACGGCCATTAGGAGCTTATCTGAACCCTGACGAATTTCACGCGCCACTTGCTGTTAACGACTGTTGACCTGGCTACAACGCCGCCCCGTACGCGACTACTACTACCATTGAGATCATCTGGTGTCCTTACCACCCTCATTCCACCTTACTTAACAAGCGAGTTTTTGTAAATTATAACAAGTGATCGTACGAACTCTGGTTTCACACACACTCTCGATTCACTAACTCACTGGAGATTGTATGGGACAAATTTTGAACAGTTGATTCTTCGTTTTATCACCTTGTGTTTCCTTCCTTGTAAAAATAATTGTTCAAAACCTTCAACTTGTGTTTGTCTTTTCCTTGCCACCATACGCTAAATATAACAATGAGTTTTCCACCTCAACCGGAAACGTGAGTTCTCATATTAATAATAGATGTCATCCCTGTAATATATTGTGACGACGCCTGCATTAAGAAAAAAATTGATATTCCGTGTACATTCAAATTTATTTAGAGAGCTGTATAAAACACATGTGTACTTACTGAAACCCTGAGGAGAAAAAGAGTGAACATTTGTTTTTATCTCTGGAGTGTCGTCATTGAAGATATCCCCTTGTAGCAGAAAGAACTTCGTATGTTTGGCGCGTAAATTATTTTGACCTTTGGTCTCGTCATATGATTTCATCCAATGGGGATGACGACTCCCATTTGGCCCGGACGACTTTCCCGGGCATATCGAATTCGGTGAAAGCCCACCAAACTACCTCTTCCTCAGCAACCTATAGACAAGACGGACGTATTTCTGTCCGCTCCAATATCAGCAGCAACTCACCACTAAAAGGATAGAGCCGTCTGGTTCATGGACACTTTGGGTCTACCCTTTTAGACCCAGGGTTTCCCAGATGCAAATGAACTAGAATTATTAATTCCGCCTCTTACAAATCAGCTACTTCATTCCCGGACAACCTTTTTTTTGAGACCTTCATACTTCTCTCCTACTGCAAACAGGACCACGCATCACGGCTGAATATTTCATTCCTGATCTACCGTCTAATTCATGGACGTTTGGGTCTACACTTCTAGACCCAAGATTCCACCGTTGAATGCCAATTATACGAATCAATTCCGCCTCTGATATAAAAGCAACTTCATTCCTGGACAACCTTTAAGGAGACAGCGATTACTTCTCTCCCACAGCAACCAGGACCACACATCTACGGTCGAACATTCATCCTGTTCTAAACTCAGCAACTCAATATTTGCCATGTCTACAGCGACGTATAAAAATTCGCTCTGACATTTAGCTGCAGTGATTCTTTCTCAACTCGATAACTATTCCTTCCTTCCGACGAGACTTGCAGCATAAATGTACCCTTTATTCTGGCAGCCATTAAACTGTCTTGAAAACCTTTCGATATCTCGTTCCGATTCATTTATTTTCCTTTAAATATAACGTGAAGGTAATTCGTTCCACATTACCGTTATACCCTCGAAGGATAACTTGTTATGCCTATATTGCATCTACACACTTGATGGTTTTTTTCTGAAGTCTCTTAACTAAATAAAAGAGTTTAATTTTCTGTTTATAGGTCCATTTTTTTTTCTTGGTGGTTTCACTGTCCAAGCAGATTGTTGCAGTTGTCCTGCATTGTCTTCCTCTTTTGAACCTCGTTGCATTTTTTATTCCTTTGGTTCTCCGCGGGAAGAATTGGTCCTTGTTCGTGTTCACTATCTGATAGTGGACTCTGCTCTTCCTCTCTGTTTTGTGGTGGAGGGCTCCAAGAACTTTCTTCTGCCACAACCATCATCTGTATTTTCAGCAGATCCCTGTTGAAGGACCGATAAATACGTCGATCCCATTAACTTTTGAAAAATAAGTGATTGACGACCAACTCGGCAAAAATGACAAAGGTAAGAGGGTTAATTCGAAAGGCGAAGATTTATTCGGTGAATTGATAACAATAAAAATCGGTCCGTTCAGGGACGAGGATGTAATCTTTAATCTGAATTGGTGTGAATTACGTTTACGCTGCAAGTCTAGTAGTAAGGAAAGAAGTAAGGAAACGAAATGAAGGTATGAGAGAGTGGAGAAAGCAGCGTGTGCCGTTGGACGTGCGAGGGAGATATGTTCGCCATAGTGTAGCAAAAGTCGTGTTTGCTGTTTGAGGAGAGAAACGTTGAAGTCACCGAGAGTTTGTGGTTCTGGTTGTTTCGGGGAGAAGCGTGAATGTCTCCAGAAAATGTTTCCCAGCGGTGAAGTCGCTAGGTGTCTGAGCGGTATTATGCATCGCAGTCGACATAGCCAATTTTGGGGGTGACGTAAAGTTGTTCCTGTGTATGGCGTATTGAATTTATCTAATTCATATTCAACTGGGAACACTTTGTCTAAGAGAAATAGACCCAAGTGGTCCATAAATCAGACTGCTTCCCTCATTTTGTCCATACTGCTTCTGCCACTGAAGAGCAGACAGTAAAACGTCTGCACTGAACGAAGTGGTTCTGCCAAAGAGGGTTTTTGACGGTTTCCCTAATTTTTGCTGTCCAGAGGTTGCATCGATTGTGTATTTCTGTAGGTTGTGGGGTATGTTGCTGAAGGTCACGGGCAAAGGGCAAAGCTGTGATGCTGTTTGATTATCTGACTCCATATTTTGGTTATTTTATTTTCCCCCACGTTGACTAGTCTGTGTAATGCCTTGCCCAAGAAAGTCCCCAAAAGAATTATGCAAAAGAAAAAACAGCAACATCTAAGAGACGAAGATGTTTCGTTTATACTTTCCTTTATTTATTGAGTTCAACAACCATTTGATGGATGAGGGAGTTTTTCCTGAATACATAGAAATATTTAAATCCCCATTTAAGGTGTCAAAAATACGTTAATCGTTTCATATATGTATTTATCCACATTTGGTATTTCGGGCTTCCATAAGGGTTAGTTTTCTTTTGGAAGTTTGTCAAAGTCCGGCAAGGGTTAGTTTATAGTTCAGTTGTGGGTCTTGTATATTTCAGCATAATGCTGACCGAGAGAGAGAGAGAGAGAGAGAGAGCTGCTACTGGATGAAAGGGACCAACCAACGCTACGTAACCAGACACGTCAGCAACGATGTTGCCAAAACGCTGGTCACTGCCTGAAAGAGAAAAAAAGTATGTTCCCCTTTGAAAAGAGGATGCCTTTTATCTTTTACGCATGCGTCATCCCGTTTTCCTGTCAGGGACGTCTGGGATTTTCAACAAATTAATAGTTTCCTGTTTCTTTTTTTTTTTAAATATGATTTTAAATTTGTTTATTTATTTATTCATTCCCTACATAGACAAGACAGACTCTAGTACGTTCTCCTTTCAGAACAGCAACAATATGAAAATTCATTTCTAAGAAAAAATCAAGCCGACCACAGGCGGCACTTGATTTGGCCAGAGTGGAAAAGGGAGAAGGAATCCCAGACAATACGGCGCCAAAAACCTAGCTCCTCTTTTTGTCAAGAACTACTCCTGAGACCCTCAGTACGAATTAGGGGACCAAATTGAAGGCACGAAAACTTAAGCCAGCAGAAAGGATTCGTTACTCGCTTCTTGTATAGCCGATAACTATTTTTAACGGGTTGAAGCTTCCGAGAAATAAAAGTAAAATTAAACGAAAGTCGTCTACTGAAATTCTACCAAGTTAAAAAACTGAAAGAAAATTCAGCCGAGAATTCTGCAGAAAAGAACTTTAAAGAAGATTCGAAATAAAATGAACACTGAAACATTTCGACAAAACAAAAAGAAAAGAAAAATTCTCAAACTCAAACAATTTTTTTCCCGGACACTCTCAAATCAGTTCCCGCAAATTGTACAAAAATTTCATACAGTTTATCTCTTTTTTGTTTCTTTTATATAGAATTCCTTTTTAAAACAAACTTTATTGTCTGTGTTATCTTTTCGAATCAGTGTCCGAACTAGAAGCTGCGGAACTTACCGTTAGAATTTTCCGTTTAATATTACATACTAGAGCCCCCTAAAAACAATAGCCAGTTAAATATTAAACTTGGCTTTAGTGTCATTCTCTTCATATCAAATTTTACCCTTTTAATTTCCTTTTACAACTCTGTTCTGTGGTTAGAGTTGGGTTTTACTTGTTTTTTGCCGCTTTTAATTGTTTCTGGCCATCGATAAAGGAAACAAAGGCAAGGTAGCAATATAACAAAGATGACAATTTATTGTCGAATTTACATGGGCGTATGTAAGTTGATGATAGGTGCAGCTAGACGTTTGATGTGGGTAGCAGACGTTCCTCGAATCGTAGAGGTGCAGCTGAATGTTCGATGCGGGTAGCTGATGTTGGTGGAGTCGTAGATAGGTGCAACTGGACGTTTGGTGCGGGTAGCTGATGTTGGTCGAGGCTAGTAGATCGAAATCCCGGTTGTTGAAGGATATTGGATTAACCGGGGGGGGGCGATGTGGTTACAAGCCCGTACAGCGAGTCATACGTGGGCTAGATGCTCCAATGCCAGGGCAGTCCGTACATCGAATCATACGTGTACTGGATGCTGCACAGATGGAGCGTCGTGGTCGAAGTTGGTGTTGGCAGTTTGGTCCCGTAGACTCGAGCGAGCGTGGTGACTAAGCCTATACCGTGTCTTAGAACTGCGGACCAAGTGAACGGACGGGGAAACCGTCGATAAGGTTTGCCAGTCCTTTGCACATACGAATTCGAGCGAGCGAATCGGTGAGGTCAGGGCTTAGTCGTGCCCTTAGATGTGCGGACGTATCGGAGACGGTAGCTATGGCTTTTTCGTGCCAAAGTTATGCGAACGTATCGGAGACGTTAGCAAAGGCTTTTCGATGCCAAAGCTGTGTGAACGCATCGGAGACGGTAGCTTTTGCTGTGACCAAGCTGTGTGTACGTATCGGAGACAGTAGCCAAGGCTTTGCCGTGCCAAACCTGTGCGAACGTATCAAAGACAGTAGCTAAGGCTTGTTGTGCTAAAGCTCTGCAGTATCGAGCGAACAAGCCAGGAGGCCGCAGCTAAAATTGGCGGTATCTTAGCGCTATGCATATAGGGAAGCTGTAGCTAAAGGTTAACCCGTGCTTTTAGCGCTGCGCAGCTAAACAGACGAACGGAACCGAACGAATGGTTAAGACCGAATGGTCTTAGAGTCCTCTTCGTGAGTGCCGTCTGGTCGTCTGCTTCGATGAGTCTGTAAGGACTGTCAGAGATACTCCAACCCGCAGAAAGTGACCTCTAATGGTCCTTAAAAGGACCTATTTGCATATCCAAGTGAGCCAAGTTGAATGCTACCACGAGTGGGATTAAGCCTTGAGGCAAGGCGAATTCGACCACAAGATGTAGGATACTGCCTTGGGGAGCCGCACTCTGAGAGCGGGCCCCTGGGAGTTTCGTAAAGATGAGCTCCAATTTTTTTCCGCTGCAGGACCCTTGTTCTATAAAGGGAACGCTATGTCACATCACTGGGATACGTAAATACAAAGTGTTACTATTAAAATTAGTCAGGAAAGTAAAGTCCTTCTTTAGCCTGATATAGGCAACCGAAGATAATTCACTCCATTTTAATAGAGTTGCTTTTGGCAGATGTGTTCTGTAAATGCTATAAAATGAAATTTATTTTCTTTTCGTAGCTGTAACCGCAGGTCAGGGTCGTAAAAGGCTTCGTCGTTTCCAGTCATAGACAGATGTTGTGTTTGTAGGGGTGTGAGTAATCCGATATGTTTATGTTTGTGAACGGGTCAAGAGAAGCACATATTTGATCTACCTGAGCTTCAACGTCGAGCTCAGTTTGTTCAGTGATTTTTTTTATTTTATCCGCCATTGCTGCACGAAATAATGCATCCGCTGCATGTATAGACTGTCCTAGAATGTAGCGGACATGCAGATTGTATTTTTGCACCTAGAGTCAAATCCTTTGTAGCCTTGCTGAACAATCATTCAGTGCCTTTTGAAATATAGCTACCTGTGGTTTGTGGTCCGTTTCCAATTGCACTGGTCTTCCATAGATGTACTGATGGAAGCGGTTGCAAACAAACTGTATCGCCAGGCCTTCTCTTTCTATCAGGGCATGCCTTCTTTGTGTCTCTGTTATTGCTCTATGTGCATATGCGACAGGTAGCCAATTGTCTTCATGTTGCTGTGCAAGTATAGCACCCAATCCTTTTTTTGCTCGCGTCACAGGAAATTGTTATTGATTGTTACAAATTGTAGAATTGTATCAAAGGTTGTGACGTTAGCAAATTTTTCAGTTCGTTGAATTCTTTCTCATATTCTAGTCCTCATGCGAAGACTACGTTAGTTTTTAGTAGACTATTCACGTGAAATGTTCATTGAGAAAGATTCTCTGTATATCTAGCAAGGTATTTAACGATGCCTAAAAATCTTGCAACGTCCACGTGTTCCTTTGGTGTTGTGAATTCTACTATGAGCTTCACTTTGGCTTAGTCTGGATTTAAGCCATTGGCTGTGAGTCGGTCGATCAGGAATGTTAATTCCGTTGTGGCAATTTGACATTTTTCTCTGTTGAGAGTTAGATTATTGCTTTTACAAATATAGAGCACTTTCCTCACCGTTTGTAAATGTGATTTTGTGTCAGTTCCCAAAAGCACTTTGCCGTCCATGGAGTTTTCCACAGTTTTCATACATTCGCATATATTACATATTGTTCTATGGTATATTTTAGGTGCTGACGATATCCCAAACGGCAATCTCTGGCATCTATATCTTCTTTCTGGTGTTGTAAGGGTGCATTACCTGGAACTTTCTTCATCCAATTGTAGTTGCTAGAATCCTTTTGACAAGCCCAACCTGGAGAATAGTTTTGCTCCGGCCATTCCCGCCATTACATCCTCACGTGTGGGTAATTCAAAATACTCACGGAGGATTGCTTTATTAAGGTTTCGTGGGTCCAAGCATATTTTTTATTTTTCCGTCTGATTTATGTACGATATACATCCCGCTCATCCATTCTGTGGGCTGAGTTATTTTTATTATCACTCCTGCCTCACAGGATTTTTCGGTATGCCTCGATCACAGATACTGCATTAGTACATTGTGTTTTATCCGGATTTTGGATGAGGTTTACTCGCTTAATTAAGTTTTAATTAACTTTTCAGAAGCGTCTTTCCCTAGTATGAGCTGAAATTTTCTCCAAGTTATAATAAAACATGGTTCGTGTCATGTACCTTTTCTGTTGATGATAATATATACATTTCCTGTAATTGGTATTATATCGCCAGTGTAATAAATCAGTCGTATTTTCATTGACTTTGCCTCTGGCTTCCTTATCAACTCTTTGTAATACGATATTGACATTACGTTCACATCACTACCGGTATCAAGTTTCAACTGGACTGTTAACCCTTCTAACTACAGGTTTACTGTGAATCATTAGGTATAGTACAAGTACATACTTGCTTCATGGTCGACGCATATTTTCACCCAATCCGGATGACTTATCCTATTCAGACCGGACCATCTTTCTGGGCAGCACAAATTGGGGAAAGCCGCCAAATACTTTCTCTTCCTCAGAACTTATTCGTTCTGGACAAACGTAATGTCTGTCAACTCTCTTCAATAGCAGCAGCACCACCCTTTATATACTCTGTAGTTAAGACGTAACGTTCGTAGGCGAAGTCTTCTTTGTCCTCAACAAATTCTTCAAATTTGCGGACCAAAGCATTATTTTTACCTTCTTTCACTTCTATGAATATTAGTGCATTGTACACTTCTGTTATATACAGAAACCTCTTCTGATTTATTACTACATTAACAATTAACTCACGCGCAATATCAATAAATAAAAAAAGAAATAGAATACCATGAACGTACATTTAAATGTCGTATGTTGTCAAGACGATGGCCGAAACCAAAATGAATAAATCACGTCGCTGCAGAGGTAGGCTCTGCGCATCCATCCGGTTAAAATGTAACTTTATATTCACAATTTAAAAGACCATTTTCTTTTTTTACCCAATCAGCAACTGTCCCTTCCGAAGTGCTGCAAGAGAAATATGGATTTCACTAAATTGACTCGTTCCGAAATCTTCACTCTTATCAAAGAACAGAAAACTTCACTGTTCAACTTGAAAGCTTGCCCAACGCTTCCATCAGATGAAAGAATAAAAGAAGCATAAGCCGACATAAGCAAGATGTTGGATGCCCTAAAATTTGCTACAACGACAACACCACCCACAACCCAGAAAACCGATGACTATGACCTAATAATGCAACAACAGTCCTTGCGCGATGTCATGAGACAAAAAAAACCTTCAACTCTGGAAATGACGTGAATCAGTTCATCACCGACCAAAACAAGGCCTATACGATCCACGTCATACCAGAACTTACCACCTATCCCAGCTTGGAAGCTGAATTTGTTAAAGCTGCCAAGGACTAACTCGACTACAACATTTTTAAGCAGATGATAGTTTCCAAGCAGGACACATCCACCTTCAAACCGCTGAAAACCTACCTTATTGCGACCCATGACGGCCAGATATACCAATTTCAAACACCTTAGTCGATCTTGGGATATACAGTGGCCAGACGGCGCGAAGTTAACAGATTTCGCTGGCCTACTCGAAAACACCATCAGAGAGGCCGCTGTGCATAAAAAAAAATAAATACAATACTGACAACAACACAAAATTGGCAGTCGAAACGCTTTTCTCAATCATAGGCGTAATGTTGATGAGTGACAAGGTAAAAACTTGGAACTCAAACATATACCCCCACCTCGTCAAAACAATGGACAACCATTATACAGTGAGTGGTATAGCGTGCGAAGTCAAAAAGTATCTTGATCGGAGTATAAAAAGTCAAAACACAACCTCGCACGACAACACGTATTATACACACAGACCACAGCGATTGAGTCGAGGAAACGTGTCAATCAAGCAGAAACAGCCACTACGAACAAGTAAACAACCACTGCACTCGCAACAAATGAGCTGAACCACGCCAAACAAACGTGACCACTATCAGGCATTCAGAGACCGCGACCATAACCCAGAACCCGCCATATGCAAGAACTACACTAGGGGCCGCACTTGCTTCCACGGACGAAACTGCCCAAATTGCCACCTACCTCTCTCTCATGCTCATATCTCAGCGAAGGATGATGACACACCATCCATAAACATCGAGGAGCAGGATTTATGGTATGAACCGGGCGAGATGTGATGGCTCGTCCCCCGTTCATCCACGCTCGCCATCACATATTCAACCTCCAGAGACCTTCCATACAGATGTCACCGCTCGTCAATTCTATTTTTACCGTCAAAGACTTTTTCCAGCATAGCAATGCTGGATTCTGAATGCTCCATCTGCATTGTACCGACCTCTCAGCTGCCAAAAGAATCCAGAAAACACGTGACTCATTCCAACATCCACGTGAGAGCTATCAATGGCAGCATCAACGCCATAGGTGAACTAAACTGCGACATCACCATTGGCAATCACAACTCACCTGTTTTTACAGAGATAAACATGCTGGTGACTGTCCAAGCCACACCGATCCTGATCTGTCAAAATATCCTCGACCACGACTCCTATTCAATAAACAACCACAATGCAGCAGTTCAATTCATACACACGCTTACATCAGGCCACACGGTACAAACAGCCCCTATAATACCAGCTTAAACATCAACCTACGACTCTTTGATAGTTGGGAGTTTTAAAACGAACCTCAACAAGGCCTTAGTTAACCTTGATCCCAATCCGATGCCAAGGATTGACCACCAGTTCAACAAAGTTAGCGAAGGCAACAAATATTTTGCGTCACTCGATCTCCGGAGCGGTTAATGGCAAATCATCATCGACGAGAGAGATCGCCACAAAACAGCGTTTACGTGGAGAGACCGATGCTAATTTACACGCGCCTGGCAATCGGTCTGACTTCAGCCGGACAGAGCTCCCGCTGCATAGCTTCTGTCGCGTGTCCTACATAGATGACAACCTGGTACACGCGAAGACATTTAAGGAATACATGTCCGCACTTGAGCAACTTTTCACCACCCTCCGCAAGTTCAGACTTAAGCTTAATCCAAACAAATGTACCTTCCTCGCACCAGAGGTGAAGTTCCTTGGGCACAGTGTTATATCAGGGAATGATTCCAAGGAAAGAAAGGAAAATACAGTTGCAAAAACAAACAACACGAAGGCAAGTAAAATTTTTAACAATTGTATTGAAAACAAACAAGTAAAAGGTTCAAATAACTGGGTTTGTATAAACGTGTTGCTATGGAATTAAAGACAGTAGAAAAATGTCCTATGCTTAATAATGGTAGGATTGTTAGACTTACGCGCACGCGGTCAATCAGATGTTACGAGTGCAGAGAGGAGAGGGATATTTGGTGATTTACGACTTAGTCGCTTTCTTCAAAGCGGAGAAGAGGAAAATCAATGTGGGTGATGCATGGTTTCGATTTTCCCCAATCTCTCTCTATATATATCTATCTCTCAGAGCTGGAGTTCTAGTCTGCGGATATCATTTGCCTTCTTTTTATCTGGCTCCGCTGTCGAGAAATTTGTCTTTTATAGCGTTTTTGTCTTCCGATCGGATCATATTGAGTTTCCTTTGTTTTTTTATCGCGAAAGTCACGGATTGGTCGAAAAATTACTTTTAGTTATTTTTATTTTTTTGACAAAGTTCATCGACATTTCGCTATGCGCTGATCCTATGCGCAGAAACCCCTTTTTCCATTTTGAAGAAAGTTTCAGAACCGATAACATCCGGGAAAACCTCTTGTGGACGATAGTTGGAATCATTATTTTTTGTGTACGATAAATTAGAAGAGATCTCTTTCGGTCAGATAACAATAGTAAACAGCGAAGGATTTAGAGTCGACCCTGAATACGCCTGTGCTGGCAGGGAAATGGAGCCCCCAACATCGAGGAAGGAATAACAAAGCATCATCGGTCGTTTAGTGTGGATCAGACAATTCCTTGGGACTCGTTTGTACGAGGACAAAAAGTCCGGCACATTCTCCAACTTAATGGCCCCATACACAAGCTCAACAAAACCAATAAATCATTCACCTGGACGGAAATAGTCGTTTCTAGACTTTTCCCAGCTCTTTACTCTTACCATCGACGCCAACGTAGCATGTGGAACCATCTTAATGCAAGAAGCAGACGATGGAAAAAAAAAAAAAGATCATAGTAGTCGCCTCACACACTTTCATCACCACGGAACAGAACTGGTCCACAACAGAACGGGAGGCGTCTGCGATAAAATGAGCGATTGCCAAATTTGATTACTTTCTGCTGAACCGGCCCTTTGTCATTTTCACTGATCACAGGTTGTTAACCTTCTAAGATAAGCGAGAGTTTAACAACGCCAAGATACGACGTTCGGAAGAAGACATTTTCTGCTACAAATTTATCCTGGAATTCGAAGAAGAATCAAATATCTGGGCTGAAACGGTCACAAGAGGCAGCGGACATAAGTGAAAACACCGAATGTCCCTACCCCGGCAGGTAAAACATTCAAGCTAGAAGGCTACAACCTTCACATCTATGTCCCATCGTCATGGCGGGGTTGACAGATTACGGCTTATCTCCAAGGCCCACACCCCACAAAGCATCCGCTACTACAAGCGTATCCATTTTCGGCGCACCGTTTTTTCTAAATATCTCTCAATCAAATATTCATTAAATTTTAGTGATTAGTAGAAAAAAAAATTAAATAAATAAAGCAAACTAAATTTAAAATTTTAGAAATTCTCAGAAACCCTTGACTGGAAGTAGGAGCAGCACATGAACAGAAAAAGGAACCGTCCCAGCGAAAAGGAGAGATTCTACCTCACTTCCGCAATTTCAGTAATTTTTTTCCCATTTTTGAATTGGTCTATTTTCAGGTGGCCCAAATAAGAGATTTGGATGGTTACAAATATCTTATTTTTAAGACTCTACACTCAGATTAACTTTATATATATATATATATATATATATATATATATATATACGTGGGGCATTCAATAAGTTTCCAGACTTTTTTATGTACAAGCATTTAAAATTGTCGTAGACTCTTGAAAATTCACTATGTTATTGCTGCACATCTTATGAGATGACTGACCAATTCTTATTATTTCAGGTTCAAATGATCACCTACAGCAGGAATTGGAATACACCCTACTAAAGCCTGATTGCCACAGCTGGTAAATTTCAAAAATTGCATTCGTACACTTTAAAAGAACGACATGCAATAAAAGTCAGTTTTAAACTTGGAAAAAATGCCACAGAAACATATAGAATGCTTCACACTACTTTTCGACCATATTGCATGAATCGAGCATCAGTTTTTGAGTGGCATAAGAGATTCAAGGAAGGCAGGGACTCTGTGAGGGATGATGAGAGGTGTGGGAGAGTACGGAAATCAATACACTACAGTTGATTAGCCAAAGTTAGAGGGTTACAGTTAGGGTTACTATTTTGAGGTTTGAAGGGAGTTCAGGAAGAGATTCTGTGGGAAGATGGGCATCAAGACAGTTCCTCAGCCTCCCTACATTCCAGACCTAGCTCTCCGTGACTTTTGGTTATTCTCTAAGCTCAGAGGCTGTTGTTATGAGACAATTGAGGAGATGAAAGAGGCTGCGACGAAGGTCATTGACATGCTCACACAAGAAGACTTCCATGGGGCCTTCCATAAGTTGTTGGAACGTTAAAACAAGTGCATTGCAGCTAGAGTAGAATTCTTTGAAGGGGAGTAGAGTTTCATGAGTGTACTATCAATAAAAGTGCCCATACGAGCAAAGTCTGGAAACATATTTAATGATCCTCATATATATATATATATATATATACACATTTGATGTATAATATTTTTTCCTTTTATTTATTTCTTGCGAGGAAAATCCTTTCCACAAAAAAGTTGTTTACTATTCTTTTGAGAATTTCATTTCATCTTAAATGTCAACCAATATCTAAAGAAAAATTATTTACAAAATTGGTTATGATCTTTTGAGATTATTTTATACCATGATTTTGACCCAAGCCACCGGGAAATTCATTTCAACAATATTTGAATTGTACTGAGAGGATACCTTATGTTTTATGTCAGCTGACTTTGATAAGTCATGAAATTCTACATGTATTGTTAATTCATTAGTTATTTTTAAGTGTTAGTAAAAAAAAGAGTTGAATAATTTGGGTCTAAAGAGATAAGAACACTTTTTCTGAAAAGAAAATTTATCAAGTTTAGTATCATCAGAAAAACAAAGGTATGTTGTGTTTTGCGTCGAAAGACAGCAGTAATTCAGGACCTAAAATTGCCCCAGAGCAATTTTTACGTTGGTTTAATGGGACGAGGAAGATTCTTCTCTTTTTCCAAGAAAAAAAATGGAATATTCCTTTCTTTCTTTCAACAAAGAAAAGAAGAAAAAGACAAAAAAGAAGAAATATACCAAAAGAAAGGAAACATTGAACTTTTGTCACCATCATCATCTATAAACACAAAGTTATGTATTTTATTTCTTCATATATATTTCTTTCAACAGTATTTTTCTTTAAGTCCTCCTTCTCTTTTTAAAACAGTTAATTTTTTGGTGACCCCCTTTTGATGGAGTTAAGATTTACAATATATATATATATAATAGAAATAATTAAGATATTTAAATGTAAAAATTATTTTCCAGCAACCTAATAAATATCTGTACAAAGATTCCTAAAAAAAAACAAAGAAAAGAATGGTAAGGGGAAGTGAAAAAAAAAAATCCTATTGTTTGCAGTATCCAGATTTGTTTTCCTCTTGGAAGATCATATCTGCTCATAGAATTATTGCTGTCAGTCTTACTATGACTTTCTGGTAGAGTATTTTTTATGATTTGAGTTTTTAGTTTTTATTTACTTATTGTCACTAATATTTTCTTTTGTAAAGGCTTAGTTTGTGCTATGAAACCTTATTTAGTGTGTCTGAGTTTACTCCAACAAGATCTAGACAGAGAAGACGAGCAAGTGACTGTTTACCTTTTTAACTCATTGTGACAGGGAGGGAAGTGACGTATATCATTTCTCATTGACCAATTCTAGTTTAAATCTCAATAACAGTAGCATTTTCATTTTTGCAGGCGTGTGCTATGCAGTATTGCATACTTGGCAAACTTTTTACTGCAGGATTGCCAACCAGAATAATAGTTTGAGTAGGGTTGCTTGGGAGATCAAGTATGATGTTGAAAGACCTGAAACTTGTACGGACCACAAGAACATCACTGACGAGTTGATTATGTGCATTCCTTGGGTGTATGATTACAATATATCTATCAATACAAATAACCTGTACTCAGTTAGAGCTCAAGTATTCTAATCTAGAACTAATTATTTGTAATCAATCATTTTCATATACTCCATAACATGATGTATGGAGGTGCCCGTGGTGTAATGGTTGAAAATGGACACGGCGACACGAGTTCAAATCCTGGACGAGACTGGTTGCATTTTACATAGCACTAATACCCTTAGGAAAGGTATGAATCCATTTATTCTACCTCCAGCTATGGGTAAATAGTAGGACAGACTAGTTTCTTCAGTCTTGGAGAGGCAACAAGTCTTAGAGAAGGAAAACTCTGAATTCAAACCTGTTAAACTCCGCTTATGAATTGAACTTGTGTCATATCCTACCCAAGCGGAGGGGTTGGTAAATATATATATACTCCATAACATGATACATAGGGAAAAAATTTTAGTGCAAAGATTATACATGAAAAACCTTTCTAAAAACTGTGTGAACATGTAATGTTTGTTAGAAATGAAACAAATACATTAAATAAATAAAATGGTTTCTCTGTAGTGAGTGTTGAGATTAGTCTTTTATAAAGAGAATTCAGGGAAAATATAGCTCCGCAGCTTTCATTTTTTTCTCCAGTATGTGTTGGAACATATATTTTAAAATCTGAATTCTATAAAAAAGGTATTTTCACAAAATTTCACAACAAAAACATTTCTCCCCATTAGGTGTTGATGTGTATTTTGAGATGTGAATTCAGTGAAAATCTAGTTCCACAGAATAATTCATAAATCTAAAAGTATTCAAAAAAATTTCAGATATAGAATATACAGATAAAAACATCTATTCTATCAAATAATACATAATATAGTTTTTCCTCAAAAATGAAGAAAAAAAAGAGGAGAGAAACTTATTGATAAATAGAAGATAATTTTGACTTCTAATTTATCAGGATCAAATTGTAACATCTTTCCTTTTGAAAGTACCATGTTTATTTAAAAAAATTAAGATATAGGATATGAAGATGAAAATGGTTATTATTTCAAAGATTATAAAACATAGAACTTCCCCTAGGATAAAAACAAAATAAGTAACACAAGATATTTCTGAGTGGAGTAAAGCTGAGTTGAAATCAAAATTTCCCCTTCTTATAGACTAGTGGTTCAACTTGGAAAAACAGGAAAAAATAATCTAATAAAACAGCCCTCAGCCTTGAGGATAGACTTGCGGGATAGGATTGGGTGAGCATTGACATCAATGACATGAAGTTTGGTCTTCATGTATTTGTTATATTTGAGTACCAAAACTCACTGTCACATAATGAGGAACACAGTTCAGACACTTGCAGCAGAAGAAATGTATTATGGTTGAGCATTTCCTCTGCCAAACAATATGAAAAACATTTCATGACAAATTAGCAAAAATATATTTATTACCAGAGCAAACTTAATAGAATGGATACAGGAATTACAGTAAATACTAAGAGTACATTATGGAGTACATTACTTTATAGAATGAAAGCTGTTGTATGAA
Organism: Sepioteuthis lessoniana; assembly: GCA_963585895.1. NCBI lineage: Eukaryota > Metazoa > Mollusca > Cephalopoda > Myopsida > Loliginidae > Sepioteuthis > Sepioteuthis lessoniana. The sequence continues at coordinate 60,619,028 of OY757908.1, forward strand.
ACTGTGTGAGGTATGACAGGAAGTTTGTTGGGGTAAAAGCCTTTTCCACCCCTGTCAGGAAACACACACTCATGAGTGGGCTATTTTTGGTGCACATCTGATAATGGAGTATTAGTCAATCCAACAAGCAGCCATTAGAAGTACTATTGTGGAAAGCAAGGGATGTAATCCCTATAGTTTTGATGCAGTCATGGAAACAACAGCATATCTATATCAAGTGTTTCTCATTCATGTTAGTTATCAATTTATAATTGTGGCCTTCAGTGAGTTCTTGATGTTGTGGGACTGGTCAGTCTCCAGTTCAATGATACCCAAATCTTGGTATTGTGGGACTGGTCAGTTTACCATTCAATGATACCCAAAGCTTTGATGTAGAGAATATTCAAAGCAATAGAAGCAGGAGGCCACATGATGACGGTATCATGATTGTGAAAATTCTTGGCCAACGACTCCTGAATCACATAGGCCATGTGAAAAGGAGCTGAGGCTTTTACAGGTGTTTCTCTCTTGTGTGTGTTGATTTCCGTCTTTTTCAGATTTGAAATCTGTGAAAATAAAGCTTCACATATTTCAAAAAGAAAAGCTTCTCTCAAGTGTGCAGTGACATGTGTGCTCTGAAATGTGAATTCTTGGTAAATTTAGCTCAACAGTTTTCAAATTAAAAAGGTTTTTCTCCAGTGTGTGTTGACGTGTGTTTGTGTAGACTATAATTCAGTGAAAATGTAGCTCCACAGATTTCACAATGAAAATATTTCTCTTCACTATGCATTAACATGTGTGCGCTCTGAAATTTGAACTCTGGGTAAATTTAGCTCAACAGATTTAAAACTAAAAGCTTTCTCTCCAGTGTGTGTTGATATTTGTTTTTATAGAGTGGAATTCAGTGAAAATGTAGCTCCACAGATTTCACAATAAAAATGTTTCCCTCCACAATGCATTGACATGTGTATTTTAAAATGGAATTCTAGGAGAATGTAGCTGCAAGCATATCACAATGAAAAGATTTCTCTACTGTGTGTACTGATTTAGGTCTTTGAGATTAGAAACCTGTGAAGATAAAGCTCTACAAGTTGAAAAATGAAAAGATTTGCTCAAGTGAGCATTGACATATGTATTTAGAGATGTGTATTCTGGATAAATTCAGCTGCACAGACTTAACTATGAAAAAGTTTCTCTCCAGTGTGTGTTAACATATGTGATTTGAGGCTTGAATTCTGGGAAAATTTAGCTCTACAAATTGGACAATAAAAAGGTTTCTCTCCAGTATATGTTAATAAGTGTCTTATGAGATGATAATTCTGGGAAAATTTAGTTCAACAGATGTCACAAGGAAAGGGTTCCTCTCCAGTATGTGTTAACATGTTTTTTTTTAGATATGAAATCAGTGAAAATGTAGGGCCACAGATTTAGCAAAGAAAAGGTTTCTCTCCAGTGTGTGTTGATATGTGTGCTTTGAGATTTGAGTTCCAGGAAAATGTAGGGCCACAGATGTGGCAAAGAAAAGGTTTCTCTCCAGTGTGTGTTGACATGTGTGCTTTGAGATTTGAGTTCCAAGAAAATGCAGCGCCACAGATTTGGAAATGAAAAGGTTTCCCTCCAGCGTGTGTTGACATGTGTGTTTTGAGATTTGAATTCCGGAAAATTGTAGCTCCACAGATTTCACAATGAAAAGGTTTCTCTCCAGTATGTGTAAACATGTGTGATTTTAGATGAGAATTCCAAGAAAATTTAATTCCATAGATTTAACCAAAAAAAGGTTTCTCTCCTGTGTGTGTTGACATGTGCTTTTTTCGACTGGAATTCTGGGAAAATACAGCTCCACAGATTTCACAATGAAAAGATTTCTCTCCAGTGTGTGATAGCGTGTGTTTTGAAAGATGAATTCTGGGAAAATCTTCCTCCACAGATTTCACAAGGAAAACGTTTCTCTCCAGTGTGTTGACATGTGTTTCTTTTTACTAGAATTCTGGGAGAATTTAGTTCCACAGATTTCACAATGAAAAGGTTTCTCGCCAGTGTGTGTTAACATGTGTGATTTGAGATGTGAATTCTGGGAAAATTCAGTTCCACAGATTTCACAATAAAAAGGTTTCTCTCCAGTATGTATTGACTTGTGTGTTTTCAGATCTTTATTCCGTGAAAATTTACATCCACAGATTTCACAATGAAAAGGTTTCTCTCCAGTGTGTGTTAACATGTGTGTTTTGAGAGAGGAATTCTGGAAAAATCTACCTCCACAGATTTTACAATGAAAAGGTTTCTCTCCAGTGTGTGTTGACATGTGTTTCTTTTTACTAGAATTCTGGGAGAATTTAGTTCCACAGATTTCACAATGAAAAGGTTTCTCCCCAGTGTGTGTTAACATGTGTCTTTTGAGATGTGCATTACAAGAAAATTTAGCTCCACAGATTTCACAATGAAAACGTTTCTCTCCTGTGTGTGAAGCCATGTGTAGCTTGAGGCTGAAAATCAGAGAAATTGTAATGCCACAGATTTGATTTGAAAAGCTTTCTCACCAGACTCGGTTGAAATCTGTGTTTTGAGATATGACTACCATGAAAATTTAGCTCCACAGTTTTCACAAACAAAATATTTTTCTCCAGTCTTTACATGTGTCTTTTTAGACTGGAATTCTTGGAAAATGTAGCATTACAGATTTCACAGCTTTAAGATTTCTCTCCAGTTTTTAATCCACAAATTTCAGTGTAATCATATTACTTTTTCATGATTGCTGATCATGATCAAACCTACAGAGGAAAAAAATAAATTAGAAAACTACTGATATAAAAAAAACCTGTTATTCATGAATAAAGAAATCTCTTGACTTTTTAAAAAAAATTTACATGTTTTTATAATTATAGACTATGTTGCTGTATAGACAACTTTATGTAATGAATATTCTACAACATATAAAAAACTATGTAAAATTTTAGATCAACAAATGAAGGAAGGTAGAAACATTGATAAACTATTGTTCTAATTTAACAGAAAGATTCTGTAAACTTTCATTTTATATGTAGGAATAAATCAAATACACTTTTATTCCAAATGAATGAACCTAGAAAAACTGATGGACTTGTGTTAAAATCTAAAGTAAAAATTACATAGATTTTTATTTTATAAGCCAAGAATTTTAGACAAAATCGTTTGAAGTTTAAAGAAATTGATAATGCATTATTCAAATCTAATACAGAGAGTAAATAAAAGACTTTTAGACCAAAATGTATTAAAGTCAAAAGATTGATAATGTATTAATCAAATCCAACACAGAAAATATATAGACTTTTATTATATAAGTAATCTAAGATCATAAAGACATTTTGACTGAAACAAATGAAAGTAGAAAAATTGATAAACTTCAATTCCAATCAAAAATCATGTATAGTCCAGTTGCCTGGGATTGTAGAATATACCAACTGATTCTCTGCAGAGGATTTAGACTTCTCTAATCAGTGTCTTGGATATGACATTAAATTATTTGATGGCAACCTCTGAGGAATATGTAGTACCATTGCTCCCAGGTTCGCTCTCACCAAGATTGGCAACACCTGATAAGGTCCTATCTATTGGTCAAACAGAACTGTTTGGCATCTAAACAGTCTGCAAGCAAATGACTATTTAATTGAATTGTTAGTAACACCTGAAACTCTTTAAATGTGTTCCTAAATTGAATTATTGGTATTATATTACAATACTTTGTACCATTTGACCGTGGGCAAATAAATGAATAGTGCTGAATAGAATAATTAGTTTAAAATAGGAGAATTTGTAACAACTGCACTGTTTGAAAGTGTTTAATATCGAATAGAATTATGAGAGTTAAATAGCAATAACTGAAACCATTTAACTGCAGAAACAATAGCAATACGAGTATGCAAAAATTACTTCCAACTCATTTGAAAATTAAATAACCAAATAATTATGTGAACAAACAAATAAAATTCTCACTGTAATATAGCTATACTTTAAACTGTTACATTCATATATTCTGTCCCACAAGCATGAGGATGAATCATTGGGAGAGACTTGCTGGCACATGTTCTCTTATTTTAGTTTGAAACATGCTGTCTAGGGTGGAGGAAGAGAATTCTCTAAAACAGTAGGAGTCAGCCCTTCATTTTGAATGACAAGGGGTTTACGGGCCAATCAAACCACAGGATGCCTGTTGCTGAGTAAAAGGGGGTAGAAGGAGGGATTGCTAGCCCACAGATCTTTCTCAGTCTTGGGGACGATGCAAGGGATGAAGGCTCTGATTTGACAAAGAGAGACCCTTGCCAACAAAGCAAGGATTTTCATTTCAACAAGGAAAAAAAGGGGGGGGTTCTCTGCTCTCACCCAGAGGTAGGCGTCGCGTTCCATTCAAGGTTTCAAAAAAGGGTAAAAAGAAAATTTCGTAAAAAAAAATAAAAAAATTAAAAAAAATAATTAATTACAAGTCATCCCGGAAGGAACTACGTTGGCCGAAGCCCCTACCAGAATCAACATTTTTCCTCCATCTTAACTTTAACACGTACGCGCAGCAAGAAACCATTTTGCCCAAACAAGAAAATTTTATAAAGTATGTCCCAAAACTTTAATACCAACAAAACAGGAAGGGAAAGGTATTTCTAGGTAAATTTTAATCTCCCGTTTTTGGGCTTCAAAGGACTCAGCCGAATTACCAACCAAATCCCGCCAAGAAGGCGCATAGATATTCTGTTGCTTTTAATTTTGTTTTGATTTGTTTTCGGTTTTGTTTTTTTTGCATTAATAAATGCATATTGTTGTTCATTAAACCGGCCTTGTGTCTTTAGTCTTCGAACATCTTCAGTAAGGAAGAAATTTTAGTTATAATTTTATCGTGTTGCTAACATAATTTTTTAATTACGTGCCTTCCCCACGAGGACCGAAAGGAAACATAAGTGTAACAAACACGGAATATTACAAAACCATTTAACTGTGGGTAAATAAAGTGAGCTCTGGTTCATAAAAAAAAATTATCAACAAAATATGTCTACAAATAATAAATTCAATAGACATGTACGAAGAGGATTTGGCATTGAATAACCTACAAAGGTTGATATTCCCTCAAACCCAACCAACCAAACCGAAGTTAATGTAGAATTTAAACACAAATCAACGTAGAAAGATTCAGAAACTTCTATTCAAATCTAATACATAAAGTATAGGGATTTTTAATATATAATCAAAGATCAATTAGATTTTCGACAAATAAGAGACGGTAGGAAGATTGATAAACTACTATTCAAATTTAAAACAGAGATTATAAAGACTTTTATTTTAGGAGTAATTTCAGTTGGGATTTCTTTATGTTTAGAATATTTCACAAACTATTGAATCTTTAAATCATACAGAACTTAAAAGATTTTCCTTTAAAAACAACCTACAAATCGAATATTATATCTGACATTTAACCCTGACAGACTAGAGACCAGAGACGTCTAGAAAACGGGGGGGGGGTATGAATAATTCGTTCTCTGCTTTCAAAATCTTCTCGATACAACTACTCTTATCTGGATGATGAATGTAAATATTGCATTTCGAATTTTTTATAAAATTGCTGCAAACGTTAGAATGAAAGTAAGAAAGTAGATGTAAAACAAAGTTTTTACTTACACTTTCATTGAGTTTCTCATTCAGTTGTAAAATCAAAGAGTATTTAACTAACCTCTGCGACAATCGATTCACTGATGATGCTCTGTCAGCCGTCTCCTTCGTCACTGCTTATTTTTGTTTTAAGTGCTGACTCACTAGAAGGGAGGTAATCATCTCAGCTTCCTTAATTTAGTTGGTTTTGAAAAGTCGAACTAAAAGAAAAACAGTATATTTTCATCAGCAAAGCAAGACTATACTGTTGCTAGCTTTCTAGATATTCACGAATAAGTTTAGCTTTCTGATATAGGGACAAAAAATTATCATTTTTATAAATCATTATTATTAATTATAAATGTTTTACTCTTTACAATTGAGTATAAATCCCGAATATGTGGGCTTATCACCTAGTGGCTTCTATGAAACTTTAAAATACACTTAACATCTAAACCAGGCCTTCTAAATGTGCTCTATATATATCCCTGGGCAGTAAATAAAACTTTGGCCGGCAGAATAAAAGCATAGCTACCCATACGTTGAATTTAATTGTTAGAGGAAATATTTACAAATCTGCAAAATAAAGGAAATAATAATGCCAAATCCGTTGTATCAAGGGAATTACTTTGAGAAAATTCCTCAATATATGGGTAAACTAGCAAATTTTCAGTATATTGGGAAAATATCTTAGGGGAGTTTAAATGTGTAATTTCAAACCGTTTTTTACGCAGTTTTCTAGTTCAGATACTGATTCAAAAAGATAATACTGACGACAACATTTTAGAAAATAAAATTTATATAAAAGAAACAAAAGAAAAACTGGTTAGAAAGGGTAAACCGTCGCATATTTGTTGTAATTTGTGGTACTTATCAGAATGATAGTGTTAGAAAAACAAATTTCTGTCGTTGCATACCGACTACTCAAATGTAAAATCACCGTTAAAAAAAAACAGTGATCCATGACGTCAGGTAAATGATGTTATCTAGCAGGATTCAAATATCTCCCGATTTGCGATTTTCATTAACATAAAAAAAAAAGCACACACGTGGCTGGAGAAGGGTAGCATTCGACCGGATCTTAGCCTGACGGCTGCCGCCGAGAAAGTCAATAAAATGCATCTATGTGTAAGAGGCTCCGCGCAGGGCTTCCGGGTGAGAATGCAAGAAATTAATTCTATTTAACAAAATGCCTCTTTTCAGTCAATCATAAATATTCCCCCTAAAAAATACCCAGGACTGACTTGATCCAAGGGGTAGCTATATGAGAAGCGAGGGTGGAACGTAGGAACATGCTACGGCCCTAAGGAACTCATCTGAACCCTGACGGATTTAACGCGCCACTTGCTGTGAACGACTGCTGACCTGGCTACAACGCCGACCCGTCCGCGACTACTACTACCACTGAGATAAGCTGGTATCCTTACTACCCTCATTCCACCATACTTAACAAGCGAGCACTTAAAAGAACTCTTTGAATGAGAAAAGCAGTTGTATTGGTTTGGGTTTCTTTCGCTGGGTCAACAGCTGCGTCATTTGCTGACTAGAGTCAAGACAACGGCTGTTGGGTAGGACTTGAGCTGTTTGCCTCTGGCAGCTACAGCTGATAAGGCCTTGGTCGAGGTGCTATAACCAGACAAAGTACTGATAACCTTCCCCGCCCACCGGCTGTCTCTGCCGGAATATGAAATTTGTCTCCTACCAGATAGGACTTGACACAAATCAATGACCCGAAAGTCAAATTATAGTGGGGTTTAGAGAAGGGAAAGGTTGGACACCAGCCGATGCTCGGGCCCTGCTTGACTATGCTGGTCATCTGCCTACTGAGTGCAATATGGGCATGATGAGCCTAGCTGGACATGGACCCAAACATAGGTCCAGGAACAGATGCCCGATTATAGCTTAAACTATACCACGAGGTCCAGTGCTATTTAAAGGTGTTTATAATGGAGTTCGCCCAGCCGAAAGTGGCCCGGCCCAGCCGAAGCTGGGGACCTTTCGGCCTCAAGTCTGCCATTGAGATTTGACAATCCGGCACGGGGGCGAAATTTGATACTTGTCTCTGGCGCCCACCAGACAGGACCCAACACAAAGTCAAATGATCCGAAGGTCAAATTATAGTGGGGGTTAGAGGAGGGGACGGTCAGGCACTAGCCGAAGCTCGAGCCTGCCGAACCAAGCCGATCATCGGCCTACCCAGCGCAACGTCGGTCTGATGAGCATAGCCAGACATGGACCCAAACATGGGTCTAGGCACGGTGATAGAGTTGTTCTTTTAAAGTCCCACGCCGTCGCAAATTGTATATATTCTGTTGATGCAAAATATGGTCCATTGTCTTAGAATACTTCTTCAACTACACTAAATCGGCTGAAGCTATGTTGCATCGCTGTAATTACTGCTTCACTTGTTTGATTTAGTATTTGGTATAGATTTGGCTAATTTAAGTGACTATTCACTATTATTAGATCATGTCTATAATATGAGGGCAGATGATATTACCATTTTGGCATAAATGTTAATTGACGTTGTATCATTCTGTTGTCTCTTGTTATTTCTATAGAAAGGTAACAAATAATGAACGCTAGATACTGATGGCTTTTTTTTATCGTTGGGATGTGAAAATGTGTGTTGATAGATAAGGTAGGAGTTTTGCAGAAAATGTTCCATATGCTTTTCGGCCATTTTGCTTTCTTCTTGGAAGTTAGGTCCGCGGGAAAATTGAAAACTTCTCAATGTTTCACTGTTTTTTTCTTTCGCGTAGAACCACTGAGTGTTCGTAAGGCGGCGTGTTGTAAAGGCTGTATTTTTGTATCAGAAGGTTGTTGTTTATTTACGAGGTCACTATTTTTAGCCATTAGTGAATTGGTTATTAGTCGTCCTCGCTAGGTTGTGAGAAATAAAAAGCGGATGATGAAGGAGATAGATGGCGAGAGTCGAAAGGTGTTTTTATGAATAGTTTATTTGCAGCATGGAATATTCGGTTTGTTTTGGTCCTGCAAGACTCATGAAAGGTTGTGCTTATTGAGACGAAATTGAGTTATGAGAAATTGAGAGGGCAGCGTGTGTCGTCGGATGTGTGAGGGATTGTGCTTTAGAGTCACCGTGTAGTTTCTTGTGTCTTGTGTTTTTGGGGAGGAGAGCTTGCGCTGTCTCCATTGAAGTGGCCCAGAGGTGAATTGAGAGCTAGGTGTCGTTTGCGGAATAATAGCATCGCGTTGACATAGCCGTTTTGGGGGTGAAATGAAGTTGTGCCAGTGCGAGGCATGTTGAATGCATCTAATTTATATTCAACTGGGATTCCTTGCAAGGAATCCATAAATTAGATGGGTTCCCTCGTGTGTCCATGTTTCTTCTGCTGCTATTCTAGAGCTGCAGAGAGACGTGTGCATTGGGCGGCGTTGTCCAGCTAAAAAGCACCAAAGAGTGTGGGTTTGGCAGCTTAACCAATCTGTTGCTCTGGAAAAAGAAGTTCCGGGCTGAATAGGATAGGTCATCCTGATTGGGTGAAATCAAGTGTCGAATTAAATTGCGCGCCAAATCAAAATACGAAATTTTTCCTTTCTCTACGCTTTCAATCTAGTAGTTTAATGACTGCTTGAGAGGAAGTTTTCCTTATGCCGCGAGTTGAATAGAATAGGCAATAATTTGTAAAAGGCTAGGCGGGAGATTAGTGCTTAGCTAGAAGCTTCGGATCAAAATGGTTTAGAAGGGAGAAATGATTGACCAGGAAATAGTCTCGTAAGGTAAGCAGAGGAGCAAATGTTGAAGTGTGCTCTCTCAAGATGGATAGTCCCTGTCTGCTGTTGGAATTGTTCCGAGTTGGAGAGAGAAATGTTATCTCTCGTATCGGCTGGTCTTGCCTTTGGCCAGCCAAGAGGAATAAGAAAAGTAAAGCGCTGTCTTTTATGGTGTCCGGTGAGGTGTGCCCGGGCAGAATGGCATGGGTCGTTCTAATTGGATGAAATGTATAATTTAAAAATTCTAATGGCAAAACAATTCCCGCACTAAATAATGGTTTGCAATTCTTTCTGCTACAAAAGCTCCGCCGCCAGAACGAATGTCGGTGAGCACATGATGTTCGAGAAATAACATCGTTTGTAACAGAAAGAAGGAAAGGAACATAAGAATCTCACGTCACAGGAATGTACAATATATGCAATGAAAACAACAAAAGAGAATATCCAACAAATCGCATTTAGATGAAGTGAGTCCTGACGGAAAGGGTCGTTTCTAGACATTTCCCAGCTCTTTACTCTTACCATCGACGCCAACGTAGCATGTGGAACCATCTTAATGCAAGAAGCAGACGATGGAAAAAAAAGATCATAGTAGTCGCCTCACACACTTTCATCACCACGGAACAGAACTGGTCCACAACTGAACGGGGGGAGGCGTATGCGATAAAATGAGCGATTGCCAAATTTGATCACGTTCTGCGGAACCAGCCCTTTGTCATTTTCACTGATCACAGGTTGTTAACCTTCTTAGATCAGCGAGAGTTTAACAATAGCAAGATACGACGTTGGGAAGAAGACATTTTCTGCTACAAATTTATCCTGGAATTCATCGAAGAAGAATCAAATATCTGGGCAGAGATGCTCAGCAGAGGCTGCGGACATAAGAAAGTTAAAACACCGAATGTCCCTACCCCGGCAGGTAGAACATTCAAGCTAGAAAGCTCCAACCTTCACATCTATGTCCCATCGTCTTGGCGAGGTTGACAGATGACGGCTTATCTCCAAAGCACACACATCCCAAAACACCCGCTACTACAAGTGTATCCATTTTCCGCACATCATTTTTTCTAAATATCTCTCAATCAAATATTCATCAAACTTACCTATTGGATCTAAACGAATCTTTAAGTCAATAGGAAATTCACACGAGAAATAAGGTAATGGGAGTAAATCGGTGTTATTGTATTATAATTGCTTTCAAGGTGTTCATCATTTTTACTTCCCCCAAGATTTATTCAACGTTTATGAAGAAAATTTTACCCTTTTCCAAAGAGAGCAATACCACCAGGAAACATACAAGCTAACCCTTTCATGTAGTTCGTAATTTTCACATTTTTCATAAATTAAATTTTAGTGATTAGAAAAAAGAATTAAATAAATAAAACAAAATAAATTCAAAAAGTTCAGAAATTCTCAGAAGCCCTTGACTTGAAGTAGGAGCAGCACATGAACAGAAAAAGGAACCGTCCCAGCGAAAAGGAGAAATTCTACCTCACTTCCGCAATTTCAGTAATTTTTTCCCATTTTTTAATTGGTTTATTTTCAGATGGCCCGAATAAGAGATTACGATGGTTAAAAATATCTTTTTTTAAAGACTCTACACTCAGATTATCTATCGATCTATATATATATATATATATACGAGGGGCATTCAATAAGTTTCCAGACTTTTTTTTACGTACAAGCATTTAAAATTGTCGTAGACTCTTGAAAATTCACCATGTTATTGCTGTAGATTTTATGAGATGACTGACCAATTTTTATGATTTCAGTTTGAAAAGAAAATGAACACCTACAAAGGAATTGGATTACACCCTACTAAAGCCTGATTGCCACAACTGGTAAATTTATAAAATGCATTCGAACACTTTAAAAGAAAGACATGCAATAAATGTCAATTTTAAACTTGGAAAAAATGCCACATAAAGGTATGGAATGCTTCAGACTGCTTTTCGACCATCTTGCATGAATCGAGTATCAGTTTTTAAGATGAATAAGAGATTCAAGGAAGGAAGGGACTCAGTAAGGGATGATGACAGGTGTGGGAGGAGTAAGGAAATCAATACACTACAATTGATTGGCTAAAGTTTGAGGGTTAAGGTTAGGGTTACTATTTTGAGGTTTTAAGGGAGTTCAGGTAGAGATTCCGTTGGAAGATGGGCATCAAGACACTTCCTCAGCCTCCCTACATTCCAGACCTAGCTCTTCGTGACTTTTGGTAATTCCCTAAGCTCAGAGGCTGTCTTTATGAGACAATTGAGGAGATGAAAGAGGCTGTGATGAAGGTCATTGACATGCACACACAAGAGGACTTCCATGGGGCCCTCCATAAGTTGTTGGAAGAGTAAAACAAGTGCATTGCAGCTAGAGGAGATTACTTTGAAGGGGATCAGAGTTTCATGAATTTACTATCAATAAAAGTGCCCAGACGAAAAAAGTCTGGAAACTTATTTAATGATCCTCATATATATATATATATATATATATATATATATATATATATATTTGATGTAAAAAAATTTTTTCCTTCAATTCATTTTTCGTAAGGGAAATCCTTTCCGCAAAAAAGTTGTTTACAATTCTTTTGAGAATTTCCTTTCGTCTTAAATGTCAACTAATATCTAAAGAAAAATTATTTACAAAATTAGTTATTATCTTTTCAGATTATTTTATACCAAGATTTTGACCCAAGCCACCGGGAAATTTATTTCAACAAGTATTCTAATTGTACTGAGAGGATACCTTATGTTTTATGTCAGCTGAGTTTGATAAGTCATGAAATTCTACATGTATTGGTAATTCATTAGTTATTTCTGAGTGTTAGTAAAAAGAGTTGAATAGTTTGTTCTAAATACATAAGAACACCTTTTCTGATTCCCTTTTGGTGGAGTTAAGATTTACAATTTATATATATAATAGAAATAATTGAGATATTTAAATGTAAAAATTATTTTCCAGCAACCTAATTTATATCTGTACAAAGATTCCTAAAAAAATGAAGAAAAGAATGGTAAGGGGAAGTGAAAAAAAATTCCTATTGCTTATAGTATCCAGATTTTTTTTCTCTAGGAAGATTATATCTGCTCATAGAATTATTGCTGTCAGTTTTACTATGACTTTCTGGTAGAGTATTTTTTTGGTTTGAGTTTTAAGTTTTCATTTACTTATAGTCACTAATATTTTTTTTTGTAAAGGCTTAGTTTGCTCAATAGTATATATATATATATATATATATATTCATTTGTGTACAAATACACATGAGTAGGAACTTGCTTAGTTGTTATCTTGAATCAAACCTTATTCAGTGTGTGTGAGTATACTCCTACAAGATCCAGGAACAGAAGACGAGCAAAAGATTGTTTAGCTTTTCAGATCGTTGCGACAGGGAGGGAAGTGACGTATATCATTTCTCATTGACCACTTCTAGTTTAATACTCAATAGCAGTAGCATTTTCAATTTTCAGGTGTGGGCTGTGCAGAATTGTATACTTGGCAAACCTTTTACAGCAGGATTGCCAGCCAGAATAATAGTTTGAGTAGGGTCGCTTGGGAGAGCAAGTATGATGCTGAAAGACCTGAAACTTGTAAGGACCACAATAACATCACTGACGAGGTGATCATGTGCATTCTTTGAGTGTATGATAACAATACATCTATCAATACAAATAATCCGTACTCAGTTACAGAGTTCAAGTATTCTAATCTAGGACTAATAATTTGTAACTAATCATTTTCATATACTCCATAACATGATACATAGGGAAAAAATTTTAGTGCACAGATTATACATGGAAAACCTTTTTCAAGAATGAGTGAACGTGTAATGTTTGTTAGAAATTAAACAAATACATTAAATAAATAAAATGGTTTCTCTGTAGTGTGTATTGACATTAGCCTTTTATGAAGGGAATTCAGGAAAAATATCGCTCCACAGCTTTCATTTTTTTCTCCTGTATGTGTTGGAACATACATTTTAAAGTCTGAATTCCATAAAAAAGGTATTTTCACAAAATTTCACAACAAAAACATTTCTCCCCATTAGGTGTTGATGTGTATTTTGAGATGTGAATTCAGTGAAAATCTAGTTCCACAGAATAATTCATAAATCTACAAGTATTCAAAAAAATTTCAGATATAGAATATACAGATAAAAACATCTATTCTATCAAATAATACATAATATAGTTTTTCCTCAAAAATGAAGAAAAAAAAGAAGAGAGAAACTTATTGATAAATAGAAGATAATTTTGACTTCTAATTTTTTAGGATCAAATTATAACATCTTTCCTTTTGAAAGTACCATGTTTATTTAAAAAAAATAAGATATAGTATATGAAGATAAAAATGGTTATTATTTCAAAGATTATAAAACATAGAACTTCCCCTAGGATAAAAACAAAATAAGAAAACTCACTGTCACATAATGAGGAACACAGTTCAGACACTTGCAGCAGAAGAAATGCATTATGGTTGAGCATTTCCTCTGCCAAACAATATGAAAAACATTTCATGACAAATTAGCAAAAATATATTTATTACCAGAGCAAACTTAATAGAATGGATACAGGAATTACAGTAAATACTAAGAGTACATTATGGAGTACATTACTTTATAGAATGAAAGCTGTTGTATGAAACTGTGTGAGGTATGACAGGAAGTTTGTTGAAGTAAAAGCCTTTTCAACCCCTGTCAAGAGACACACACTTATGAATGGGCTATTTTTGCTGCATGTTTTATAATGCAGCATTATTCAATCCAACAAGCAGCCATTAGAAGTACTATTTTGGAAAACAAGGAATGTAATCACTAAAGTTTTGATGCAGTCATGGAAACAACAGCATATCTATATCAAGTGTTACTCATTCATGTTAGTTATCAATTTATAATCATGGCCTTCTGTGAGTTCTTGATGTTGTGGGACTGGTCAGTCTCCCGTTCAATGATACCCAAATCTTGGTATTGTGGGACTGGTCAGTTTCCTATTCAATGATACCCAAAGCTTTGATGTAGAGGATATTCAAATCAATAGAGGCAGGAGGCTACATGATGACGGTATCATGATTGTGAAAATTCTGGGCCAACTACTCCTGAAACACATAGGCCTTGTGAAAAGCAGCAGAGTCTTTTATAGATGTTTCTCTCTTGTGTGTGTTGATTTGCATCTTTTTAACATTTGAAAACTGTGAAAATAAAGCTTCACATGTTTAAAAATGAAAAGCTTCTCTCAAGTGTGCATTGACATGTGTGCTCTGAAAAGTGAATTCTTAGTAAATTTAGCTCAACAGTTTTCAAATTAAAAAGGTTTTTCTCCAGTGTGTGTTGATGTGTGCTTCTGTAGACTATAATTCAGTGAAAATGTAGCTCCACAGATTTCACAATGAAAATATTTCTCTCCACAATGCATTAACATGTGCGCTCTGAAATGTGAACTCTGGGTAAATTTAGCTCAACAGATTTCAAATTGAAAGATTTCTCTCCAGTGTGTGTGGATATTTGTTTTTATAGAGTGGAATTCAGTGAAAATGTAGCTCCACAGACTTCACAATAAAAATGTTTCTCTCCACTATGCATTGAAATGTGTATTTTAAAATGGAATTCTGGGAGAATGTAGCTGCACGCATATCACAATGAAAAGCTTTCTCTACTGTGCGTACTAATTTAGGTCTTTGAGATAAGAAACCTGTGAAAATAAAGCTCTACAAGTTGAAAAATGAAAAGATTCACTCAAGTGAGCATTGACATATGTATTTAGAGATGTGTATTCTGGATAAATTCAGCTGCACAGACTAAACTATGAAAAGGTTTCTCTCCAGTGTGTGTTAACATATGTGATTTGAGGCTTGAATTCTGGGAAAATTTAGCACTACAATTTAGACAATAAAAAGGTTTCTCTCAATTATATGTTAATAAGTGTCTTTTGAGATGATAATTCTGGGAAAAATTAGTTCAACAGATGTCAAAAGGAAAAGGTTCCTCTCCAGCGTGTGTTAATATGTGTTTTTTTTAGATATGAATTCAGTGAAAATGTAGGGCCACAGATTTGGCAAAGAAAAGGTTTCTCTCCAGGGTGTGTTGACATGTGTGTTTTGAGATTTGAATGCTGGGAAAATGTAGCGCCACAGATTTCACAATGAAAATCTTTCTCTTCACTATGTGTAAACATGTGTGATTTTAGATGTGAATTCCAAGAAAATTTAACTCCACAGATTTAACTATGGAAAGGTTTCTCTCCTGCGTGTGTTGACATGTGCTTTTTTAGACAGGAATTCTGGGAAAATACAGCTCCACAGATGTCACAATGAAAATGTTTTTCTCTAGTATGTATTGACATGTGTGTTTTCAGATATGAATTCCGTGAAAATTTACTTCCACAGATTTCACAATGAAAAGGTTTTTCTCCAGTGTGTGTTGACATGTGTCTCTTTTTATCAGTATTATGGGAGAATTTAGTTCCACAGATTTTACAATGGAAAGGTTTCTCTCCAGTATGTATTGACATGTGTGATTTGAGATGTGAATTCTGTGAAAATTTACTTCCACAGATTTCACAATCAAAAGGTTTCTCTCCAGTATGTATTGAAATGTGTCTTTTGAGATGTGCATTCTGGGAAAAGCTACCTCCACATATTTTACAATGAAAAGGTTTCTCCCTAGTGTGTACTGACATATGTCTTCCGAGATTTGAAAGCAGTGAAAATACGGCTCCACATATTTCACAATTAAAAGGTTTCTCTCCAGTGTGTGTTAACATGTGTTTCTTTTTACTAGAATTATGGGAGAATTTAGTTCCACAGATTTCACAATGAAAAGGTTTCTCCCCAGTGTGTGTTAACATGTGTTTTTTCAGATATGAATTCCTTGAAAATTTAGTTCCACAGATTTCACAATGAAAAGCTTTCTCCCAAGTGTGTGTTAACATGTGTGTTTTCAGATATGAATTCTGGGAAAATTTAGTTCCACAGATTTCACAATGAAAAGGTTTCTCTTCAGTGTGTATTGACATATGTCTTCTGAGATTTGAAAGCTGTGAAAATACAGCTCCACAGATTTCACAATGAAAAGGTTTCTCTCCAGTGTGTGCTAGCATGTGTCTTTTGAGATGTGAACTCGAAGAAAATTTAGCTCCACAGATTTCACAATGAAAACGTTTTTCTCCAGTGTGTGAAGCCATGTGTAGCTTGAGGCTGAAAATCAGAGAAATTGTAGTGCCACAGATTTGATTTGAAAACTTTTTCATCCGACTCGGTTGAAATCTGTGTTTTGAGATATGACTAACATGAAAATTTAGCTCCACAGTTTACACAAACAAAATATTTTTCTCCTGTGTTTACATGTGTCTTTTTACACTGGAATTCCAGGAAAATGTAGCATTACAGATTTCACAGCTTAAAGGTTTCTCTCCAGGTTATAATCCACAAATTTCACTGTGTTCTCATCTTACTTTTTCATGATTGCTGATCATGATCAAACCTACAGAGGAAAAAAATAAATTAGAAAACTACTGATATAATAAAACCTATTATTCATTAATAAAGAAATCATTTCACTTGTTTTTTAAATTTACATTTTTTTATAATTATAGACTGTGTTGCTATAAAGATAAATTTATGTCATGAATATTCTACAAGATATCAAAGACTATGTAGAATTTTAGATCAACAAACGAAGGAAGGTAGAAACATTGATAAACTAATGTTCTAATTTAACAGAAAGATTCTGTAAACTTTCATTTTATATGTAGGAAAAAATCAAATACACTTTTATTCCAAATGAATGAACCTAGAAAAACTGATGGACTTGTGTTAAAATCTAAAGTAAAAATTACATAGATTTTTATTTTATAAGCAAAGAATTTTAGACAAAATTGTTTGAAGTTTAAAAAAATTGATAATGCATTATTCAAATCTAATACAGAGAGTAAATAAAAGACTTTTAGACCAAAATGTATTAAAGTCAAAAGATTGATAATGTATTAATCAAATCCAACACAGAAAATATATAGACTTTTATTATATAAGTAATCTAAGATCATAAAGACATTTTGACTGAAACAAATGAAAGTAGAAAAATTGATAAACTTCAATTCCAATCAAAAATCATGTATAGTCCAGTTGACTGGGATTGTAGAATATACCAACTGATTCTCTGCAGAGGATTTAGACTTCTCTAATCAGTGTCTTGGATATGACATTAAATTATTTGATGGCAACCTCTGAGGAATATGGAGTACCATTGCTCCCAGGTTCACTCTCACCAGGATTGGATGCACCTGATAAGGTCCTATCTATTGGTCAAACAGAACTGTTTGGCATCTAAACAGTCTGCAAGCAAATGACTCTTTAACTGAATTGTTAGTAATATCTGAAACTCTTTAAATGTGTTCCTAAATTGAATTATTGGTATAATTTAGCAATACTTGGAACCATTTGACCGTGGGCAAATAAATGAATAGTGCTGAATAGAATAATTAGTTTAAAATAGGAGAATTTGTAACAACTGCACTGTTTGAAAGTGTTTAATATCGAATAGAATTATGAGAGTTAAATGGCAATAATTGAAACCATTTAACTGCAGAAACAATAGCAATAAGAGTGTGCAAAAATTACTTCCAACTCATTTAAAAATGAAATAACCAACAAATTATGTGAACAAACAAATAAAATTCTCACTGTAATATAGCTATACTTTAAACTGTTACATTCATATGTTCTGTCCCACAAGCGTGAGGATGAATCATTGGGAGAGACTTGCTGGCACATGTTCCCCTATTTAATTTGAAACATGCTATATAGGGTGGAGGAGTAGAATTCTCTAAAATGGTAGGAGTCAGCCCTTCATTTTGAATGAGAAGGGGTTGATGGGCCAATCAAACCACAGGATACCTGCTGCAGAGAAAAAGGGGGTAGAATGAGGGACTGCTAGCCCTGGGATTTTTCTCAGTCTTGGGGACGAAGCAAGGGATGATGGCTCGGATGTGACGAAGAGAGACCCTTGTCTACAAAGCAAGGATTTTAATTTCAACAACAAAAAAAGCGGGGAGCATTTCTCTGCTCTCACCCAGAGGTAGACGTCGTATTCCATTCAAGGTTTCAAAAAAGGGAAAAAAAGAAAATTTCGTAAAAGAAAAACAAAAAAAATAATAATTAATTACCAGTCATCCTGGAAGAAACGACGTTGGCCGAAGCCCCTACCAGAATCAACATTTTTCCTCCATCTTAACCTTAGCACGTGCGCGCAGCAAGAAACCATTTTGCCCTAACAAGAAAATTTTATAAAGTATGTCCCAAAACTTTAATACCAACAAAACAGGAAGGGAAATGTATTCCTAGGTGAATTTTAATCTCCCGTTTTTGGGCTTCAAAGGACTCAGCCGAATTACCAACCAAATCCCGCCAAGAAGGCGCATAGACATTCTGCTGCTTTTTATTTTCTTTTGATTCGTTTTTGGTTTTGTTTTCTTGCATTAATAAATGCGTATTGTTGTTCATTAAGCCGGACTTGTGTTTTTTGTATTCGAACATCTTCAGTAAGGAAGAAAATTTTATCGTGTAACAAACACGGAATATAACAAAACCATTTAACTGTGGGTAAATAAAGTGAGCTCTGGTTCATAAAAAATTTTATCAACAAAATATGTTTACTAATAATAAATTCAATAGATATGTACGAAGAGGATTTGGCATTAAATAACCTACAAAAGTTGATATGGCATCAAACCCAGCCAACCAAACCGAAGATAATGTAGAATTTAGACACAAATCAACGTAGAAAGATTCATAAACTTCTATTCAAATCTAATACATAAAGTATAGGGATTTTTAATATATAATCAAAGATCAATTAGATTTTCGACAAATAAGAAACGGTAGGAAGATTGATAAACTACTATTCAAATTTAAAACAGAGATTATAAACACTTTTATTTTAGGGAGTAATTTCTGATGGGATTTCTTTGTTTAGAATATTTCACAAACTATCGAATCTTTAAATCATACAGAACTTAAAAGATTTTCCTTTAAAAACAACCCACAAATCGAATATTATTTCTGACATTTAACAAGGACAGACTAGAGACCAGAGACGTCTAGAAAACGGGGGGGGGGTATGAATAATTCGTTCTCTGCTTTCAAAATCTTCTCGATACAACTACTCTTATCTGGATGATGAATGTAAATATTGCATTTCGAATTTTTTATAAAATTGCTGCAAACGTTAGAATGAAAGTAAGAAAGTAGATGTAAAACAAAGTTTTTACTTACACTTTCATTGAGTTTCTCATTCAGTTGTAAAATCAAAGAGTATTTAACTAACCTCTGCGACAATCGATTCACTGATGATGCTCTGTCAGCCGTCTCCTTCGTCACTGCTTATTTTTGTTTAAAGTGCTGACTCACTAGAAGGGAGGTAATCATCTCAGCTTCCTTAATTTAGTTGGTTTTGAAAAGTCGAACTAAAAGAAAAACAGTATATTTTCATCAGCAAAGCAAGACTATACTGTTGTTAAATTTCTAGATATTCACGAATAAGTTTAGCTTTCTGACATAGGGACAAAAAATTATCAATTTTTATGAATTATCATTATTAATTATGAATGTTTTACTATTTACAATTGAGTATAAAGCCCGAATATGTGGGGTTATCACCTGGTGGCTTCTATGAAACTTTAAAATACACTTAACATCTAAACCAGGCCTACTAAAACTGCTCTTTATATATCCCTGGGCAGTAAATAAAATTTTGGCCGGCAGAATAAAAGCATAGGTACCCATACGTTGAATTTAATCGTTAGAGGAAATATTTACAAATCTGCAAAATAAAGGAAATAATAATGCCAAATCCGTTGTATAAAGAGAATTACTCTGAGAAAATTACTCAATATATGTGTAAACTAGCAAATTTTCAGTATATTGGGAAAACATTTTTAGGGGAGTTTAAATGTGTAATTTCAAACCGTTTGTCCCGCAGTTTTCTAGTTCAGATACTGAGTCAAAAAGATGATACTGACGACAACATTTTCGAAAATAAAATTTATATAAAAGAAACAAAAGAAAAACTGATTAGAAAGGGTAAACCGTCGCACATTTGTTGTAATTTGTGGTACTTATCAGAATGATAGTGTTAGAAAAACAAATTTCTGTCGTTGCATACCGACTACTCAAATGTAAAATCACCGTTAAAAAAAAGTCATCCATGACGTCAGGTAAATGATGTTATCTAGCAGGATTCAAATATCTACCGATTTGCGATTTCATGAAAATAAAAAATAAAAAAACAAAACACACACGTGGAGGGAGAAGAATAGCATTCGACCGGATGTTAGCCTGACGGCTGCCGCCCAGAAAATCAATGTAATGCATCTTTGCTGAAGAGGCTCCGCGCAAGGCTTCCGGGTGAGAATGCAAGAAATTAATTCGATTCAACAAAATGCCTCTTTCAGCCAAGCATAAATCTTCCCCCTAAAAAATTCCCAGAACTGACTTGATCCAAGGGGTAGCTATATAAGAAGCGAGGGTGGAACGCAGGAACACGCTACGGTCAAAAGGAGCTCATCTGAACCCTGACGGATTTAACGCGCCACTTGCTGTGAACGACTGCTGACCTGGCTAACACGCCGACCCGTCCGCGACTACTACTAACACTGAGATCAACTGGTGTCCTTACCACCCTCATTCCACCATACTTAACAAGCGAGTTTTTGTAAATTATAACAAGTCATCGTATGAACTTAGGTTTCACACACACTCTCGATTCACAAACTCACTGGAGATTGTATGGGACAAATTTTGTACAGTTGATTCTTCGTTTTATCACCTTGTGTTTCCTTCCTTGTTAATAATAATTGTTTAAAACCTTCAACTTGTGTTTGTCTTTTCCTTGCCATCATTCGCTAAATATTTCAATGAGTTTTCCACCTCAACCGGAAACATGAGTTCTCATATTAATAATAGATGTCATCCCTGTAATATATTGTGACGAGGCCTGCATTAAGAAGAAAATTGATAATCCGTATACATTCAAATTTATTTAGAGATCTGTATAAAACACATGTGTACTTACTGAACCCTGAGGAGAAAAGGAGTGAACATTTGTTTTTATCTCTGGAGTGACGTCATTGAAGATATCCCCTTGTAGCAGAAAGGACTTCGTATGTTTGGCGCGTAAATTATTTTGACCGTTCGTCTCGTCATATGATTTCACCCAATTGTAAAGTCTTTATATCTGAGGTAATGGATACTTGCTAGGTATGGACTATTACCAAGATGAATCGATAGGATGGATGGTGATTAAATACACAGCGAGAACGAACATCTGCTGCTATGCCTGGTGCATTCCTTTATTGACCAAATCCCCCGGATGTGGTAGGGGCCGTAACCCCTGTGGCATCAGAGGTTATTTCCCTTATGTTAGGATATTACAATGCTTTTTTTTTCTTTTTTCTTTTTTTAAATAATAACAACAATGACAGTGGTGGTAATAATTATCTGGTGAGGGAGTTCATTCAGTCTGTGAAGTGATTGGGATGCTTGAACAGATGGCTCGGACTCTATGTCGGAGGAGATGTCTGTTAACCTGAATGAGAGAAAAGAAAACGATGATGGTTCAGACTATTGTGTACGGGTATGTTTATTAATATTTTTTTTTTTTTTTTGTTAGTGGTCAAATCTTTTGGATGGTCATTTTGTTCAACTCGAACGCCTGAGGTTTAGAGTTGTGTGTTGTGTTTGGTTGTCTTTGTATTCTGGTGGTGTTGTCGTATGTGTGTAGCTTTCATCTTCAGATGAGGGGTAATCCAGTAGGTTATGTGCATGGTTTGTTGTTGGCTTAGAGATTTTTTTGAAGAAGCTGGAATTTCTTGTAGTTTGGCTACCTTTGTGTGTGGCGGTGATCATGGATCTCTTTTTCTTTATGATAGTCATTGGGTTAGGCTGGTAAGGTGTGAGAGCCTTTGAGGTGTTGTCGCTTTTTACAATGACTGTATCACCCACCCTGAGATCATTGGGTTTCACGTACGCTTTTCTTTAAGCGTATTGCTTTATTTTTCTCTTGGCTTTGGTGTCACGCTCCTTAAAGCTGGGGTCTTCAGCAATGGGTGTGATCAGGTGTGGCAGGCGGTTTTTTATGGTCTGGCAAAATAGGATTGTGGCTGGGGGTACGCCGGTGGTGCAATGTGGTGTCTTCCGGTAGTCCAGCAGGAATTTGAATAATTCCTGCTTCCAGCTTCGACCTTTATTTAAGGCAGCATTAATGGACTTTTTTACAGTGCGCATAAAGCGTTCTGTCTCCCCGTTAGCCTGAGGCCATAGGGGTGTTATTCTCCTGTGTCTGAATCCAGTGATGGAGGCATAGGTTTTGAATTCGTGGCTGTTGAATGGTGGGCCATTGTCCGTTTTGAGGGAGACTGGCACACCAAACTCGGCGAATATCTTGTCAAGGCGGGGTATGACTGATGTTGTTGAGATGAAGTCCAGGATGTCGACAACAACATAGCGTGAGTATTCGTCTGTGACAACGAGGAGGTACTTTCCATTTTGGAGGTGTCCAAAGACAGCACTGACTTCTACCCATGGGGCTGCTGGTAGTGGGGACATTTGCGGTGGCTCTCTTGTCGGTTTATGGATACTGATCTGACAGGTGTGGCAGTTCTTGATGTTTTCTTCCACTAGAGGCTGCATGTTTTTGAACCAGACCTTTTCTCGGAGGAGAGCCATGGTTTTCACAATGCCTTGGTGTCCAGCATGTGCTATTTTGACAGCTCTGTTTTGTAGTGCTTCAGGCAGTACTATTCGGTGCCCTTTGAGGATGATGCTATCCTTGTGTGCAAGTGATAGTTCGGCACGATTGGCGTGCAGAGTGTGGGATGTTGCTTTGTTTATGCCATCCTCGACACCATGCCATTTGTTGGTAAGGATGGCTTGGATGACGGTGGTGAGTGTCTTGTCTTTTGCCGTTTCCGTTGCAACTTCATCAATTGTCATTGCTTTGGGGGTTGAGGTTGAGAGGATGTAGTTTATATATTCCTCTGCTATTTTTCGTTCTCTGTCGCTTGGTGGTAGGTGCGTTGGATGGCGGCTGAGATAGTCAGCTGGGTTGTCATGGCCTGGTCTGTATATGACGGTCATGTCGTATGGTTGCGTTCTCAAAACCCAGCGTTCAATGTGTGCTGATAGTCGGGAGCGGGTGTTGTTAAAAATGGATGTTAGGGGTTTGTGGTCTGTAAAGACAGTGAATGGAGCTCCAAAGATATATATGTGAAAGCGTTCACATGCCCATGTGATGGCGAGTGCTTCACGTTCTGTTTGGGAGTATCTCTGTTCAACTGCGGATAGAGCACAACTTGCAAATTGTACTATCCGTCCATTTTGTGACAGCACGGCAGAAATGCCTACCGGACTGGCATTCGTATGTATTTCAGTCTGTTTGTTCGGGTCAAAGTAGGCAAGTCAGCATGCTCTGCTCAGTGCCTCCTTAATGTTTTTTAGACATTCAGTGTGGCGTTCAGTCCAGGACCACAGTGTGTTTTTTTTTTTTGTTAGTTGACGTAGTTCATGGGTGAGGGTTGCATAGTTTGGAATGAATTCTGCCCCGCAGAAGTTAGTCATCCCCAACAAGCTTCTGACTTCTGATGCGTTTTTAGGGTCGGGTAATCCAAGGATTGCTTTTATTTTGAGGTCGCTTGGGCTGATGCCTTCATTACCGAAGGTGTGTCCAAGGAACTCCAGTGACCTCTTGTTGTACTCACATTTGCTGCCATTTAGGGTGAGCCCTTTTTCGCGAAGTCGTCTGAATATCGCGTGGAGGTTTTGGTCGTGGTCTTGCTGGTCTGATCCGAAGCAAAGGATGTCGTCACTGATGTTGATGGCTCCCTTGATCCCTGTAAGTGCTTGACTAATTTCTTCCTGGAATATCTCACTTGCGGAGTTGATACCAAAAAAGAGTCTTTTATATCTGTACAGGCCCAGGTGTGTTGCAAAGGTGGTTATATATCGGGATTCTTCAGCTAGTTCCAATTGGTTGTAGCCTTGGTTAAGATCCAATTTGCTGAAAACATTAGCTCCTGATAGAATAGTTTTCAGTTCATTGAGTGTGGGGGTTTCCTTTTGATAGCTTTGTTTGCCGCCCTCATGTCGATGCAAATCCTGATTTTATTTTGACTCTTTTTGGGTACTACAACAATAGGAGATACCCATGGGGTTGGTCCGTCTGCCTTTTCAATCACTCCCAGTTTCTCATCTTTGGCTATTAACTCTTCTATATCCTTCCTTACGTGAAAGGGGACCCTGCGGTATCTCTGAGCGATGGGTGGTATGTTTTCATCTATGTGTAGGTGAACTTTTTTTTCTTTGAGTTTACCCAGACCATTGAACAGGTCTGCGTAGTCCTCTAGAAGTTTAAGAGTGGGGAGTGGGGTCTGTGGATCAGAGTTACTGGTGTGGTTGACTGAATGAGTGTTTGCTGACAGTAGTTTGAGCCTTTTACATGTTTCCCAGCCAATAATGGGTTTTTCTGGGTTCTTTATAACATGTATGTCCGCTTGGCAGGAGATGCCTCTAAACTTTAGAAGTGTGCTGAATTGACCTAGGAGTGGGGTGGCTTCCTTGACACCGAATCCAGATATTACGGTTTTTGTGGGTCGGAGGAGGGGCGTTGGTCTTAGGGATTTGTAATCTGCCTCAGACAAAATGTTTATGGTGGCGCCAGAGTCAGCTAACACATTGAACATTTGATGGCCATCACCAAAAGATAAGTCAAAGTAAGGAAGGTTTTTCACTTTACCTGTATGGAATACATATTCCGTGTCACTGCCGCTGTTTGAGTCTCGTTGATGGTCCTCAATGTAGTTTACCGGTCGTTGACTGGTTTGAGCTTGTGGGCGTTGGGGGCGATTTGTTCTTCGCCGTCTGTCCTCGTCATTTAGTTTTCTGAAACAGACAGAGGCGAAGTGTCCCCATCTCCGAAAATAGGCACACTGGTTCTGGAATGCAGGGCAGGATGTCGGTCCCCATTCATGTGGGTATTTCCCCATTGCAATTTCTGCACCGGTTTTGCTGGGGGCGTTTGCATGGCCATTGTTGTTCATGCGTGACTTTGTTGGCTACTGCATTAACGGATGTGGTAGGTTTTGTAGTAGAGTTGGCGTCTTCTAAGCGCATCTGTTCCATTTGTTCGGATATGGTTTCTGTCATTTTGGCATAGCTTATTAGATCGCCTAGGAGCATGTTTGGGTTCATCAGTCCCTTTTGGCGAACTTTTTCAGATAAACAGCCCGTTATTAGCTGGGATTTTATTTCTGCATTTCTGTCTGTGAAACGGCACATAGCTGCTGCCTCTTTTAATTCCCGATGAAAGTCCTCTATGTTTAGGGTGTTTTTTTTTCGGAATATAAATCTGTAATACTCAGTGTTGTTTTCTGGGTTGAAGTGGTTTTGCACAGCCAGTATGAGCTTATCGAAGTGTGCTTCGTTTTTTTCTGGTGTGGTTTGTTCAGACGGTAGTTCGTAAATAATATCATTTACTTCTTCGCCAACAAAAGTTTAAAGCATAGCTTTTTTTCGTTCATCGTCTTCTATGTTGTATGCAGTGAAGTAATTTCTCAGTCTGTTGACATATTTTGTCCATTTTGCGGCTTTGTTTTTTGATTCGTGGTTAAATTCTGGGTAATGTGGTTAAGCGGCCATGTTAGTTTTTTTTTTTTCGGCACGTGGACAGGTTTGTTTTTTTCTTTTTTTTTTGTTGTTATTGGTGAGTAAACGACTCTTTCTTCGTCGCCAATGTAAAGTCTTTA
This sequence comes from Sepioteuthis lessoniana, assembly GCA_963585895.1. Taxonomy (NCBI): domain Eukaryota; kingdom Metazoa; phylum Mollusca; class Cephalopoda; order Myopsida; family Loliginidae; genus Sepioteuthis; species Sepioteuthis lessoniana. The sequence goes on from OY757908.1 coordinate 60,645,136, forward strand.
TATCTGAGGTAATGGATACTTGCTAGGTATGGACTATTACCAAGATGAATCGATAGGATGGATGGTGATTAAAGACAGAGCGAGAACGAACATCTGCTGTCATGCCTGGTGCATTCCTTTATTGACCAAATCCCCCGGATGTGGTAGGGGCCGTAACCCCTGTGGCATCAGAGGTTATTTCCCTTTTGTTAGTTAGGATATTACACCAATGGTGATAGGTTGATGTTGTGTTTGTAGGGGTGTGAGTAATCCGATCTGTTTATGTTTGTGAACGGGTCAAGAGAAGCACATATTTGATCTACGTGAGCTTCAACGTCGAGCTCAGTTTGTTCAGTGATTTTTTAAATATTATCCGCCATTGCTGCACGCAATAATGAATGTATAGACTGTCCTAGAATGTAGCTGACATGCAGATTGTATTTTTGCACCTAGAGTCAAATCCTTTGTAGCCTTGCTGAACAATCATTCAGCGCTTTTTAAAATATAGCTGCAAGAGCCTTGTGGTCCGTTTCTAATTGCACTGGTCTTCCATAGTTGTACGGATTGAAGCGGTCACAAACAAACTGTATTGCCAGGCTTTCTCTTTCTATCGGGGGATGCCTTCTTTGTGTCTCTGTTATTGCTCTAGGTGCATATGCGACAGGTAGCCAATTGTCTTCATGTTGCTGCGCAAGTATAGCACCCAATCCTTTTTTGCTCGCGTCACAGGAAATTGTTATTGATAGTTACGGATTGTAGAATTGTATCAAAGGTTGTGACGATAGCAAATTTTTCAGTTCGTTAAATTCTTTCTCATATTCTAGTCCTCATGTGAAGACTACGTTAGCTTTTAGTAGACTATTCACGCGAAATGTTCATTGAGAAAGATTCTCTGTATATCTAGCAAGGTATTTGACGATGCCTAAAAATCTTGCAACGTCCACTTGTTCCTTTAATGTTGTGAATTCTACTATGAGCTTTACATTGGCTTGGTCTAGTTTTAAGCCATTAGCTGTGAGTCGGTTGATCAGGAATGTTAATTCCGTTGTGGCAATTTGACATTTTTCTCTGTTGAGAGTTAGATTATTGCTTTTACAAATATAGAGCACTTTCCTCACCGTTTGTAAATGTGATTTTGTGTCAGTTCTCCAAAGCACTTTGCCGTCCATGGAGTTTTCCACATTTTTCATACATTCACATATATTACGTATTGTTCTATGGGATATTTTAGGTGCTAGCAACATCCCAAACGGCAATCTCTGGCATCTATATCTTCTTTCTGGTGTTATAAAGGTGCATTACCAGAAACTTTCTTCATCCAATTGTAGTTGCTAGAATCCTTTTGACAAGCTCAACCTGGAGGATATTTTCGCTCCGGCCATTCCTGCCATTGCTTCCTCACATGTGGGTAATTCAAAATGCTCACGAAGGATTGCTTTATTTAGGTTTCGTAGTTCCAAGCATATTTTTTATTTTTCCGTCTGATTTATGCACGATATACATCACGCTCACCCATTCTGTGGGTTGAGTTATTCTTATCATCACTCCTGCCTCTTTCATTCTGTCAAGTTCTGTTTTCACTTCGTTAAGCATGGTAAACGGGATTTTTCTACATACCTCGATCACAGATACTGCATCGTGTTTCAGTTTTATACTCCCACGTCCAAGTAAACAACCTATTTCTGTAAATAATTCTTAATAGGCAGATAGTACATTGGTTTTTCTCCGGATTTTGGATGAGGTTTACTCGCTTAATTATGTTTTAATTAACTTTTCAGAAGCGTCTTTCCCTGGTATGAGCTGAAATTTTCTCCAAGTTATAATAAAGCACAGTTCGTGCAACGTACCTTTTCTGTTGATGATAATATATACATTTCCTGAAATTGGTATTATATCGCCAGTGTAATAAATCAGTCGAATTTTTGTCGTCTTTGTCTCTGCTTCCTTATCAACTCTTTGTAATACAATATCGACAGTACACGTTCACTCCACATGCCAGATATTGTAGTCATGTATCATACTGTCCTTTAAGTGGTCAAAGCCACATTTTCAAGACTGTAGCAGAAAAAATTTCGTATTTTTGTTTGGTACGTAATTTTATTTGACCATTAGGGTCGAAGCAAATTTTCACCCAATCAAGATGACTGATCCTATTCATACCGGATCATCTTTCTGGGCAGCACAAATTGGAGAAAGCCGCCAAATACTTTCTCTTCCTCAGAACTTCTTCGTTCAGGACAGATGTAATGACTGTAAACTCTCTTCAATAGCAGCAGCACCACCACCATGAGGAAAGCCATCTAATTTCATGGACCCCTTGCGTCTATTCTCTTAGACCAAAGGTTCTCAGTTGAATATGCGTTAGATGAATTCAATAAGCCACATATAGGAACTACTTTTAGTCGTTTCCAGTGTTGGCTATGTCGACTGCGATGCAAAATACCGCTCCGATATCCAGCTACTTCACCTCTGGGCAACATTTTCTGGAGACATTCACGCTTCTCTTCGAAACAACCAGAACCACAAGCTCATGGGTGACTACATCGTTCCTATACTTAACCAGCAACACGACTTTTGCTACACTTATGGTGACATATCTCACTCACACATTCAACAATGTCTTAACCTAACGATGCACATCTTCGATCAGGCATTTAGCTGCTAAAATGCTTTCTCAACTCTATAACAACTTCATTTCGTTTCCTTACTTCTTTCCTTCCTAAAAGACATGCAGCCTAAACGTAAACCCTTTATTCCATGCTGCCATTAAAAACCATCATAAAAACCTTACGGCATCTTCTTGCAGTGTTTACATGGAGAGTAATGTAATGTACATATTCCTGGCCTTCGGTCTGACTTCAGCCGGACAGATCTCCCACTGCATAGCTTTTGTTGTGTGACCTACACAGATGACAACCTGGTACACGCGAAGACATTTAAGGAATACATGTCCTCACTTGAGCAACTATTCACCACCCTCCGCAAGTTTTGGAGGTGTCCTCGTGGTGTAATGGTTAAAGCGATGAACTGCGGAATCGTAGTACGCGAGTTGGTACTCCAGTCGCGCTATTACGTTCACTTTCGGGCAAATACCCTTGGGAAAGGTATGAACCCCCTTATTCTCCCTCCAGCTATGGGTAAATAGTAGGACGGACTAGGTTCTTCAGCCTTGGTGAGGCAACTAGTCTAGGAGAAGGATAACTCTCAATTCAAACCTGTTAAACTCCGCTTAAAAATTGACCTTGTGTCATATCCTGCCCGAGCGGAGGGGTTGGGTAAATAGTACCACCCTCCGCATGTTCGGACTTAAGCTGAATCCAAACAAATGTACCTTCCTCGCACCAGAGGTGAAGTTCCTTGGGCGCATAGTGTTATATCAGGGAATGGTTGCAAGGAAAGAATGAAAATACAGTTGCAAAAACAAACAACACGAAGGCAAGTAAAATTTTTAACAATTGTATTGAAAACAAACAAGTAAAAGGTTCAAATAACCGGGTTTGTATAAACGTGTTGCTATGGAATTAAAGACAGTAGAAAATTGTCCTATGCTTAATAGTGGTAGGATTGTTAGACTTACGCGCACGCGGTCAATCAGATGTTACGAGTGCAGAGAGGAGAGGGATATTTGGTGATTTACGACTTAGTCGCTTCCTTCAAAGCGGAGAAGAGGAAAGTCAATGAGGATGATGCATGTTTTTCGTGTTTCCTCTCTCTCTCTCTCTCTCTCTCTCTCTCAGAGCTGGAGTTCTAGTCTGCGGATATCATTTGCCTTCTTTTCATCTGGCTCCGCTGTCGAGAAATTTGTCTTTTACAGCGTTTTTGTCTTCCGATCGGATCATATTGAGTTTCCTTTGTTTTTTATCGCAAAAGTCACGGATTGGCCAAAAAATTACTTTTAGTTATTTTTATTCTTTTGTCAAAGTTCATCGACATTTCGCTATGCGCTGATCCTATGCGCAGAAACCCCTTTTTCCATTCTGAAGAAAGTTTCAGAACCGATAACATCCGGGGAATCCTCTCGTGGACGATAGTTGGAATCATTATTTTTTGTGTCCGATGAATTAGAAGAGATCTCTTTCGGTCAGATAACAATAGTAAACAGCGAAGGATTTAAAGTCGACCCTGAATACGACGTGCTGTCAGGGAAATGGAGCCCCCAACATCGAGGAAGGAATAACAAAGCATCATCGGCCGTTTAGTGTGGATCAGACAATTCCTTGAGACTTGCTTGTACGAGAACATAAGATCCGGCACATTCTCCAACCTAATGGCCCCATACACAAGCTCAACAAGACCAATAAAACATTCGCCTGGACGGAAAGGGCCGTTTCTAGATTTTTCCCAGCTCTTTACTCTTACCATCGACGCCAACGTAGCATGTGGAACCATCTTAATGCAAGAAGCAGACGATGGAAAAAAAGATCATAGTAGTCGCCCCACACACTTTCATCACCACGGAACAGAACTGGTCCACTACTGAACGAGAGGCGTATGCGATAAAATGAGCGATTGCCAAATTTGATTACATTCTGCGGAACCGGCCCTTTGTCATTTTCAAAAATACATTCGTACACTTTAGAAGAACGACACGCTATAAAATTCTGTTTTCAACTTGGAAAAAATGCCACAGAAACGTATGGAATGGTTCAGACTGCTTTTCGACCATCTTGCATCAATCGAGCATCAGTTTTTGAGTGGCATAAGAGATTCAAGGAAGACAGGGACTCTGTGAGGGATGATGAGAGCTGTGGGAGGCGTAAGGAAATCAATACACTACAGTTGATTGGCCAAAGTTTGAGGGTTAGGGTTAGGGTTACTATTTTGAGGTTTTAAGGAAGTTCAGGAAGAGATTCCGTTGGAAGATGGGCATCAAGACACTTCCTCAGCCTCCCTACATTCCAGTCCTAGCTCTCCGTGACATTTGGTTGTTCCCTAAGCTCAGAGGCTGTTGTTATGAGACAATTGAGGTGAAAGAGGCTGCGACGAAGGTCATTCACATGCTCACACAAGAGGACTTCCATGGAGCCCTCCATAAGTTGTTGGAACGGTAAAACAGCTAGAGGAGATTACTTTGAAGGGGATTAGAGTTTCATGAGTGTACTATCAATAAAAGTTCCCGCACAAAAAAAACGTCTGAAAACTTATTTAATGATCCTCATATATATATATATATATATATTTGATGTAAAAAAATTTTGTCCTTTTATTTATTTCTCGCGAGGAAAATCCTTTCCACAAAAAAGTTGTTTACTATTCTTTTGAGAATTTCATTTCATCTTAAATATCAACCAATATCTAAAGAAAAATTATTTACAAAATTGGTTATTATCTTTTGAGATTATTTTATACCAAGATTTTGACCCAAGCCACCAGGAAATTCATTTCAACAAGTATTTTAATTGTACTGAGAGGATACCTTATGTTTTATGTCAGCTGATTTTGATAAGTCATGAAATTCTACATGTATTGTTAATTCATTAGTTATTTTTGAGTGTTAGTATAACAAGAGATGAATAGTTTAGTCTAAAGACATAAGAACACCTTTTCTGAAAAGAAAATTTATCAAGTTTAGTATCATCAGAAAAACAAAGGTATGTTGTGTTTTGCGTCGAAAGACAGCAGTAATTCAGGACCTAAAATTGCCCCAGAGCAATTTTTCCGTAGGTTTAATGGGACGAGGAAGATTCTTATCTTTTCACCAGATAAAAAAAAGAATACTCCTATCTTTCTTTCAACAAAGAAAAGAAGAAAAAGACAAAAAAGAAGAAATATAGCAAAAAGAAAGGAAACATCGAACTTTTGTCAACATCATAATCTATAAACTCAAAGTTACGTATTTTATTTCTTCATATATATTTCTTTCAACAGTATTTTGCTTTAAGTCCTCCTTCTCTTTTCAAAATAGTAAATTTTTTGGTGACCCCCTTTTGATGGAGTTAAGATTTACAATATATATATAATAGAAATAATTAAGATATTTAAATGTAAAAATTATTTTCCAGCAACCTAATTTATATCTGTACAAAGATTCCTAAAAAAACAAAGAAAAGAATGGTAAGGGGAAATGAAAAAAAAAATTTCCTATTGCTTGCAGTATCCAGATTTGTTTTCCTCTAGGAAGAATATATCTGCTCAAAGAATTATTGCTGTCAGTCTTACTATGACTTTCTGGTAGAGTATTTTTTATGGTTTAAGTTTTAAGTTTTTATTTACTTATTGTCACTAATATTTTTTTTTTAAAGGCTTAGTTTGCGCAGTGGTATATATATATATATATATATTTATTTATTTGTGTACGAATATGCATGAGTAGGAATTTGCTTACTTGTTATCTTGAACAGAACCTTATTCAGTGTGTGTGAGTATACTCCTACAAGATCCAGGAAGAGAAGACGAGCAAAAGATTGTTTACCTTTTCAACTCGTTGCGACAGGGAGGGAAGTGACATATATCATTTCTCATTGACTAATTCTAGTTTAAATCTCAATAGCAGTAGCATTTTCATTTTTCAGGTGTGTGCTGTACAGTATTGCATACTTGGCAAACTTTTTACGGCAGGATCACCAGCCAGAATAATAGTTTGAGTAGGGTCGCTTGGGAAAGCAAGTATGATGTTGAAAGACCTGAAACTTGTAAGGACCATAAGAACATCACTGACAAGGTGATCATGTGCATTTTTTGAGTGTATGATTACAATATATCTATCAATACAAATAATCTTTACTCAGTTACAGAGTTCAGGTATTCTAATCTAGGACTAATAATTTGTAAACAATCATTTTCATATACTCCATAACATGATACATAGGGAAAAAATTTTACTGTACAGATTATAAATGGAAAACCTTTCTCAAGACAGAGTGAACATGTAATGTTTGTTAGAAATGAAACAAATACATTAAATAAATAAAATGGTTTCTCTGTAGTGTGTGCTGACATTAGTCTTTTATAATGAGAATTCAGGGAAAATATAGCTCCACGGCTTTCATTTTTTTTCTCCTGTATGTGTTGGAATATGCATTTTAAAACTCAATCCTATAAAAAAGGTATTTTCACAAAATTTCACAACAAAAATGATTCTCTCCATTATGTGCTGATGGAGGTGCCCGTGGTGTAATGGCTATCATCGTAGGAATTGGACACGACGATACAAGTTCAAATCCTTGACGAGACTGATTGCATTTCACACAGCACTAAAACTCTTAGGAAAGGTATGAATCCAATTATTCTCCCTCCAGCTATGGGTAAATAGTAGGACAGACTAGGTTCTTCAGCCTTGGTGAGGCAACTACTCTAGGAGAAGGAAAACTCTGAATTAAAACCTGTTAAACTCCGCTTAAAAATTGACCTTGTGTCATATCCTGCCCGAGCGGAGGGGTTGGGTAAATATTATTATGTGCTGATGTGTATTTTGAGATGAGAATTCAGTGAAAATCTAGTTCCATAGATTCATTCATAAATCCACAACTATTTAAAAAGATTTTAGATAGAGAATATACAGATGAAAACATTTATTCTATCAAATAGTAAAAATATAGTTTTTCCTCAAAAATGAAGAAAAAAAAGAGGAGAGAAACTTATTGATAATTAGAAGATAATTTTGACTTCTAATTTTTTATGATCAAAGTGTAGCATCTTTTCTTTTGAAAGTTCCATGTTTATTTAAAAAAACAATAAGATATAGGATATGAAGATGAAAATGGTTATTTCAAAGATTATAAAACATAGAACTTCTCCTAGGATAAAAACAAAATAAGAAATGCAAGATATTTCTAACTGGAGTAAAGCTGATTTGATATCAGAATTTCCCCTTCTTATAGACTAGTGCTTCAATTGGAAAAACAGGAAAAAATAATCTGATAAAACAGCCCTCAGCTTTGAGGATGGACTTGTGGGAAAGGATTGGGTGAGCTTTGACATCAATGACATGAAGTTTGGTCTTTATGTATTTGTTATATTTGAGTACCAAAACTCACTGTCACATAATGAGGAACACAGTTCAGACACTTGCAGCCGAAGAAATGTATTATGGTTGAGCATTTCCTCTGCCAAACAATATGAAAAACATTTCATGACAAATTAGCAAAAATATATTTATTACCAGAGCAAACTTAATAGAATGGATACAGGAATTACAGTAAATACTAAGAGTACATTATGGAGTACATTACTTTATAGAATGAAAGCTGTTGTATGAAACTGCGTGAGGTATGACAGGAAGTTTGTTGGGGTAAAAGCCTTTTCCACCCCTGTAAGGAGACACACACTAATGAGTGGGCTATTTTTGCTGCAGTATTAGTCAATCCAACAAGCAGCCATTAGAAATACTATTTTGGAAAGCAAGGGATGTAATCCCTATAGTTTTGATGCAGTCATGGAAACAACAGTATATCTATATCAAGTGTTTCTTATTCATGTTAGTTATCAATTTATAATTGTGGCCTTCAGTGAGTTCTTGATATTGTGGGACTGGTCAGTCTCCCGTTCAATGATACCCAAATCTTGGTATTGTGGGACTGGTCAGTTTACCATTCAATGATACCCAAAGCTTTGATGTAGAGGATATTAAAAGCAATAGAAGCAGGAGGCCACATGATGACGGTATCATGATTGTGAAAATTCTTGGCCAACGACTCCTGAATCATATAGGCCATGTGAAAAGGAGCAGAGTCTTTTATAGGTGTTTCTCTCTTGTGTGTGTTGATTTGCATCTTTTTGACATTTGAAATCTGTGAAAATAAAGCTTCACATGTTTAAAAATGAAAAACTTCTCTCAAGTGTGCATTGACATGTGTGCTCTGAAATGTGAATTCTTGGTAAATTTAGCTCAACAGTTTTCAAATTAAAAAGGTTTTTCTCTAGTGTATGTTGACATGTGTTTGTGTAGACTATAATTCAGCGAAAATGTAGCTACACAGATTTCACAATGAAAATATTTCTCTTCACTATGCCTTGACATGTGTGTTCTGAAATGTGACGGCTGGGTAAATTTAGCTCAACAGATTTCAAATTAAAAGCTTTCTCTCCAGTGTGTGTTGATATTTGTTTTTATGGAGTGGAATTCAGTGAAAATGTAGCTGCACATATTTCACAATAAAAATGTTTCTCTCCACTATGCATTGAAATGTGTATTTTAAAATGGATTTCTAGGAGAATGTAGCTGCACAGATATCACAATGAAAAGCTTTCTCTGTGTGTACTGATTTAGGTCTTTGAGATTAGAAACCTGTGAAAATGTAGCTCGACAGATTTCACTATGAAAAGGTTTCTTTCTAGTGTGTGTTGACATGAATGTTTTTAGAGTTGAATTCAGTGGAAACTAAGCTTCAAAGATTTCACAGTGAAAAGGTATTTCTCCAGTGTGTTGAGCTGTGTCTTTTTAGATTGGAATTCTCAGAAAATGTAGCTCCACAGATTCCACAATGAAAACGTTTCTTTCCAGTGTGTGTATACATATGTCTTTTCAGAGTTGAATTCCTTGAAAATTTAGTCCCACAGATTTCACAATGAAAAGGCTTATCTCCAGTGTGTGTTGACATGTGTCTTTTTAAAGTGGAATTTAGTGAAAAAGTAGCTCCACAGATTTCACAATGAAAAGGTTTCTCTCCAGTGTGTGTTGATATGTGTGCTTTTAGACCTGAATTCTCAGCAAATTTGGCTCCACAGGTTTCACAATGGAAACGTTTCTCTCCAGTGTGTGTTAATATGTGTCGTTTGAGATGTGAATTCTGAGAAAATTTAGCTCCACAGAATTCACAATGAAAACGTTTCTCTCCAGTGTGTGTTGACAAATGAGTTTTAAGATTTGAATTCTGGGAAAAAGTAGCTCCACAGATTTCACAATGAAAAGGTTTCTCTCCAGCATGTGTTGTCCTGTGTGCTTTGAGACTAGAATTCTCAGAAAATGTAGCTCCACAGACTTCACAATGCAAAGGGTTCTCTCCAGTGTGTGTTGACATGTGTGCTTTGAGATGTGAATTCCAGGAAAATTTAGCTCCACAGATTTCACAATAAAAAGGTTTATCTCCAGTGTGAGTTGATATGTGTCTTTTGAGATTTGAATTCAAGGAAAATTTAGCCCCACAGACTTCACAATGAAAAGGTTTCTCTCCGGTGTGTGTAGACATATGTTTTTTTAGATTTGAATTCTCAGAAAATGTAGCTCCACAGATTTCACAATGAAAAGGTTTCTCTCCAGTATGTATAGATTTGTGTCTTTTCAGAGTTGAATTCCGTGAAAATATAGCTCCACATGTTTCACAATAAAAAGCTTTCTCTCTAGTGTGTATTGACATGTGTATTTTGAGACTTGACTTTTGGAAAAAATTATTTCCACAGACTTTACAATGAAAAGATTTCTTTTCAGTCTGTGTTGACATGTGTTTTTTAGAGTGGAATTCTGGGAAAATGTAGCATTACAGATTTAATCCACAAATTTCATCTAATTTTTTTATGATTGCTCCTCATGATCAAACCTATAAATGAAAAAGAAAATTTAAAAACTAGTCATATAATAAAACCTATTGTTCATGGATAAAGGAGTTTCTTGATTTTTTTTAAATTCACATTTTTTTTATAATTCTAGACTATGTAGCTCTAATGACAAATTTATGCAATGAATATTCTACAATACATCAAAGACCATGGAGAATTTTAGTTCAACAAGAAAATAGAAACACTGAAAAACTACAGCTCTAATTTAACAGAAAGATTCTATAAACTTTTATTTAATAAGTAGCAAAAAAATCAGGTACACTTTAAAAAATATAGAAAGACTGATGGACTTGTGTTAAAATCTAATCCAGAAATTATGTAGACTTTTATTTTATAAGCAATTAAAGACTTTTAGACCAAAAGGTATGAAAGTCGAAAGATTGATAATGTATTAATCAAATCTAACACAGAAAGTATATAGACTTTTATTTTATAAGTAATCTAAGATCATGACGACATTTTGAGACAAACAAATGAAAGGAGAAAAATTGATGAACCACTATTCAAATCAAAGATCATGTATAACCCAGTCAGCAGGGGTTGTAGTATATATTGACTGCATTTTTGCAGACGGCTTAGACTACCCCAAAGAGTGTCCTGGATATGAAATCTGATGGTGGGGCTTCAGTCAGTGGAGCTCTGAGGAATATGGAGTACACCTTCATGGCCATTACTCCAAGGTCCACTTTCACCTGGATTGGTGGCACCTGATAGAGTCCTATCTATTGTTCAAATAGAACTGTTTAGTATTCAAACTGTGTGCAAACAAATGACTGTTTAATTGATTTGTTAGTAATATAAAGCAACACTTGAAACTCATTAAATTTGTGCCTAAATTGAATTACTGGTATTACATAGCAATACTTGCAACCATTTGACTGTGTAAATGAATGAATAGTGCTGAATAGAATGATTAGTCTAAAATAGCAAGTCTTGTAACCTCTGCACTGTTTGAAAGAGTATGATTAAAATTGGATAGAATTATTAGAGCGAGATAGCAATAATTGAAACCATTTAACTGTAGAAACAATAGCAATATTAGCATGTGAAGAAATTACTTCTAACTCATTTAAAAATCAAATTACCAACAAATTATGTGTGTAAACAAATGACTGATATTAAATTCTGACAGTTATATAGCAATACTTGAAACCATTTATCTTTGTACAAATAAAATGAGCTCTGGTTTATTAAAAAAAAATTATTAACAAAAAATGTTTACAAATCATACATTCAATAGATATGTATAAAAAGGGTTTGGTATTAAATAACCTACAAAGGTTGATATGCCATAAAACCTAATAAACAAACCAAAGATCATGTAGAATTTAGACACTAAGAAATTAATGGAGAAATATTGATAAACTTCTATTCAAATCTGATACATACATTACAGAAGATTTTAATTCACAAGCAACTAAAGATTATATAGATTTTAGACAAATAGATTAAGGTAGGAAGATTGATAAACTACAATTCAAATTTAATACAGAGATTAGAAAAACTTTTATTTTAGAAGTAATTTGGAATTTCTTTGTGTTTAGAAATATTTAGAATATTTCATTAACCTTCGAATTTTTAAATCATTCAGAACTTTCAATCATTTTCAGTTAAGAACCTACAAATCAAATGTCGTTTCTGTCATCTAATGCTAACAGAAAAGAGAACAAAGAAGTCTACAAACCGGTGTGTATGAATAATTCGTTCTCTACTTTCAAAATCGGATACGTCTTCTCTAAACAACACGCTTATCTGGATGGGGAATATATACATTACATTTCGAATTTTTTCTACATTACCGTAGACATTAGAATGAAAGTAAGAAAGTAGATGTAAAACCAAGTTTTTACTTACACTTTCAGTGAGATTCTTATTCGGTTGTAAAATCAATGAGTATTTAATTAATCTCTGCGACAATCGATACACTGATACTGTGTCAACCGTCAGTTTCGTCTCTGCTTATTTTTGTTTAAAGTGCTGACTCACTGAAAGGGAAGTAATCGTGTCAGCTTTCATTATTGAGCAGGTTTGGAAATGTCGGAGCGAAAGAAAAAACAGACTTTTTTCACGGTATTTGCGACTAAGTTAAGCTTTCTAATATAGGGATGAATAAAAAGTGGTTTAGAAATCGTGGGGTCATCTTGTTTTTCATTAAAAATGTTTTACCATTTACAACTGAGTATGAGGCTCAAAAGTGTTCAACAAAAATTGAAACAGGGCTTCTGAAAGTGATTTATGTAGACCCCTGGGAGGTAAATAAAAATTTTGCAGGCAGAATAAAAGCATAGGGATACAGAGTGATTGAATTTACTCGTTTGCATTCATAAATCTTTTTATAATTGTAAAAAAAAAAAAAAAAAAATCACTGGATCATATATAGTTACCATATACTACACTTGGCAGAATGCCTGATTAAGTGATGTTGTCACCTAAAATAACGGCCTTTTGATTGTATGTGACGTTACATATAGTATAAGTGAGGCAACCGATAATGGAGGATTGTAGCCATTTTAAATGTATTAAATACATTTTTAAATTACTCGAAAAAAAGAAAAAAAAAAAGGAAACAGAGTTTATACTTTTATTAATTATTATGAAAGAAAAATAAGAAAGAACAAACGAAAAAACCTTTTTTTTTAATTATTATTATTAAAGTTATATGGTTGGTTGGGTTTTATGTCATATCAATTCATGTAGGTTATATATATATATATATATATATATATATATATATATATATATATATAGGATTTGTAAACGAATAGTTTGTTGCAACATTTTAAACAAGCCAGATGTCATTTATTTGCGCACAGTTTAATGGTTTCAAGTATTCCTATATAATATTAACGTTTCAATTTAACATCAGTTATTTGTTTGCACACAGTTGTAGCAGAAAGAATTGCAAACTATTATTTAGTGCGGGAATTGTTTTGCCATTGGAATTTCGAAATCATACATTTCCTCCAATTAGAACGACCCATGCCATTCTGCCCGGGGACACATGGGCACCATGAAAGGCAGCGCTAAACACGTGCGACGTCTCTTTTCTTTTCTCATTCCTCTTGGCTGGCAGAAGGCAAGACTAGCCGATACGAGAGATAACATTTCTCTCTCCAACTCTGGACAATTCCAACAGCAGACAGGGACTATCCATCTTGAGGGAGCACACTTCAACATTTGTTCCTCTGCTTACCTTAGGAGACAATTTCCTGGTCAATTATTTTTCCCTCCTAAACCATTTGACCCGAAGCTTCTGGCTAAGCACTAATCTCCCGCATAGCCATTTACAAATGATTGCCTATCCTATTCAACTCGCAGCATAAGGAAAACTTCCTCTCAAGCAGTCATTAAACTACTAGATTGAAAGCCATCAGTATCTACACGTTAATTATTTATTTTATTTCTATAAAATAACAAGAGACAACAGAATGATACTACGTCAATTACCATTTATGCCAAAATGGTAATATCATCTGCCCTCATATTAAACAGTTAAATGATTTAACAGTTCTATTTGACCCTCAGATGGGATCCAAAGTCTCGCTGTGAGTATTGGCAATGAAGGGATACTCTATCTTCTCCAAAGCTCCAGGGTTGATGCCTCGCCATCATATTCAGGACACTTAGTTGGTGGGGGAGCTGAGTTCTCTCTAGAAATGCAGTCGGCGTATTCTACCGCCCCAGCCGACACAAAAGACTTTGTAGCAGCCACTGATCTATTTCCTTTCGCGAATCAATGCCACTGCTAAGAGAGTCGGTCACTCACTGACCTATCAACTGGCAGAGCGCATTAATTCCTTTTTCCTCTCAAGAACTATTTTTCTAGTCCCTTTTGGTTGAATGGACAAAGTCAGAGAGCCCTGAGCCAGCAGAAGAAACACATCTCTCTCACATGACTGCTACTGATTCCACTTGGAACCCTTCGCTCGCTGCTAGCTTCAAACACGCTTCCTACGAACCCAGGACCAGCGATACAAAAGAGACACTTTCTCACTCTCACTCCTTTACGCCTGCTACTAATATAAACCTTTCTTTGTTGTGTTGTTAAAAAGAAGTTTCGTTATTCATTTGTGTTGCCTCATAATATATAGTGTTAGAGATATGAACCATTTCCCTGAAACACGAAAACTTTTTCATTCGTGAAATAATAAAAGAAATAAACCAAAATTCAATTTTTACTTTAAATTGAACTTCATTAAATAATAATATTTTCTAAGGAAAATCATTTAAAATTCATAGCAAAAAGAAAGAATTTCAAATTATTGTTTCGCGCGGGAATTATTTTGGCCGTTGAGGTTTCGATTTTATATTTTCGACCAATAGGAATAATTTATGCGATTCTGCTCGGATGACTTTCCTGGGCAAAATAAAAGGCCGTGTAACGCGCTCTCGACCGCTCTTTTTGACTGACCCTAGCAGCAGACAGAGCACATCAACACGAAGAGAGCACATTCAGCATTTGGGCTACTGTTCCTTTAGGAGACCATTCCTTTATCATCAATTCTTTCTTCCTAGACCAACTGGACCTTGAAACTTCAGTTTGAATGCTTAATTCCTGCTCTGACATTTGCAACTGTTTTCTTCCATTTGCACGACTCACAGTACAAGGGATTTCGTCTCTAGCTGACATCAAAATTTTTAGAATTCACCAATATTCTCGTCTACTCATTAGTTTTATTTCTTTATTAATATAACTAGGCAAAAACCCCAACAATTTGTCTCTTTGTAATAAATGGTGACCTTCCGACGTGATTCGGACCGACGAGATATATTGAGAGTTTTCAATTTGCCGCCAACCAGTTTAGATACATTCAACCCCATGGAAGAAAGCAACATGGCTGACTTTTCGATGGTTTGGTTTGGTTTGTTGGGTTTTATGGCATATCAACCTTTGTAGGTTATTTAACGCCAAATCCATTTTTATGTAAATAATCTGTTCTATTTAAAACAATTCAGTTTAGCATAAGTACACAGTTCAATGATCAAAAACATTTCCATTTCTAAGTATTCAAGCAGTTGTATGTAACAATTCGGTAAAGTGTAAATACAGTTTTAATGTCGAAAAACAGTTCTATTTGAAATAATTCAGTTAAGCATAAGCACGTGGTTTAAATGTAAGTACGGTTTAATTGTAAAAATCATTTCTATTTCAAACTATTCAGTTTTACTCAAACAATTCATTTTAGCATAAGTATGCTGTTAATTTTATTTAACCCATAGATAGGACCCTTATCAGGTGCTACCACTCCGGACCAGAGTGGACCTGGGAGCAATGGCAATGAAGGGGTACTCTGCATTCTCCAAAGCTCCAGCATTGCTGGAACCTCACCATCAGATTGTTTAGTGTCATATCCAGGACTCTCGTTAGGGGGGGTTACCCCTCTGCAGAGGTGCAGTCAGTGTATTCTACGGCCCCAGCTGACTGGGCAATGACTTTTCGAGCATGAAGCTATAGACAGTGGACAACTCATTGCCCCCCCCCCCACACACACACACACTTCGTCTATATATCACCAAGTTTACTACTATAAAAGCTTGGACACCGACAAGCGGCTGCTGATCACATTTTTCGCTCTCTATTTTCGTGCGACAATTTAAAAAAGAATAAAGAAAAAAGAAAAAAAGAGAAAAAAAATTTGTATTGCATGAGTTTTATCTTTCTCTTGTTTCAAGGACTCTTTTTTTCTTTCTTTTCTAATACAGGTCAGTGTCAATTTCGTTTCACCTCCTTTCCTATTGTTTTGTGGCATGTCCCCTCCACTTGTGAGATTAATTTAACTGCCATTGCGCAGAATCTGCCAGCTTTGGATTCGTTAGATTTGACTCCTGACGAATATTCCAGCTGTAAATTTTCACAGCTACCGCTTCTTGTCTCGGAAGGTACTTTAGCTAGAAGTTTGTTTGTTATTTGGGCGAAGGATAATATGTTATTGTAAGCGAGGAATGGTTGTAACGTGGGGGTGTGTGTTTACGTTGTGTTGTTTCCTCGCTAAGTTTGTAAGGTCTCTCGCTAAAACTTGTTGGGTATATAAAGGAGAGATGAAGTAGTAAGATGCGCATAGTCGAAATGATTTTTAGGAATAGTTTTTATTTGCAGCATGGAAAATGTAGTTTGGGTTTGTGCTGCAGGATTCGTGGAAAGGTTGTTAGTACGGAGATGAAATGGCGTTATGAGAAAGTTGAGAAAGGCAGCGCGTGTCGTCGGACGTGCGAGGGATTGTGTTCGCCATGTTGCCGTTGGAGGAAATGAATTTTGGAGTCACCGTGAGTTTTGTGCTTCTGGTGGAGAGGCGTGCGTTGGTCTCCATTAAAGTGGCCCAGAGGTGAACTGAGAGCTGGGTGCCGAGAGCTTAATTGTGCGTCGAATCGATATAGCCAATTTTGGGGGTGACATAAAGTTGTGCCTGTGCGAGGCATGTTGAATGTATCTAATTCATATTCAACTAGGATTCCTTGCAAGGAATCCATAAATTAGATAGGTTCCCTCATGTGTCCATGCTGCTGCTGCTGCTATTTAAGAGCCGCCAGTGAGACGTCTTCACTAAGCGGCGTTATCCAGCTAAAGAGGTTATGTTTGGCAGCTTACCCAATTTCTGCTGCCCGGGAAAGAGATCCGGGTGGATAGGATAGTTCATCCTGATTGGGTGAAATTAAATGTCGAATTAAATTGCGCGCCAAACTAAAATGCCTTCTGCTACAGTACTATTTTCTGCGATATAGCCAATGGTATTTCTACGCTTTTGTACCCAAACAACATCAATGTTCTGTGTTTGATATTTTGCACTCACTATCACATACAGGTGTAGCTGTTTCGGCAATACGTTTCTTTGGCCTAACATGCGTCATGTTATTACTGATTGGGCTCGCGCTTGCCTTCAATGTCAACGCGCTAAAGATATGTATTAACTTGTATCGATCGTTTCTCGTGTTGGCATAAAAGCACCTAAATCCTGGACGAGACTGATTGCATTTCACATAGCACTAATACCCTTGGGAACGGTATGAATCCACTAATTCTCCTTCCAGCTATGGGTAAATAGTAGGGCAGACTAGGTTCTTCTGCCTTGGTGAGGCAACTAGTCTAGGAGAAGGAAAACTCTGAATTAAAACCTGTTAAACTCCGCTTAAAAATTGACCTTGTGTCATATCCTGACCGAGCGGAGGGGTTGGGAAAAAAGGAGGTACCCGTGGTGTAATGGTTATCGTTGTAGGAAATGGACACGGCGACTCGAGTTCAAATCCTGGACGAAACTGACTGCATTTCACATAGCACTAATCCCCTTGGGAAAGGTATGAATCCAAATATTATCTCCCTCCAGCTATGGGTAAATAGTAGGACAGACTGGGTTCTTCTGCCTTGGTGAGGCTACTAGTCTAGGAGAAGGAAAACTCTGAATTCAAACCTGTTAAACTCCGCTTAAAAATTGACCTTGTGTCATATCCTGCCCGAGCGGAGGTGGTTAGGTAAATATGATAAAAGCACCAAATTCACTGTACTGATTAGCGACCACATCGACACACCCCTGGTTAATGTAATGTACTTCAAAAACCAGGGCGTCGATCATCTAGCTACCTCCTCTACTGAACTAATCTTGCTTTACCTGGGACTATGTTCACTCCTGTAGGCTTATTCTGATTGTTTTGCTTTCTTTGTTTAATGGCATATCAACTCTTTTTAGGTTATTTAATGCCAAAGCCATTCTCCTAGAAGAACAATAGTGGTACTATTTAACCCATAGCTGGGAGGATAAGGGGGTTCATACCTTTCCCAAGGGTATTTGCCCGAAAGTGTACGTAATAGCGCGACTGGAGTACGAACTCGCGTACTACGATTCCACAGTCCATCGCTTTAACCATTACACCACGAGGAAACCCACGCTTATTTTGAGTGTGACATCACTTATTTTCGACGTTGTTGACAATCCCAATTTTAAGTCCTTACACACAACAATTTTCGTCTACATCCACACCTGATTCATCACCACTATACGAAACAATTCAGGAAGGACGATACACTGCCCGAAAAAAAAAAAAAAAAAAAAAAAAAACTGCCAGGACTCATTTTATTTGATTCATTGTATTAAATCATTTTAAAACTATTTTCTTTAGAATATAATCGACATTGTTTTAATTTGCATGTTTTATTTTATTTGACCTATTCTGTAAATTTTCAAAATCGACGTTTTTGTTGTATAGGAAATATTTTTGCTTGCGTGTTTATTAAGAATTTTCACACTCAAATACAACAACTCAGCTATGAATTGGAAGCCAACAAATAATTATAAACAATCATGCAATAAGTTAACAACAAACAATAAATGAAAAAAAAATAGATAAATTAAATGTATACAAACAATAAATCGATAGATTTAAAAGAAAAAAGAAATAAATTAAAAAGAACCATTAGAAAAAAAAAATAGATATTTATAGGAAAATCTTAAACTGATATATGAAAAATTTACCTGAAGGTTTGATTGGTCTAATGAGCAGAATGTTCGCCGATGGTCCAGGAGGCCTGGGTTTAATCCCAGGTCGCGTCATGCCAAAGACTTTAAAAATGGTACTTGATACTTCCTTGCTTAACACTCTGCAATACAAGGTACGTATCAAGGGTAAAGTGGAGCAATCCAAGGAAAGGAGTAGCGCCCTCCCATACACCGCAATGTAGTAGCTATCAAAAAAGGGAGCCTTCTGGTCGCCCTCGACTATGGCTGCCAACTTTACTACTTCACTTTGTAATATCATTATTTTCTTTATTAAAAAATTATTCAACAGAGCATTTGAAGAGCTTATAAGATTTACACTCCTATGTTTTAAAAAGGACATGATACCACTTGTTCCCAAAACAAAGATGGTGGACGACCAAATGACAAGGATTGCCTATATATACTCTCGTCTCCCAAGAACTCACTCTCTCACATTTTAACTTCCAGAGACAGCACTCTCTCTCTCTCTCTCTCTCTCTCTCTCTCTTTCCCTCTCTCTCTCTCTCTCTCTCTCTCTTCATTTCGACTTCCAGAAACAGCTTGACCTTGCCAATTAGTAAGACACAACACTATACGCGTAACATGGGTGCGTATACATTCTGCGACCTTTTTCTTTCCTGCTCTACCTTTTCAGTTAGACTTGTTCCAGCCTCGAACACAGCCTCAGAAATTTCGTCAAACCCCGAAAGAGACAAACAACCAACATTGGAGAAGACACGTTCATTCTAGAATACATTGCGATATTTCTGTATATTGATACCTCGCATGAAATACTTAGTCAACATACATTTTATAGTCTACAGGACACTTTTAATATTTAGTCTTTTTCCATAATATCCGTGTTAGTTACTTACACACACGCACATAACAGAGGAATGTTTAACAGACTATATTAGAATATTCGTAATGATTTGAAATGTTTCCTTTTTATGTATTTGTTGATATATAAATTTAATTTTGTTAGTATTATTTTGTTTTGAATGTCCGCGTCGTTTTACATCGTTTTACTTTGTTTGCTTTTCAATAACGAGCCAACATAAATTGTGGGAACAAAATATTCACCAAAAGAACATACCCCCAGAAACCCCAGAAAAACATTCTTTCCATTTTTTTTCTATACTGTGACCGTGGTGGGGATTAATTAAAAATGAAATAAAATGAATTAAGATAGATTGAAAAAATGTAGCAGGTTCCCAGAAGCTCTCTGACCGCAAGCAAGAATGGTATATGCCAAAAGAAATTAGCTTTCGGCCATTGAAAAAAAATCTTCCACTTCAGTCGTTACCAATGAGATTGAAAATTACTCTCTCTCTCTCTCTCTCTCTGATGGAGGCAGGTTAACGCGCGTGCGCGCTAAGTCCTTGATAGCAGCAGTTGAGGGTCCTGCTAGCATGCCGCCACCGTTAAAACCTACGTCACTGAAAATATCCACTGGATAAACGACGAACTTCAGACTTATAACGCTCAGAAAATGACTATAATTTATTTTGTAGGAAGAATTATTGTTTGTTGGGCGAAGGAAAGGTTTGTTGTTGTTAGCGAGGAAGAGTGTTAACGTGCGTGTGTTTACATTGTGTCCCTCGCTAATTGTTGTTAGTTATATAAAGGAGAGATGATGAAGTAGTAAGATGCCGATAGTCGAGATGTGTTTTTAAGAATAGTTTTTATTTGCAGCATGGAAAATGTAGTTTGTGTTTGTGCTGCAAGACACGTGGAAATGTTATGAGTATGGAGACGAAATGGAGATGAGAGAAAGTTGAGAAAGGCAGCGCGTGTCGTCGGACGTGCGAGGGATTGTGTTCGCCGTAGTTTAGCGAAAGCCATGTTGCCTTTGGAGGAAATGAACTTTGGCGTCACCGTGAGTTTCGTGTGTCTGGTATTTGGGGAGAGTGTGTGTTGTCTCCATTAAAGTGGCCCAGAGGTGAATTGGGAGCTGGGTGCCGAGAACTTAATTGTGCGTCGAATCGACATAGCAAAATTTTGGGGGTGACATAAAGTTGTTCCTGTGCATGGCATGTTGAATGTATCTAATTTATATTCAACTGGGATTCCTTGAAAGGAATCCATAAATTAGATAGGTTTCCTCATGTGTCCATGCTGCTGCTGCTGCTATTTAAGAGCCGTCAGTGAGACGTCTGCACTGGGCGGCGTTGTCCAGCTAAAAAGGATGTGTTTGGCAGCTTATCCAATTTCTGCCGCCCTGGAAAGAGGTCCGGGATGAATAGGATAGGTCATCTTGATTAGGTGAAATTATGCGTCGAATTAAATTGCGCGCCAAACTAAAATACGAATTTTTCCTCCGCTACATATATAATCGTAATATATCAACGCCTTGTCTGGAAAACACGACTTCTTGAATTTGTCCAGGAAAAACGTACCAGGTCACAGAATCGTCGTGAAAGAAGTCAATGGCCAAAATGTGGGGGAGCCTTCGAATTTTCGGTCGGGCCGGGATGTCTGAAGGTACTATGAAAAGTCAGCGAGGCCCTCAAGCCGGTCGCTTACAACATGGGCTATATTCATTTATGTAAAAGTCTTATTGGGAGGGTCCCAATTGTTTGACACCCCTCCCTCTATAGGGCCCTAAAACTAAACTTTCAGCGGGATATCGAGGGTCTTGCTCATGACGGCACCATTACCAATGGGTTGGGTAGAGTCAGACCGTCGGTATCCTGACCCCAACTGTGTTCGGTCCAGGTACTCAACCCCGGTAAGCCACATGATGGATTTAAGGCTTGTGAGTGTGAATGACCACAGGCTGAGGTCGAATTCTAAGAGATCCTATCTACTTTTCAACCTCCGGCGCCGCGGCATTGACACTTGTTTACAGGAGACTCGTTTTGATTCCAACTTCCTTGAAGCTATTCTATCGAGGGACTATTTGTACTTCTCAGCATGCTTTGAAGATCGTTCTAGAGGGGTCACCTGGCTAATAAGTAGACGTCTAATCTTGACGTGAACTCTTGTTCTTTCAGATCCCGCGGGAAGGCTTTGCATCTTGGATGTAACCATAAAGGAAAGGCCTTTCGGGTGATTGGGATTCATGGGCCCAATGCTGTCAGTGAGCTTCACGACTTTTTTCAGCGCATCGACCCGTACATGACGTCATCAAGGCAGGTACTCTTAGTGGGAGATTGGAACGCTGTCCTTGATCCAAATCTTGATCGAGGTCGTCTACAAACAACTTGGATGCTAGACACTTTCGCGAATTTGTCGAGCGACTTGATCTCGTCGACAAATTACGCAAGAGTGGATTTGAACCAGTAGGGGCGCCTCGGTCCAGCTCTGAAGCTATTTGGACCGAGTGTTAGGAGAGTCGATTTAGATTTCTTAGGTAGTCCAAGTTTTGAGGCTTATAAAGATTCCGACCACAAAATTGCCTGAGGAAAAAGGCCCAAGAGAAAACTATTCGGAAATCCCCATAGTAAAAAGTAAAAAGGAGGCTCCTGTAGTCTCGCTTACAGTCGGAACATCGGTTTCCGTTCTTGTTAGGGAAAAGTCAGCTGTTCTCTTCCCTCTAAGACTTCTCATTTACCAATAAAAGTATTGAATAAAACAGAGAAGTCGAAAGTGGAGTGGCTGACAATAGAAAAAGATTAAAGATAGGTCCAATCTGCGGACCCTCAGTTTCAAAACGTTTCATAAACAGACACTAATAGTTTAGACTCCTCAAAAATTACGCTACAAAAAATAAAAAAATAAAAAAAATAAAAAATAAAAATAAAACAAGAGCGTTAGTCCGGACAGAAAAACGTTTTAGAAACTCGTAGTATTTAAAAACCGGCTGGACGATGCAAGATCATTAGCCTCCTCTCCAGAATCTACTCGTTCAACCTCCTCTTCCCGCAGGCCACAGACAATCAGGACATGCGATATGGTAGCAATTAATACTTATTTTATTGGTAAACTGTTGTCATTTACGGTTTAGTACACAATAGAGACTTGCGGCTGCATCCCAGTTTCATTAAAATGTCCTGTCCTGCTTTAGTTGTCTGAGCCCCTGTATCTGCTACAATTGTAACTCGAACAGCTCTAGCTTCTATGTCCATTTTAATTGTCCTAAATTTCTGTAGGCATTTAAGGCAACCTTTACATTGTTGCAGGGCCGATAAATTTACCGATACCGCCAACTTTTGAATTATAAGTGATTGACAATGAACTAGGCAAGAATAACAAAACAAGGTGATTACTTCGAAAGGCTAAATTTTATTATGGTGAATCGAAAAATCGGAATAGTGTACGGCGGACAGTCGCCGCAACCGAAAGGTGGTCGCTGGTGTAGGTTCTAGTCGCTGGTGCAATACTGGATAGCTGGTGCAAGACTAATAGTCGTTGGATAGGTGGTCACTGGTGCAGGACATGTCCTACACCAGTGACCACCAAGTAGTTGCTGTTGCAAGAAGGTGGTTGCTGGTCCAGGACTGGCAGCTGCTGGTGCAAGTCTGGTAGTCAGGACTGGTGGTCACTGGTGCAGGACTGATAACTGCTGTTGTAAGACAGGTAGCTGCTGGTGCAGGAAGGTGGTCACTGGTTCAGGAAGGTAGCTGCTGCTGCAGAGAAGAGATAGCTGCTGCTGCGGGGAAGTGGGAGCTGCTGCTGCAGGGAAGTGGGAGCTGCTCGTGCCGTCTCGGAGGGTATTAGGTTAAACTTTCAGAATTAGCCTTGAAAGGGGCTGTTAGATTGAGAGGCAGGTAGTCGGTACTGCTGCATTGTGCCGTCTCAGGAGACGTTTGAATAGACTTTCTGAGTAGCCCTGAAAAGGGCTTTTAAGATGAGAGGTTGGTAGTCTTCCTGCGTCGTCTGCGGCTGGACTCAGGATGTCGGCTTTAGGGAAAACCTTGAGTAGTGCCTCATAGACAGATGCTGCTAATAAGGCTCCGGTCGTAGAGATGACCAGGGGAGAATCGGATTCCTCCCATACCCTTGGCTGAAGTCCAGCCAATGCTAACTCGACTGTTTTAATACCGCCGCTTTTTATGTCTACAGTATGTTATTACTCTACATGGTCTAAGTAAAATGAATTTGCTTATTATAAAAAATAATAGTGTGAAACTTCATTCTACTTCGACGAGGTCTTTTTTTTTTTATTACTACTTATTTTGTCCATTAGTTGTGGACTATCCTTAGAAAGACCGGCTGAATTTAATATTTTTGAAAGACGTCTTGCGTGGAGCGATTTGGTTCCTTAATAACCAGTCCCTAGATAGCTATTGGCTGACGACATCTGTGACACATCACTTCTTGGAAATGTCTTTTTTATTTTTTGTTTTGATTATTTTTTTTATTTAGGAGTAGCCGGTTGACTACGATAACATCATTGAATGGCGGAGGTTCTGGTTTTCAGGTGTAAATTGGAAGTTGGTCCAGGTGCCATATGGGATTCCTTCTCCATCTAGTCATAACGGGAGTTGTGTACCCATAGTCGTTATGAAAGATGCACTTTCATCCTGGTCGTGGGTAACATTGTCTTTCATTATACAGTTTGATTTGGCTGTATCTCGGTATACCGATGTTGTTATATTGCGTTGTAAAAGCTGTGGTATCGCCTCAGCTTTGTGCAGAGGCGATACGATAGCTAATGAAGATTTTCCGAGGCGTGGTTATTGCTACAGGGGACTGACAATATTTTTCGGACACTTTGAAAAAAGTACTTCAAGGTGGTCACTAGTGCCAAAAACTTTTGAGATTGTAAGTACGTAGTTGAAGAGTGAAAATCCACTACTATTGTAATCATTTTTTTTTAGTTTGGCTTTGATAATTTTAGTTTTTTGTGATTTTTGCGAAAACTTGCGTGACACTATTTTTCGGACATGACAAAAAATCCTATTTTATTAAGAGCTATATTCATGTATATGTTGCTGTATGCAAATTTTATGCTCGTACACTGTTCTGGGGCACTGGCACCCCTACTACTATGTTAATATAGGACAATCAACAGCATAAATAGTCCGGACATTTCTTGGCAAAACAATTAAGTTTAATGAGGTAAAATGCATTCAAAAGAAGTCGTTTGTTTGACACGGAAGAAGCAGGAAGATGGCCTCAGCATCAGAAGGATCGCCATGGATTTGAAGCTGTTGAAATCAACGGTCGAATACATGCTGAAGATAAACTCCGAGCGGAAAAAGAAGAGAGGGCGGAAAAGATCAATTGGCAAGAGGACTGAAAAGAGAATGAAGAGGACTGTGACACGGCTTTTGACATCTGGAGAAAAGGTCACAGCAAGAAAAGTGAAGGAGAAATGTGAATTGGATGTAAACGTCCGAACAGTACAAAGAACACTGCATAGGATTGGTTTGAAGTATGCAAAGGCTAAGGAAAAAATTACACTAAAAAAGAAACACAAAGGAGCAAGACTGGAGTGTGCTAAAAGGTGGTTAACAAAGCATGTTGACTTTAAGAAGGTTATATTTACTGATGAGAAGCGTTTCAAGTTTGATGGGCCCGATGGATGGTGTACTTGGTCGAGAAGGGGTGAGCCTGTTGTACTGAACAAACGACAGATGGGAGGAGGAGGAATTATGGTTTAGGGTATGATCTTTGCTAATGGAAATATATGGTTGGAGTGGCTGAAAGGATGACAGAACAGCGAAAGCTACAAACAGTTGCTGGACGAGAAAGCCTTACCAAGGATAAGAAGAGAGATGGGGAATGATTTCGTTCCACAGCAAGACAATTACAGCATCCATGTGTCAAAACTCATGAAAGAATGGATGGCTAAAGTGAATATGACTACCTTGGAATGGCCTGCAAGAAGCCCAGATCTAAATTTAATAGAATATGTTTGGGAAATGCTTGCGCAACTTGTCTATGATGGACCTGAAATAAGGAAAGAGGCTCAACTATGGGAACGAATACTAGGAGCCAAAAAACAACTAATAGAAACACGTAGAGATGTTATTGTGCATATGTTTGATCATTATGAAGAGAGATTGATAAAAGTTATTGAGAAGAAAGGTGATATTACAGACTATTAACAGTTTTTCAATGATGCCCGAAAAATAATGTCGCATGTGTTTTGTAAAAAATGATGAAAATTGAATATTTTTCCTTACCTAATCGATTTTCTTCCATTTTTATTACAGGTATTGTTTTTATGTTTATGCTATTCTATTAAAGGAATTTCGCCACTCTATGGTACTCGGAAAGTCGAATACTAAAGTGTCCGAAAAATATTGTCGGGCCCCTGTAGTTGAATATTATTTCTTCAGCCATTTCCTCAACTTTCAAATCATTGATGTATGTTTGTCTTTTCAGTTACAACTATTTCTTCAGCTTTGCACAGAGGCGATACCATAGATAATGAGGATTTTCTGAGTCGTGGTTATTCCTAGTTGAAAAAATACAACCAATGAAGAGAGAACACTGACACTTGTTAATAAAAATATAACACTCTTCTCTATTACTACGCAAGTGTCGAAATTATCGCTTGAGAGAGAGAGAGAGAGAGAGAGAGAGAGAGAGAGAGAGAGAGAGAGAGAGAGAGAGAGACTGACAGAGAATCAGACTGCTACGATTGACATCATATCTTTTTAACCCACGTTGTGGAACACATATTCATAGGCCTTCTTCTTGCTTCCTTGACGGGAGGCTAATACATTGCCAGATCTCCGCTCTCGTGCGGCTACCTGCCACTGCCACCGGCTGACGTGTCTTCTCGGCTGACTGCTCTCCCCGACTAACCACCTCCAACTGACTGACCACTGTAGTCGAAATACTTCCATCATTATATATATATATATATATGGGACGCCCATACATTTTTCCTTATGGTGCAATTCACGATTCTTTTCCGCTGTCCCTTATTTACCTTAGGACATAGCTGCATATCCGGTTTACGAAATCCACACTAACCGACTGTCAAAGGTCGCAGTTTACTTTATTTACTTTAAGGATGCATTCAGCAACAATTTTATTATTATTATTATAAATTGTTAAAAAAAGGGAATATTGAATAAAGTTCAGTATACGATCGTGCCCTGTTTGTTTCCTTGCCCAGTTGGCTGGGGCTGTAGAATAACCCCACCTTAATGAGTGTCCTGTTTATGACACTAAATAATCTGATGAAGTTCCAACGATGCTGGGGTTTTGGAGAATGTGGAGCACCCCTTCATTGTCATTGCTCTTAGGTCCTCTCTGGCCCGGAATGGTAGCATCTAATAGGGTCCTATATATGGGTTAAATATAACTAAATTGCATACTTATGCTAAACTGACTTGTTTGAATATGAACTGTTTGACTAAACTGAATAGCTTGAAATAGAAATGTTTTTGATAATTAAACAGTGTACTCATATTTAAACTGCATACTTATGCTTAACTGAATTGTTTGAAATGGAACTGTTTTTGACATTGAAACTGTGCTTATGCTAAACTGAATTATTTAATATAGAACTGTTTTGACATTTAACTGTGTGTAAACAAAATCTATACTTATACTAAAGTGAATTGGCTGAATTAGAACTGTTTGAATAAACGGAATAGCTTGAAATAGAAATGTTTTTGACAATAAAACTGTGTACTCATGTTAAAGTGAATTGTTTGAAACAGAAGTGACAATTTACATAAAAATGGATTTGGCGTTAAATAACCTAGAAAGGTTGATATGCCATAAAAACCAACCAATCATCCTTTTTCTTTCCTTTTTAAATGTAATTTTAAATAGTTTACTAAAACTATTTTTTAGTTTACAATCATTCATTACTGCCTGTTTTGCTAACCTCATGAACTACTTTTGTGATGTCAGATCACAAATGAACTGGCTTTAACCTTTCATTGGTGGTGCCTATACATGGACTATAGTGACTGCTGATGCTGCTAGTTAGTTGTACAGAATAAATCTTTGAATCTAGACACATGTATTTGTTCAATGTTTGAATCTAGACACATGTATCTGTTCAATGGAGGTGCTCGTGGGGTAACGCTTATCGTCGTAGGAAATGGACACGGCAATATGAGTTCAAATCATGGACGATACTGATTGCATTTCACATAGCACTAATACTCTTAGGAAAGGTATGAATCCAATTATTCTCCCTCCAGCTATGGGTAAATAGTAGGGCAGACTAGATTCTTCAGCCTTGGTGAGGCAACTAGTATAGAAGGAAAACTCTGAATTCAAACCTGTTAAACTTCGCTTAAAAATTGACCTTGTGTCATATCCTGCCCGAGCGGAGGGGTTGGTAAATATGATTTGTTCAATGTCTGTCACTTATTCCAGTACCAATAAGCTTTATATCTCTGTGCATAAGTAATTGGGCTTCTGATAATGAAGGATTATAGCCTTTTTAATTGTATGAAATACATTTTAAAATCACCCAAAAGAAGTAAAAAAAAGAAAAAAACCTGAGTTATACTATACACTTTTATTAATCATGAAATTTATATAAAAACAAAAAAAGATGTTTTTATTTAAATCATTATTCCATAAAATTATATAGTGTGTTGCGTTTTATGACATATTGTTGAGTGAATCAGATAAGTTAAATAACCCAAAGAGTTATTCATGATGGATAAATTAAGCAGGGAGATGTAACAATATAAAAAATAGAGAAAAATAAAAATACATGTGTTGTAACAAAGAGAATTTATTGTGAACTAAAAATTCACAGGCAAAACTGGGCGTGAAAACAAGCTGAGTAGAATTAGGTGGAGCTTAAATTTCACCTGACCTTTATTCAAATACATTAAAAATCATAATATTACATACATCTTAACAGTTTTACTTATACATCATTACACCCCAACAGAATATGTAGTTTTCTTTTATTATTATTACAATAATGATCAAAGTTAAGTAAACCTTGCTGGATTTATCTTAAACTTTTTATAATGCTAAATTTCTTCAATTTTATTTTACTTATTGGTTTTACTTACTATATCTGCCATAGTTTTTTTTGAATGGATATAATGAAAATAACACATTATTTTGAATTTCTGATCTTATGTAAAGATATTTTACATCAATATGTTTAGATCTTTGATGATGAATAGGATTTTTTGTTAATTCAATTGCACTTAAATAATTAGCATAGATATTCATTTCTACTTTATCACCTTACATATCTTGATATAACTGTTTTAGATAATTTGCTTCTTGGTTTGGTTTGGTTTCTTTGTTTAATGGTATATCAACCTTTGTAGGTTGTATAATGCCAAAGCTATTCTCCTAGAAGAACAGTAGTAGTACTTATTTAACCCATAGCTGGGAGGATAAGGGGATTCATACCTTTCCCAAGGGTATTTGCCCGAAAGTGAACGTAATACCGCGACTGGAGTACAAACTCGCTAACTACGATTCCACAGTCCATCGCTTTAACTATTAACACAATGAGGACACCCCCTTGCTTCTTGGATTACACTACATAAACCCATATGCTCAACTTCACATGTCGATAAAGCAACTGGATTTCCATGAAATTAATGAACGATCCTTATTTAATTGATAGCAATGTACAGAAATATTTCTTTTTTTGTCCAATCAAAATCACAATATCCAATGAAGTTTAAATTACTTTTGAATTTCTTGAAATGAAACCATAGTAAAGAGTTCCTTTATTGTATTTTAAAATAAATCTACCAAGATTTAAATGTGCATTTGTAGGTCTTGACAAGTGTTGAAATAACCTAGTTACTACAAAAGTCAAAAGCCTTGTACAGGTCATTGCATGATTTAAATTGTCAAGGATTTCTCTATACAACCTGTTGTTTATTAGTTCTTTTGAGTTGGTATTAGTACAGGGTGGAACGATAAAATTGTTGTCCTAATAAAACAACACTACAGCTTTATTTTAAAACTTTTATTGAAAAAATCAATTCAGGTAACTTGATTATGTAGTAGAGCTGACATCTATTCAATGTAGTCGCCTTCAGCCTCAATCACCGCCTCGATATGGATCTGAAACTGGGAGCATGCCTTTTCCAGAAGCGCCGGCGGGAGCTTGGCAAATACTTGGCAGATGGCAGCGATCAGATTGGCTTTGGTGTTGTGGGAGGTCATGTTGGTGATGTTCTCGATATATGACCAAACGAAGTAGTCTAGCGGGTTCAGATCGGGGGAGAAAGGGGGTCAGTTAAAGAAGGGTACAAAGTCGTAGCACTCCTTCTGAAGCCAAGCCTGGGTCTCTTTGGACTTGTGGGCTGGCGCTGAGTCCTGTTGCCACACCCAGGGACTGCCACCGGCCACCTGATTTCACCAGGGTATCACCACACTCTTTAGCACATCCAGGTACACTTTGGTGTTGACTTTCAAGCCGACTTCGAAGATGTGAGGTGGCATGTGGCCCTCACTTGAAACCACACCAAAGACCATAACCGTAGCCGGAAACTTTGTTTCCATCACCCTGGGCACCTCCCTGTTATTCGTGGCAATCTAGATTTGCATTTTGAGGGTGCTAGCAATGGTCCTGTTGTTATAACTTGGATCTCGCTCGTTGAACATTGTGTCACTTTCAGACATGATAGAAAGTTCCTATCGCTCTTAGGATTTGTACACAACTGGCCAACTAGTAGATGGTGTGCAACAAAAAAAGAAAACCGGTTTTCATTAAACGGAAATGGAATCATGTTGTCTTTTCTAGGGCAACAATTTTATCGTTCCACCCAGTATTATTACCCATATTAATATTTAAATTACATGGTCTGGCTTTTGGGTTACAATTAGCCATACCAAATCTGTTTAAAATTCTTTGAAGGTATTTCGTCTGACTCATCCTGATAATACTTTTATCAAATTCAAATTCTATTCCTAAGAAGTAAGATAATTGGCCAAGATCTCTTATTTTAAAATTTGGGGATAAGTTACTTTTTATATCATTCATACTCTCTAAATCTGAAGTTGAATAATTGAATCATCCACCCAAATTATTATGATTATCTTTGAATCTTTATAATTTTTTCTAGACACACAATAATCATTTAATGGTACTCCAAAGTTTTGGTCTTTTAAAAATTGATGTAATAAATTGTTTCAGTTCATACAGGGACTTTTTTAATATGCAATCAAGTTTTTTACCAAAATCTTTTGATATATTGCAATCAATATTTGCATTAAAGTGTGCAGTTTTAAAGTTCATTCAGGGTACATTTCAGTTATTTTGTACTGCTATCTGCATTAACATTCTGATAAATGTGATTTCAGCTGTAGGAAAAAATATTTCTTCAGAGTCTACATTTTCTACCAGTGCCATGGCTGAATATCTAGTCTTAAATTGTTCTTCATTATTCAGTCCTAATTTTACTGTATATACCCATCTGTCTCCAATAACTTTCTTGTATTTAGCTATGGAGGTAAGTTCATATGTATCTTTTTTTTTCAAGAGTATTAATCTTACCACTCATTGCTTTTTCCCAATTCAATTTCTCAGTATATATAGCAGCTTCTTCATAAGTTTTGGGTATATCTCATCATCATCATCATCATGTCGTGCCACTAGCATGGATATTCCTGACCCTCTCTCGCCACTTCTCCTTATCGTTCATCGCCTCTGGTAGGTCTTCAGGGCTACATCCCATATCCTCACATAGCTGCTGAATGTATGTTCGAACTGATCGTCCTGCTTTTGCCCGGTTATATGTGGGGGTCCATAGGAGTACATCACTTATGAGCTCGTCCCGGCTTCTCCAGGTTTATCTCATACTCAATAACAATAATTAATAAAACAGTACGCTGTGTCCAAATTATTAGGATCCAGTATATAATCATTCAAGTATTTGAGTTTATTGATTTTTCATTTAGAAAATTTTCCCTTGGTTTCATCTTCATCTGGTGGTTTAGATTTTTTATTTTCTGGTTATTCAGCATTTTCATTTTTTGGTCACGTTATTTGTTTTATGGGGTTGTCAAAAAAATTATTTTTCTTCGACTATATCAGAGTGTTGGGATTTGGGAACAAATATACATCTTATCCTTTTGATTTCTTTTCTATCAGGAAAGTAAATAAGAGAGGCTGGAATTCCAATGTCATATGCAACCAAAATTTCTGGTTTACTCCTTGGATCTGTGCAAGCAGCATGCCTAGATTATATAAATACAGAGAGTGGGAATAGAGAAGGGGAACATAAACAAAAGTGATAGACGAATAAGAATATTTGTCATTATTCATTTTTAATTGTTCTCAACTATTTATCTAAATCATATACATTTATATATAATGAGATATGGTTTGATTGGTTTGGTTTCTTTGTTTAATGGCATATCAACCTTTGTAGTTTATTTAATGCCAAAGCCATCCTTGTAGAAGAATAGTAGTGGTACTATTTAACCCATAGCTGGGAAGATAAGGGGGTTCATACCTTTCCCAAGGGTATTTGCCAGAAAGTGAACGTTATAACGCGACTGGAGTACAAACTCGCGTACTACGATTCTGCAGTCCATCGCTTTAACCATTGCACCACGAGGACACCCCCCTATAATGAGAGAGAAAAGAAGGAAGACAAACAAAAGTGATAAAACAAATAAGAATATTTCTTTGTGGTTATTTGATTGTTCTCAACTACATGCCTTAATTATATACATTTATATATATTGAGACCAGTCCATTGGCCTAATGAGTAGAGTGTTTGCCAATGGTTCAGGAGACTGGGGTTCAATCCTAGGTCGAGTCATACCAAAAACTCATTAAATGGTACTTAATGCCTCCTTGCTTAACACTCAGCATTATAAGGTATGGATCAAGGGTAAAGTAGAGCAATCCAGGGAAAGGAGTAGTGCCCTCTCCTACACCTTGGTGTAGGATCTATTGAAAAGGGAGTCTTTGGTTCACCCTCAACTAAGGTTGCCAACTTTACTTTTATATATTGAGAAAGAAAGGGAGGGAGACAAACAAAAGTGATAAAACAAATAATATTTCTTTGTTGTTATTTAATTGTTCTCCGCTACATAGGTCTTAAACAGGATAAGAATCTTTTGTGATGTAAAGTTTTTACAATAGTTGATACTATATAAAAGAATCATCTATTGAATGAAAATAATTTTTTGGCATCCAAGTATCTTCAATTGATCATTTCATCATCTCTGCAAGTGTCAAAACCTGACAATAAGCTTTACACATAGAAGATATTAGTTTAGCATGACCAGGGAACATTTCAAATTATCCATATCTGTTTCAGTAACATATCTAACTTCTAACATGTTTTCTTTGTCTGAAATTCTCGGAAACTTAGCTCCACAGATTTCACAATGAAAACCTTTCTCTTTAGTGTGTGCTAAAATGCGTGTTTTGGGATATGAATTCCAGGAAAATTCATCCGCACAGATTTCACAATAAAAAAGGTTTCTATCCAGTGTGTGTTGACATGTGTGTTTTGAGACTGGAACTCTGTGAAAATGTAGCTCCACAGATTTTACAATGAAAAGGTTTCTCTCCAGTGTGTGTTGACATGTGTCCTTTGAGATGTGAATTCCGGGAAAATTTAGCACCACAGATTTCACAATGGAATGGTTTCTCTCCAGTGTGTGTTGACATGTGTGTTTTGCAATTGGAATTCTGTGAAAAGGTAGCTCCACAGATTTCACAATGAAAAGGTTTCTCTCCCGTGTGTATTGACATGTGTGTTTTGAGACTAGAATTGTGGGAAAATTTTGCTCCACAGATTTCACAATGAAAACGTTTCTCTCCAGTATGTGTTGACATGTGTGTTTTGAGACTGAAATTCCGGGAAAATTTATCTCCACAGATTTCACAATGAAAAGGTTTCTCACCAGTGTGTGTGGACATGTGTGTTTTGAGATTTGAATTCAGAGCAAATTTAGCTCCACAGATTTCACAACTAAAAAGTTTCTTTCCAGTATGTGTTGAAATGTCTGTTTTGAGATTTGAATTCAGAGCAAATTTAGCTCCACAGATTTCACAACTAAAAAGTTTCTTTCCAGTGTGTGAGGAAATGTCTGTTTTGAGATTTGAATTCTGGGAAAATTTAGCTCCACAAATTTCACAATGAAAAGGTTTCTCTGTAGTGTGTGTTGACATGTGTATTTTAAGACTGGATTTCCGTGCAAATTTTGCTCCACAGATTTCACAATGAAAAGGTTTCTCTCCAGTGTGTATTGACATATGTCCTTTGAGACTGAAATTCCGGGAAAATGTAGCTCCACAGATTTCACAGTGAAAAGGTTTCTCTCCAGTGTGTGTTGACATGTGTCTTTTAAGACTGAAATTCCGGGAAAAATTAGCTCCACAGATTTTACACTGACAATGTTTTTCTCCAGTGTGTGTTGACTTATGTGCTTTGAGATGTGAATTCCAGAGAAATTTAGCTCCACAGATTTCACAATGACAATGTTTTTCTCCAGTGTGTGGTGACATGTTTCTTTTTAGACTGGATTTCTTGGAAAATGTAGCATTACAGATTTCACAGCTTAAAGATTTCTCTCCAGTTTTTAATCCACAAATTTCACTGTGTAATCATCCCACTTTTTCACGATTGCTCATTATGATCAAACCTACAAATTAAAAAAAGTTTTTTAAAAACTAGTTACATAAGAAAACCTATAATTCATCAATGAAGAAGTCTCTTGATTTTTTTTATTCACATTTTTTTACAATTCTATACTATGTTTCTCTGAAGACAAATGCAATGAACATTCTACTAGCAATTAAAGACCATGTAGAATTTTAGATCCAACAAATGAAGGAAGATAGAAACATTGAAGAACTACTGTTCACATTTAACAGAAACATTCTGTAAACTTTCATTTTATAGGTAGCAAAAAATCAAGTACACTTTCAGTCAAAATGAATGAATCTAGAAAGACTGATGGATTAGTGTTAAAATCTAATCCAGAAATTACAGACTTTTATTCTATAAGCAATCAAAGACCTTTAAACAAAAAGTTATGATGGTTGAAAGATTGATAATGCATCATCATATCTAATACAGAAAGTATATAGACTTTTACTTTATATGTAACTGAAGATCATGAATAGTGCTGAATCAAATAATTAGTGTTAAATAGTAGTACTTGTAACTACTTCACAGTTTGAAAGTGTATGAATAATATCAAATAGAATAATTACTGTTAGATAGCAATAATTGAAACCATTTAACTGTAGAAACAATAACAATACTAGTGTGTAAACAAATTACTTCTCATTTAAAAATTAAATCACCAAAAAAACTATGTGTGCAAACAAATGACTGATATTAAATTCTGACTTGAAATTTTTTAACTATGTGCATATAAAGTGAGCTCTTGTTCATTAGAAAAATTTTATTAACAAAAAAGTGTTTGCAAATCATATATTCAATATATATGTATAAAGTGAATTTGGCATTAAATAACTAACAATGGTTGATATGCCATAAAACCCAATCAACCAAATGAAAGATCATGTAGAATTTAAACAAAAACAAATGAACGAAGAAAGATTGATAAACTTCAATTCAAATTTAATACAGTGACTATAAAGACTTTTATTTTAGAAGTAATTTCAGTTGGGATTTCTTTGTCTGAGCTTAGAAATGTTAAGGATATTTCCCTAACCTTTGAATCTTTTAATCATTCGGATTTTTAAAACATTTTCATTAAACAACCTACAAATCGAATGTTGTTTCTGTTATTTAACACTAACAGACTACAGAACAAAGAAGTCTACAAACCGGTGTGTATGAAGAATACGTTCTCTGCTTTCAAAATCGGATACGTCTTCTCTATACAACTACACTCTTTATCTGGATGGGGAATATATATATAATTTCGAATTTCTTCTACATTGCTGCAGACATTAATGTGAAAGTAGATGTAAAACAAAGTTTTTACTTACTCTTTCATCAAATTTCTCATTCAGTTGTAAAATCAACGAGTATTTAATTAACCTCTGCGACAATCGATTCACTGATGCTGTGTCAACCGTCTGTTTATTTCTGTTTAAAGTGCTGACTCACTCAAAGGGAGGTAATTATGTCAGCTTCCTTATCTGAGGTGGTTTGGATATCTTGCGGTGAAAGAAAAAACATTATATTTTCATCAACAAAGTAAGACTATGCTGTTGTTAGCTTTCTCGATGCTTACGACAAATTTTAGTTTCCTGATACCAGGACGAATAAGAGAAGAGTAAGAAATTGAGAGCTGCTCTCACCACCAAAAATAACGACCTGTTCGATTGAATTTGACGTTACATGTAGTGTAAGCAGAGCTGCCGATAAATGACAATTGTACCCCTTTTACAATGTAGAAAATACATTTTAAAATTACTCTCTACACTATAAAAAAAGAAAGAAGGAAAACAAAAGAAAAAATCGTGTTCGATTTCTATTTCATACTATTATTTATAATTATGGTAATAAATAAATAAATAAATAAATAAATAGAAACAACTAACAGGAAAAAAAACTTTTTTATCTATATTATTATTTCGTAAAGTTACATGGTTGGTTGGGTTTCATAGCATATCACCCCTTGTGAGTAATCTATTGCCAAATCATATATATATATATATATATATATATATATATATATATATATATATATATAGTTTGTTAGCAACATTTCAAACAAGCCAGACTTTATTTACGCATAGTTAAATGGTTTCAAGTATTCTTTTATAACACTATCCTTTCAATTTAACATCAATCATTTGTTTGCTCACAGTTAAATGGTTAAACAGTTCTATCTGACCAACAGATGGGACCTAAACAGAATTGACCCGGAAGTAATGGTGAAACAGAAAGAAAGAATTTCAAATTATTATATAGTACGGGAATTGTTTTGGCAGTTGGAGTTTCGAATTTATATATTTCGTCCAATGAGAATGACTGATGCCATTCTGCCCAGATCCCTTTCCCGGGCAACATAAAAGGCTGTGTATCGCTCTCTCAAACTCTTCTCTTCCTTACTTGCTAGCAGCAGGACAGACCATTCTTAACGAGGAGAGCGCATTCTTTCTCTCTCTTATCCGAGCCGATTTCAGCAGCAGACAGATGGACATTTCAACACCAGAGGGCGCATTCAACATTGAATATAATATAACAATAATTAATATTTTAATATAACAAGAGACAACAGAACTCAACAACCTCAACAGTCATTTTTGTATAAATGGTAATATTATCTGCCCTCATGTTATAAATGGTGACCTTAACGCGATAGAACGAAACGAGATATTGATTGTTTTAATTTGCCGCCAACCAACTTAGACGCATTCAACCTCACGAGGAAAGCAAGATGGCCGATAGACTGTAGACGACCATTGCCCCCTTCTACCCGGTCAAGATATCACCAGGCTTACTACTGTAAAAGTTTCGACACCCAAACGTGAAAAAGACAACTTACTATGTGGCACAAAAAAAGTAACACGGAAATGAACAATATACTTACTTGAAATGATTATCTCCTCAATGTGACTTATCAAAAAAAAAATTCCAGATAATACTAGCAGCTAAAAAAGAAGCTATCCCTTCTGCCAAACAAAGTCATATTACTCTTTCTTCCAGCACCATTGGGAGAAAGAAAGTTACTACTACAGAGAGTGAAACGTTCAACAAGCAAGCGAGGCAACAACAACAAAAAGAGAAAAAAAAATTTGTTGTATTTGCATGAGTTTATTTTTCTCTCATTTTCAGAGGACCGTTTTTTTTTTCCCTTTTTGTTTGTAATTGTGGGGTTTAAAGGCTTTTAGGAGGTCAGGGGCTAAGGGCAAGACTGTGTTGCCGTAAGATATCTGACTCCATATTTTGGTTATATTATTTTACCCCACGTTGACTGGCCGGCGCCATGCCTTGTCCTTTGAAATTCCAAAAGAAATATACAAAAAGAAAAGATAGAAACAGATAAGAGACGAAAACATTTCTTCCATACTTTCCTTTATTTACTTGGTGAATGGACAAACCAACGCTACGTCCCAAGACGTAGCGTGGTGTCCAAAACACCATTAGCAAAATGATGTTGTTGGTTTGACGGACACTCCCTGACCAGAGGTCGGTTCACAGAAAACCTGAGTATTTATCTCTCTACACCGGCTCCAAATTCGCTACTCCAAAATCCTTCTAATTTTGGCGCGACCGCTTCCCATTGGCTACTTTACTTTTTATTATTTTTCTTTTTTCTGATTTCAACCGGATGGATGCGCGGAGCCTTATGCGTAGCGACGCGTTTTTACATTTGTATGTGGCAGCCGATGAGTCAACATCCGATTGGGAGTTTTATTGTTAATTCCTAAATCCCCACATAATACAGGTCAGTGTCAATTTGTTTTACCTCCTTCCTGAAAAAAAATTTAGCATTCACACACACATATCAAAAAAAAAAAAATTCTTTTTTTATTATTATTGGCTTATGTTTTGCTATTTTTTCGCTTAACACCATGAGTTTCAGTTCGGTTTCCTCTTATTCAGATGATGCAATATTGTAGTTTGCTCAGGTCGTTGCCTTTCTCAACGTGCACGAAATTTCGCTCGAGCGGCAATTAACGTTATTGCTTTGTGGTATGCCTCCTTCACTGACTAAAACAGTAAGGGAAATAATAACTAGGCCGTCTTCCGACCTTACTATTGAAATACTCCAGTTGTTTTCGTTCACTGATGCGAGATGAACACCTCGGAGATAGAAAACCCACAGAATTTCTGAGGTGTCTTCATGAATTTTCAGATTCAGTTGTAGAGAATGCACCAATAATTAAGAAATTATTTTTTCCGATAACCTCCAGAAGTTCAAAGAATTTTTGCCCCTACTTTGGAGGCAAATTTGGTAGAACAGTTAGCGACAATGGCTGAAAAGATTTTGGAATTCTCTTCTAGACGTAGCCATTTTTCTTTGCCGGCACAAACAGTAGCGGCTACTGACTCAAAAGGGGATTCGTCTTCGTCTATGGCAAAATTATTGGCGAAGATAGACACTTTAACACATCGGTTGGAAAGTTTAAAGCTGAAAAGGCGACTTCCTCGTTTTCGTAAACGTAGTAGGAGTACGTCCCGTACGAGGGAATCAAACGCCTCAGGTTACTGCTGGTACCATGCTAATTTCGGAGATAGGGCTTGTAGCAGAAAGAGCTTTGTATTTTTGTTTGGCGTGTTAGTTAATTTGACCGTTAGGTGCCCGTGGTGTAATGGTTATCGTCGTAGGAAATGGACACAGCGATACGAGTTCAAATCCTGAGCAAGACTGATAGCATCTCACATAGCACTAATAGCCTTGGGAAAGGTATGAATCCAATTATTCTCCCTCCAGCTATGGGTCAATAGTAGGACATACTAGGTTCTTCAGCCTTGGTGAGGCAACTAGTCTAGGAGAAGAAAACTCTGAATTCAAACCTGTTAAACTTCGCTTAAAAACTGACCTTGTGTCATATCCTTCCCGAGCGGAGGGGTTGGTAAATATGGTTAGGGTTGACAAATATTTTCACCCAATCAGGATGACTTATCCTATTCATCCCGGACCCTTTTTCCGGCCAGCACCAAATTGGGAAAAGCCTCCCAAACATTTTCTTCTTCAGAACCTTTCGAAAAGGACAGACGTAATTACTGTCGGCTCTCTTCATTAGCAGTCGCATCACTACACAATGAGGAAAGCCATCTAATTTATGGACCTCTTGAGTCTATTCTCTTAGACCAAGGGTTCCCAGTTGAATATGAATTTGATGAATTCAATCCACCTCACACAGGAACAACTTTACGTCGCCTCCAAAATTGGCTATGTCAACTGCGATGCAAAATTCTGCTCAGACATCCAGCTACTTCATCCCTGGGCAACATTTTCTGGAGACATGCTTCCATTCCCAAACAGCCAGGACCACACATTCCTGGACGACGACAACGTTCCTGTCCTTAATCAGCAAACACGACTTTTGCTACACCTATTGCGACATATCTCACTCACACATTCAACAATGCCTTAACCTAACGATGCACATTTCGCTTAGGCATT
This sequence comes from Sepioteuthis lessoniana, assembly GCA_963585895.1. Lineage (NCBI taxonomy): Eukaryota > Metazoa > Mollusca > Cephalopoda > Myopsida > Loliginidae > Sepioteuthis > Sepioteuthis lessoniana. The sequence goes on from OY757908.1 coordinate 60,684,954, forward strand.
TAGCTACTAAAATGCTTTCTCAACTCTATAACAATTTCATTTCCTTCCTTCCTTCCTTCCTTCCTTCCTTCCTTCCTTCCTTCCTTCCTTCCTACGAGACTTGCAGCATAAACGTAAACCCATTATTCCGTGCTGCCATTAAAACCTATCATAAAAACCTTACAGCATCTTCGTCTTCTCACTCTTTTACTTTCCAACAACATTTAGCGAGGAAATAAACAACGTAACAACACATGTAACAAGAATCATCGCTAAAGGCTCATAAGTGCATAAAACCTTGTTCTTTCGGTACGAGAAACGAATCACGGAAGACCAGAGCACGTCACGTGTCTCCGGCAAACACTCACCAAGTCGTGCATTTGTTATGAAATAGCCGAGGGATTTCGGTTCATGCCTTTGAGTTTAGTTAGGCTGAGAACGTTTCGGCTCAGCACATGGGTTGGTTGGGTGTAAGATTGAAGCAGGTGTTAACGCGGGTGCGCGCGAGCGGATGGAGGAGTCACTCAGATGTTATAACAGTCCGAGACGATACTGGGTGACAAGGTGCGGGTGACGTCACGCACCGGAAGCACGCGGAAGTTTTGTGTGATAATTTGAAGAAAATAAGAGTTGGGTTTTAGACACCAAACGAGAAGGATCAATTTTGGAGCTCGCAGGCGCGAGGCGAACTTGCACCCTATGGGGGGCCGCTCGAGTTGGGGGCCAAATGAATAAGACAGCATAGAAGATTGTCTCTCCTCCTTACGTCGAAACCTTTAACTCAAAGTTAATAAAAAGGTTTCGTACCTGAACAAGAAGTAGTTACGTGTTTTTGAGATTCCTGTTCTTTATATATTCTATCGTTAAGAGAATTACATGTACATTTCGCACATACCGTTAATTGCGAATATGGTACACATTTTTTGTGAGAGATCATGTGTCTAACAAGTCGTTCATGGTTGACACAGGATCTTCCTGCTCTATTTGACCTTTACGTTTGGTTTCAAACATACCAAAAATCGTGCATATCCATGTACGAGGGTCAATATATCGACAATTGACACTTAGGGTCTGGTTTCCCTGACTTTGAGCCTCGGTCTTCGCCGAAATTTCCGTTGGATTTTTATAATCGCGCAATTGCCCTAACCTTAGGTGCTGATTTCTTAGACTACTTTAATCTACTAGCTGATATTAGGAGACAAAAACTCATAGATAATTTTACTTCTCTGTCTGTTCCTGCACGTTCTACCACTAATGCTTTATTCAGTCCTAATTTTTTTATTGCCTCGGCCGGTAACCAATTTCGTAGTCTTCTGTCGTCTTACTCATATTTAGTGAACCCTACGTTTAGTTCCACTAAATTGGTACATTCGGCGGTCCATCATATCACCACAACTGGACCCCCTGTTTTCTCTCGTCAACGTCGGCTTAACCCTGGTCGACCCAGGAAAGCTAAGGTCGAATTTGACCACATGCTTCAGCTCAGTTTAATCCGCCCTCCTAAGAGTCTATGGGCATCTCCTCAACATTTAGTTAGGAAAAGTGAAGCTGATTTTCGCCCAGTGGGGGATTATCGGCGATTAGATTCAGTCACTGTCCCAGATAGATACTTAATCCCGAACATTCAAGACTTTTCAGCGAATCTACACTGTATTTTCTAAAATAGACTTCATTCGGGCATATCACCAAATGAACGTATAGCGGTGATTGAGGGAATTAGTTATTTTCCCGAACACTATATATTTTATGGCAACAGAAATGAATTACGAAACTATTCTTTAACAATACACAACAAACGAAAGTTCTTTATTTGCAGCTTTGAGGCGGTTTGTTCTTGGTGCTGCAAGACTCGTGGTGGTTAGGCTTGTTGGTTTTGGAGACGCGATAGCTTAGCGGGATGTTGAGATGGCAGCGTGTCGTTGGACGTTTGAGGGAAGTATTCAAGGCCACCGTGTAGTTTTGTGTGTCTGGTATTTGTGAAGAGTAGGCGTTATCTCCATTAATGTGACCAGAGGTGAAATGAGAGCTAGGTGTGTCGAGAGCGAAGTGGTGCTCGGATCGACATAGTAAATTTTTGTGGTGCTTGTGGAAGGCATGCTGAACGTATTTAATTCATATTTAACTGGGATTCCTTGGTCTAAAATATATTAGACGCAAGGAATCCATAAATCAGAAGGTTCCCTCGCCGAGTGTCCATGTTGCTGCTGCTAGGGTTAAAGCCACGGCGATATGTCCACACTGGGTGGCTTGTTTAGCTAAAGAGCATCGCTAAGCAGGGGCGACCAGAGACACGTCCATTCTGGTCGCCGTCTCAAGCCGAAGAGAGTGTGTTTGGCCGCTCACCCGTTTTGCTAGCCGGAAATGAAGGTCCAGGCTGAATAGGATATGTCATCCTGATTGGGTGAAATTCAGTGTTGAATTAAATAGCGCGCCAAAACAAAATACGAGATTTTCCTCTTCTCTACATACCAATGAACCCAGCCGATATCTCGAAAACTGCAATAATTACTCCCTTTGGAAATGTTGAATTCCCTTTCATGTCATTTGGTCTTCGAAATGCAGCTAGTACATTTCAAAGATTTATTAACAAGGTTTTTCGGGGATTAAATTTCGTTTTGCTTATGTTGATGATTTGCTGGTGGCTGGCGACACTAAGGAAAACGATGTAAAACATCTGTCTCAGCTTTTTGAACGACTCACTGCGTACCATATGCGCATAAATGCTGACAAATTTATGTTTGGTCAGAACTCCCTTGAATTTCTGGGTCATTTAATTGACTCAAATGGGATTCAACCGCTTTCTACGAAGGTTGTACCCATCCAACAAATCTCGCCTCCTACTTTTTTACGTCAGTTGCGTCAATTTCTGGGCATGGTGAATTTTTATAGGAGGTTCATACCTAATTGTGCAGACAAGCTATTGCCTCTGACTGCTTTGTTGACGGCACAAAAGAAAAAAATGCTCAAATAGTATTAACTGAAGATGCGTTATCTTCTTTTGAATTAGTCAAGAAGGAATTAAGCTCTATTTCTTCCTTGGCACACCCTGTGCTAGACGCACCCTTATCTTTGACAGTTGACGCATTTTATTCTGCCATTGTTTCTGTTCTTCAGCAGGTTGTTAAGGGAATAACTCAGCCTTTAGCATTTTTCTCTTGCCAGCTTAAACCTACTGCTACAGCACATTCGATCGTGAGCATCTGACAATATACTTATTTGTTCGTCATTTTCAAAATCAGCTTGAAGGTAGACATTTTGTGATTTATATTGACCACAAAACTCTCACTTTTGCTTTGTCATCAAAAACTGACAAACACTCACCCCGCACTTTTCGTCACTTGGACAACATTTCTCAATTCACCAGTGACATTAGACATATACCTGGGACTGAAAATGTCCCAGCCGATGCACTTTCTCGTCTGCCGGTTTCTTCTATATTGACACCTAGCTCGATTCATTTAACCGCCATGGTGCAGGATCAGCCAGCTTTGGATTCATTGGATTTGACTTTTGACGAATATTCTTGCTGTAAATTTTCGCAGGTATCACTTCCTGTTTCGGAAGGTACTATTCGATGCGATACAGCCACTGGTGTTCCTAGGCCTCTAGTACTCGAGGAATATCGACGTTCAGTGTTCGATACCTTGCATTCGCTGTCACATCCAGGTGTCGCTGTTTCAGTGAAGCTTATTACAGCCCGTTTCTTTTGGCCTAATATGCGACGAGTTATTACTAATTGGACTCGTGCTTGCCTTAAATGTCAACACGCCACAGTTCAACGTCACGTTCAAGCTCCCCTTAAAGTTTTCTCTCCGCCAGAAAAGCGGTTCCGACATGTTCACATAGATATTGTGGGACTGTGGCCTGTTAGTTCCGCTTGTTCCTATGTTTTAACCTGTATCGATCGTTTCTCACGTTGGCCTGAAGCCACACCCATTACTTACATCATTGCTGAAACTATTGTGAAAACTTCCGTTTCCACTTGGGTCTCCTACTTTGGGTGTCCAGAGCGAATAACCACAGACTGCGGAAGGCAATTTGAAGCTTCTCTTTTTCGTGAGTTATCGCGAATATTGGGTATCCAACATATTCATACAGCCAGTTATCATCCAGCTTCCAATGGGATGGTTGAGCGTTTTCATAGACAATTAAAGGCTGCGTTGCGTGCTTCTAACAGCTCTGAGCGTTGGACCGAAACTCTGTCCATTGTTCTACTCGGTTGTCGTTCTGCGATAAAATCTGATTTAGGGTACTCAGCGTCCGAACTTCTCTATGGTTTCTAATCTTGCTTTACCGCGGACTATGTTTACTCCGGTAAATAATTCTAGTTCAGATCATTCTGATATTCATATATCTCGACTGCGTACATATTTTACGAAGCTACCTCCCATGGCTACTCGTCCTCAGACTACCCCTACCCATGTCTCTCGAGACATGGATAAATGGACTTTACGGAATGATGCAGTCCGTGGTCCTCTCAACCCCCCCCAATCTAGGACCATTCTAAATATTATCACGGGCTAAGAAACATTTAAGTTGGACATGAACGGTCGCACTGAAATTGTATCAGTCGATCGTCTTAAGAAGGCACATTTTGAATGTGACGTCACTGATTTGGACGTTGTTGACACACCCAATTTTAATCCCTTTCATTCTCCTTTGCACACACCTACACCTTTATCTTCGTCTCCATCCACACCTGATCCACCACCACAAACAGAAAAATTATACAGGACAAAATCAGGAAGGACGGTTCACTGGCCGAAAAAACTGTCCAGGACTCACTTTATTTTATTCGACTTGTTTATATATTTTTTTGTTGTTTGTATTGCTTGTATTATACACTTTTGTGCTGTGAGACTCTTAGGTTCTTTTCTCTCTTTCTGTACAACTGATAAAATTGTTGAACATCATGTGTTCCCCACATTCGTTCTGGTGGCGGAGCTCTTGTAGCAGGAAGAAAGAATTTCAAATTATTATTTAGTACAGGGATTGTTTTGGTCGTTGGAGTTTCGAATTTATATATTTCGTCCAATGAGAATGACCGATGCTATTCTGCCCGGGTAACCTCCCTGGACAACATAAAAGGCTGTGTATGGCTTCCTCAACCTCTTCTCCTCCTCGCTTGCTGGCAGCAGGACAGACCAGCCTTAACGAGGAGAGTCCATTCTATCTCTCTCTATCTCTCTCTCTCTCTTACCCGGGCTGATTCCAGCAGCAGACAGATCGACATTTCAACACGAAGGAGACCCCCCCACCCCTCTCTCCCTCTCTCTCTCTTACCCGAGCCGATTTCAGCAGCAGACAGATGGACATTTCAACACCAGAAAGCGCATTCAACATTGGGCCTCTGCTTCCTGTAGGAGACCATTCCTTATCAATTATTTCTTCCCCCTAAATCAACTGGACCTCGAACTTCTGGTTGAATGTTAAATTCCTGCTCAACTATTTACAACTGTCCTTCTTCTATTATTACTTACAGCACAAGGGTTCTTTTCGTCTCAAGCTGTTATTAAAACTTTCCTTTTGAAAACTATCAATATCTTCGTCAACTCATTTGTTTTTCCTTTTGATATAACAAGAGGCAAAAGAACTCAACAATCTCAACTTCCATTTTTGTATAAATGGTAATATTATCTGCCCTCATGTTATAATGGCAATGAAGTTCTACTTCATATACCCCAAAGCTACAGGGCTGATGCCTCACCATTAGATACGGTTTAGTGTCATATCCAAAATTATTTTGATTGTGTAAAATTATTTAAAGATTATTTTCTTTAAAATATAATCGACATTGTTTTAATTGCATGTTTCATGTTATTTCAACTATTCCTTAAAGTTACAAAATTGACTTTTTTTTTTGTATAGGAAATATTCTTGCTTATGAGATTATTAAGAATCTTCACACTCAAATACAAATCAATTGTTTATTGGAAACGAACAATTATTAATTGTTATTGTTATTTTGCTGTGTAAAAATGATGAGGAATTGACAGACTCGAATAGAGACAAAAAGACTCGTGTTACGTGTAGAGGAGAAAACGTTATTGAGGGATTACGGGGTAGAAAAAGATTAAATAAAGGAGAGATGATAATATGAGGGATCAAACTTCCAACACTTCCACCCCCTCCATACACTCATATTATCATTTTCTTTATTTATACATATGTGAAATCACCATATTGTTAGGCTTAGCTACAGTCCGAATAAAAGTCTTTTGAAGTTTTTATTTTTTTGAGTTTTGCTCGAGTTGGTTTTGTGTTAATGTCTTTGAGCATATAGGCAGTAGGACAATAAATAAAGTCTATACTATGCAAGGCGTTCATGATAAAGTGGTATTTTAGGTCTCTATACAGGGTGGAAAGACAAAATTGTCGGCCTAAAGAAAACAACACCACAGCTTTATTTTTAAATTTTTATTGAAAAAATCAATTCAGGTAACTTGATTATGTAGTAGTGCTGACATCTATTCAATGTAGCTGCCATCAGCCTCAATCACCGCCTCGATACGTAGGGAATGGACACGGCGATACGAGTTCAAATCCTGGACGAGACTGATTGCATTTCACATAGCACTAATACCCTTAGGAAAGGTATGAATCCAATTATTCTCCCACCAGCTATGGGTAAATAGTAGGGCAGACTGGGTTCTTCAGCCTTGGTGAGGCAACTAGTCTAGGAGAAGGAAAAACTCTGATTTCAAACCTGTTAAACTCCGCTTAAAAATTGACCTTGTGTCATATCCTGCCCGAGCGGAGGGGTTGGTAAATATGATCACCGCCTCGATACGGATCCGAAACTGGGAGCATGCCTTTTCCACAGGCGCCGGTGGGAGCTTTGCGAATACTCGGTGGATGGCGGCGATCAGGCTGGCTTTGGTGTTGTGGGAGGTCATGTTGGTGATGTTCTTGACGTATGACCAAACGAAGTAGTCCAGCGGGTTCAGGTCGGGAGAGGAGGGGGCAGTGAGAGAAGGGTACAAAGTCGTAGCACTCCTTCTGAAGCCAAGCCTGGGTCTTTTTGGACTTGTGGGCCGGTGCCGAGTCCTGCTGCCATACCCAGGGTCTGGCACTGGCCACCTGATTGCACCAGGAGATCAACACACTCTTCAGCACACCCAGGTACACTTTGGTGTTGACTTTCAATCCGACTTCGAAAATGTGAGGTGGCATGATGTGGCCCTCACTTGAAACCACACCAGAGACCATAACCGTATCCGGAAACTTTGTTTCCATCACCCTGGGCACCTCTCTGTTATTCGTGGCAATCCAGATTTGCATTTTGAGGGTGCTGGCAATGGTCCTGTTGTCATAACTTGCATCGGTAGAGAGCATCTCCAATCTCGCTCGTTGAACATTGTGTCACTTTCAGACATGGTACAGGGCTCCTATCGCTCTTGGGATTTGTACATAAGTGGCTAACTCGTAGATAGTCTGCAAAAAAAAAAAATGGTTTTCATTAAACGGAAATGGAATCATGTCGTCTTTTCTAGGGCGACAATTTTATCGTTCCACCCGTATTGCACCTTTGTAGTTGTACACTGTACAATGTACAGGGTCCCTGGTAAGTGCTTTTGCATCTTGGTTGTCCCTGAATATTTTCATGGGAGCATATTCTTGTGGAGGATCTATTTTGTTTAATATCTAAGTGAGGTATAGATATTCGTTTGTGGCCTTTACAAGAGCCATGAGCTCAGCCTCGCATGTTGATAATGCGGTCGTGGGTTGTTTCTTTGATTTCCAGGAGTGTACAGTTGGAGAGTTCGAAGCTTCCCAATAGGTTTGTTTATTTGTTTGGGTTTTATGGCTTATCAACCTTTGTGAGTTATTTAATGTCAAATCCATTTTTTATACAAATAAACAATTCTACTTCCAACAATTGAATTTAGCAGTTTAACTGTTTCAAGTATGAATATCGTAGCAGCCCAGGCAACTATCTTCTTATTTGTTCTCAGTAGACAGATAATGTAGCCTGTTGGAGACATACATATTTAATTTAGTACCATTCCCGTACACCATCGCATTTTCATTTTTCTCGAATGTTATACTCATCCCGTTTACTGTGGTTGACTTAACAGAAAATATATTCTGTGGGTAGGAAGTATAGTGCTCTGACTGTCACGTCGTTTTCGTCCGTATCTACAGGGTTTAACGAAAAGGGCATAAGTGTAGTCTGCCCAGTTACATTAAGAAGAAAGGAAATACAGAAAGGAGGACGAGAATATTGATGAGTTTCAAGAACTTTAATGACAGCCAGAAAGGTAACCCTTGTGCTGTGAGTTCGTACATGGAAGAAAACAGTTGCAAATGACAGAGCCGTAATTAAACATCTAACCCTAAGTTTCGAGGACCAGTGGGTCTAGGAGGAATGAATAAATGATGAAATAATGAACTCCTAAAAGAACACTGGCCCAAAAGTTGAATGTGCTCATCTCATGTTGTGATGGTCTGTTACTACTGCTGGAATCGTCAAGATGAGTCAGTGAAGAAGAGAGTCAGTCTGTCCTGCCCGAAAAATATGTGAGGAAGAGAAGACGAAAGAATGTTACATCGCCTTTTATATTGCCCCGGGAAATCATCCCGGCAGAATGGCATGATTCATTCTCATTGGACGAAATATATAAACTGAAACTCCAACGGCAAGATGATTCCCGCACTAAATAATATTTTAAAATTCTTTCTTTCTGCTATAAAGGCATATCTCAGCGTCGCCTCGTTTTAATGTTACACCTTTAGTCCTAGTACCAGCAGTCAACTTTGTAAAATGGTTATCTGGTTGGAATGAGTCATCAAATCTTTTAAATTTACTTATATCTTTTATTAAATGTGAAGCCTTTTTTTGACGGTCGGCGGCACGCTTTTTAATCTACTTGAGCTAACCAATATTCGACATGGCGCTGCGAACAGGATCCCAAAACCTCTCTGAGTAATTTGGTTGAGAATAAGTAGATGAATGGACATCACTCATGCAAATGTGTTGGGTAGGTCCATTCTTGTAAAGTGAACCAATCCACATGCTGCTCATGCACTCTTCAATAAAAGAGGTAAGCTTTTAGCAGGCTAGCTTTTCCAAGGTGGCAGCCATGTTACTTTTGGCTTGGACAGGTGAGTGCTGCTTATTATTATTCTATAAATTTGAAGGAGCTCAGACAAGATCGTTAGAAAAAAATAGTGTCAGTCTTTGTGATTGACAAAAAAAAGAAGTGCTGTAAAATGCACAAAAGACTAGGTCACTAAATCGTTGGCAAGTCTTAAAGTAAAGTTACCAGCTTTTGGAGACATGCGGTTGCCCAGAGCAGAAGATACCATCGCCCCTATGAAAAAGATACTCGAGTCTAAGGAATAGATATTCCGAACTGAGTATTTAGAGCGACGGGGACCACGGTAACAATATACGAAGTTGCAAGTTATCTTCTCAATGATAATTTAGCTGCATACATATTGCAGTTTGGTGATATAGTGTCAGTGTTTCACAAAAGTATGTAGGGCGGGAGATCGAGGTTTTTCATCATGTTCTTGTCCATTACCAACCAATTGAACTTGGAAGGGTGTAGACTGCTGGTAACTGTAACCAGAAGAAAAACAGCCTGTTGATATTCTGGAGAGATTGGTCACCTTTCTGAAAACTGCCTGAGGAAGAAGGCCCTACAGAAAACGCTTGATCAAATTCGGAAATCCCTTCCACCAACCATAGTAAGAGGTAAAAAGGAGGCTCCCATAGTCTCGCCCACATCTCTCTTCCATCTGAGACTTCTCATTTACAAACAAAAGTAGTGGACAAAACCGAGAAGTCGAAGGTGGAGTGGCTGACAATAGAAGAAGATAGATGGTAGGTCCAATCTGCGAACCCTCAGTCTCAAAAGATTTCAGACTGATACTAATAGTTTAGAGCTCTGAAAAAATGACCCAACAAAAACAACAAAAGACCACACTTGACTGTACCAAGCCTAAGTATACCTGCTCCAAAATGAATGGCCCAAAAGAAGCTCATCCTCCCCCGCTGCCTTTACCAGCATCACCACCAACAACAGCAACCGACAGCACAGTATTTACAACCTCAACAATAATAAAAGCCATAGCACCGATATCCAAAACACACCAAAAACAACAAGTGAAGTTGCTTCATCATCATGGACTACAAAAACGACTTCCAAGAAACGGCACTGGAGCTCGTCAGTGAATAGCTCAGAGGATAAGCTACCTAAACATAAAAAGAAAGACTTCCAAGATATAAAAAGGGGAAAGATTTAAGGTGAGTAAGTTTAAATGCCTGTGGACTGAGATCTGACTTGAAAAGGAGTCAACTCTTTTCCCACCTTCAGCTCTGTGCGGTGCATATTTGCTGTTTACAGGAGACCCACTTTGATTCTAACTTCCATGAAAGTATCCTTTTTTAATTTCATAATTCATCAAAATCAGCTGACATAAGATACCCTCAACTAATACCCTTGGGAAAGGTATGAGTCCAATTATTCTCCCTCCAGCTATGGGTAAATAGTAGGGCAGACTAGGTTCTTCAGCCTTGGTGAGGCAACTAGTCTAGGAGAAGGAAAACTCTGAATTCAAACCTGTTAAACTCTGCTTAAAAATTGACCTTGTGTCATATCCTGCCCGAGCGGAGAGGTTAGGTAAATATGATAAATCAATATATAATAGTTTTTTATGTGACATTTAAATGTAAAAATTATTTTCCAGCAACCTAATATACATCTATCTATGAATCTTTACAAATCATTTGCATTTAGTAAATTTAGAATTGATGTTAAAGAAGATGATGTTAATAAATGTACAGAAGTTCTTCCGGTTATACAATTCATAGCAGGTTATTGGTGTTATGCAGTTTTTAAAAAAATTTAAATCAATAGTTGCTAAGATTTTATATCTGGAAGAGAGAATGTGGAAAAAATACCTGAAATAGTTGTTTTCAGGGGATTAATAGAGGTTATCTCTAATATTGTAATGGGAAACAACTATAAATTTTGTTCTATATAATTATGTAGTCATTGGTAAATTGATAAGATTTTCTTCATTCAGTAAATCAAAGGAAATTAACCATAAACATAACACTGAATGTTTTGGCAGATTATGAGCTTCTTTTTACATTGTCACATGTGATGAGGGTCACAATACAGAAAAAATAGAATGTTTGACTGGAAGTCTACAAATGCTCTCTTAAATAATTTTAGTTTTAAGGAAAATGTAAAAATTAGTCGTAGCAAGTTAATAAAAAAAAACTTCAAAAATTCAGGTAAATTTTCAATTAACCGTGACCTCAGATAGAAATGCTGAGTCTTGTAATCGTATCCCCAGTAATTACTACCTTCCATAGTTGTTGCCTATCTGAGGTCACGGTTAATCACCTGAAGAAGGCCAGAGGTGAAATTTTGCTGAAACGTGGTGAAAGAAGAAATGACACAAAAACTACCAAGATGAGGACAAAAAGTCCGCAATAAATAAAAAATTAATTCTCAGATTAAGAAATGATTCCAATTAAAGACAATATGATTCCAATTAAAGACAATAAGATGCTTCTTTAACAAGTTGGTAAGACAACATGACAGAAAGCTGAAAAATATATTTCACTCTGTGTTTAATAGGGATATTCTTCAAAATTGCTTGATTTTTACAAGTTTTGTATTACCGAAAAAACAAAGGTATGTTGTGATTTTCTTCTGGAAAAAGCAGTAATTCATTTGACTTCAGGATCTAAAATTGCCCCAATGCATGTTCTGTGATGAAAAAATGGAAGACTTCTTTCTTCCTTTTTGCAAAGAAAAGAAAAGAAGAAAAAAATGTGGAACAAAAATAAAAGGATGGAAAACTTGAACTTTTGTCAATATCAAGATTTATAAAGTCAAAATTTCATTTTATTTTTTCATACATATTTCTTTCAACAGTATTCTGCTTTCATTCCTCAGGTCTTTTTAAATTAGTCAAAATGGTGACCTCCCTTTGGCTTATTTATAATTTCCACTCCTATAGATCAACATATAATAGATATTTTTAAGAGACATTTAAATATAAAAATTATTTTTCAGCAATCTAATATATATATATGTATGTATCTTTATATACAAATCATCTGCACTCAGTTACATAGATCCACATATTCCAATCAAGCACGAATAATTTGCAAGCAATCATTTTTATATACTCCATGACATATAGGGAAAAAATTTTAGTGCACAGATTATACATAGAAAACCTTTCTCGAGACTGTGTAAACAGGTGATGTTCCTTAGAAATGTAGCATATAGATTTAATAATAAAATAGTTTTTGTCTGGTGCATGTTGGCTTTTATGAAGAAAATTTAGGAAAAATATAGCTCCACAGCTTTCACGATAAAAAATTTTTCTCCAGTATGTGTTGGAACATGACTCTTAAGATCTGAATTCTGTGAAAATGTAGCTCCACAAATTTCAAAATGAAAAGGTTTCTCTCCAGTATGTACTGACATGTGTATTTTGATATGTTAATTCTGTGAAAACCGAGTTGCACAGATTTCTTAATAACATGTGGAGCTAGATTTGAATTCTGGGAAAGTTTAGCACCAGAGATTTCACAATGAAAAGGTTTCTCTAAAATGTGCGTAGATATGTGTCTTTTTGGAGTTGAACTCTGTGAAAATGTAGCTCCACAGATTTTACAATGAAAAGGTTTTTCTTCAGTGTGTTTTGATATGTGTTTTTTAGACTGGAATTCTGGGAAAATTTAGCTTCACAGATTTCATATTGAAAAGGTTTCTTCCTAGTGTGTGTTGACATGTGTGTTTCTAGAGATGAATTCCAAGAAAATTTCACTCCACAGATTTCACAGTGAAAAGGTTTCTTTCCGGTGTGTTGACATATGTCTTTTTAGATTTGAATTTTCAGAAAATTTAGCTTGACAGATTTCACAATGAAAAGGCTTTTCTCCAGTGTGTGTGAACATGTGTCTTTTCAGAGAGGAATTCTGTGAAAATTTAGCACCACAGATTTCACAATGAAAAGGTTTCTCTCCAGTATGTGTACACATGTGCTTTTTTAGACTGGAATTCAGTGAAAATACAGCTCCACAAATTTCACAATGAAATGGTTTCTCTCCAGTGTGAGTTGACATGTGTGTTTTTAAACTAGAATTCCGGGAAAATTTGGCTCCACAGATTTCACAATGAAAAATTTTCTCTCCAGTATGTGTGGGTATGTGTCTTTTGAGATGTGCATTCTGTGAAAATTTAGCTCCACAGATTTTACAATGAAAAGGTTTCTCTCCTGTGTGTGTCGACATGTGTGTTTTGAGATGTGAATTCTGGGAAAATTTAGCTCCACAGATTTCACAATGAAAAGGTTTCTCTCCAGTGTGCATTGACATATGTGTTTTTAGATGTGAATTCAGTGTAAATTTAGCCCCACATTTTTCACAGTTAAAACGTTTTTCTCCAGTGTGTGTTGACATGTGTAATTTGAGACTGGAATTCTGGGAAAATGTAGCTCCACAGATTTCACACTGAAAAGGTTTTTCTCCAGTGTGTGTTGAGATGTGTGTTTTGAGATGTGAATTCCAGGAAAATTTAGCTCCACAGATTTCACAATGAAAAGGTTTCTCCCCAGTGTGTGTGGACATGTGTGTTTTGAGATTTGATTTCCACGAAAATGTAGCTCCACAGATTTTACAATGAAAAGGTTTCTCTCCAGTGTGTGTTGACATGTGTCTTTTGAGACTGGAATTCTGGGAAAATGTAGTTCCACAGATTTCACAGTGGAAAGGTTTCTCTCCAGTATGTGTTGACATGTGTCGTTTGAGATGTGAATTCGATGGAAATTTAGCTCCACAGATTTCACAGTGAAAATGTTTTTCTCCACTGTGCGTTGACATGTCTTTTTAGACTTGAATTCTAGGCAAATGTAGCATTACAGATTTCACAGCTTAAAGGTTTCTCTCCAGTTTTTGATCCACAAATTCCACTGTGTAAACATCTTACTTTTTCATGATTGCTGACGAAGGTCAAACCTAAAAAAATGAATAAGATAAATTAGACAATTAGTTATAGAATAAAATCTATTATTCAAGAATAAAGATTTCCCTTTTTTTTTCTTTTGAAATTCATATTTTTTTACAATACTTAATGTTGCATTAGAGACAAATTTATGCTATGTATATTTTACAAGCTATCAAAGATCTTGTATTTTAGACACAAACAAATGAAGGAAGATAGAAACATTGATAAACTAATGTTCTAATTTAACAGAAAGACTCTGTGTTACATTCCACTCTCTGGTCAAACAAATGACAACATGGAATTTATATATAACAATATATATTTATTTTCTCGACGGACGCTTGTGTGAAGTAGGAGCAGTCAGGAGAGGAATTAGGATCATTCATCAATGAGGCTGGAACTCTTCAATGTAAGTAGACGATGGCCAAGACAACACACACAGAGTGACGACCAAGTCAGTTTCGTGAACAGCGGGATCCTTTTCATTACTTCTGTTCAATTCGTCGGCCTTATATTACCTTCAAACTCCCACACGGAGATATGGACATGCCTCCACGCCTCCGCAATTTCTTCCGATATCTGGCGATCAGGATGTGTCACTTCCGCTATCTTTGGAATGGCCTGTGTGATCGTCATCGAGCGGAAATAACTGTCATCCAGTTTATAGGTCACTCTCTTCCGGTGCATCACTTTTTTTACGGCACAGTGAGAATTTTTTTTACCTTGTCTCATATTGTGAGCCAAGCTGTATTTTACATCTGTAAACTTTTATTTTATAAGTAGCAAAAAATCTAGTACACTTTCAGTCCAAATGGATGAATGTAGAAAGACAGATGGACTTGTATTAAAATCTAATACAAAAATTACATAGACTTTTATTCTATAAACAATCAAAGACTTTTAGACAAAAAGGTATGAAGGTTGAAAGATTGATGATGTGTTATTCAAATCTAATACAGAAAGTATACAGACTTTTATTTTATAAGTAATCTAAGATCATGAAGATGTTTTGATTTAAACAAATGAAGAAAACCTGATAAACTACTATTCAAATCAAAGATCATCTATAACCCAGTTAGCTGGAGGTTGTAGTATACACCGACTGCATCTCTGCAGAGGGGTAAGACTCCCCCAGTGAGTGTTCTGGATATGACATTAAATCATCTGATGGTGAGGTTTCAGTCAGAGGAGCTCTGGGGAATATGGAGTACCCCTTCATTGCCATGGCTCACAGGTTCATTCTGACCTCAATTGGTAGCACCTGATAGGGTCCTATCATTGGGTCAAATAGAACCATTAGTCAATTCAACTGTGCGCAAGCAAATGACTAAATTGTTAGTAATATATAGCTATACTTGAACTTCTTTAAATGTGTACCTCAGTTGAATTATTGGTATTACATAGCAATACTTGGGACCATTTCACTGAGTGTAAATAAATGAATAGTGCTGAATAGAAGAATTAGTTTTAAAAACCATAGCACAGTGTGACAGCGTATGATAAGTATTGAATGGAGTTATTACTGTTAGATGGCAATAATCGAAACTATTTAACTGTAGTAACAATAGCAATACAAGTGTGTGAAGAAATTACATCTTATCTAAAAATAAAATTATTTACAAACTATGAGTGCAAATAAATGACTGATATTAAATTCTGACTATTACATAGCAATACTTGAAAGTATTTAACTGTGCGCAAATAAAAGGAGCTCTCTTTCATTTAAAAATTTTATTGACAAAAAGTGATTACAAACCATATATTTAATATATTTGTATAAAGACGATTTGGTATTAAATAACCTACAATAGCTGTTATGCCATAAAACCCAACCAACCAAACCAAAAATCATGTAGAATTTAGACACAAACAAATGAACGTAGAAAGATTGATAAATTTCTATCAAATCTAATACATACACTATAGAGATTTTTAATTCATAAGCAAAGATCAAGTAGATTTTAGACAAACAAATGAAGGTAGGAAGATTGATAAACTACAATTCAAATTTAATACAGAGATTATAAAGACTTTTATTTTAAAAGAAATTTCAGTTGGGATTTCTTTGACTAAATTTAGAATATTTCACTAACCTTCGAATCGTTAAATCATTCGAAACTTTCAAACATTTTCATTAAAGAACCTACAAATCGAACGTTGTTTCTGTCAGCTAACACTTAGGGACTACAGAACAAAGACGTCTACAAACCGGTGTGAATGAATAATTCGTTCCCTACTTTCAAAATTGGATACATCTTCTCTATATAACTACACTCTTTATCTGGATGGGAATGTATATTTTACATTTCGAATTTTTTTTACATAACCGTAGACATTAGAATGAAAGTAAGAAAATAGTTGTAAAACAAAGTTTTTACTTACTCTTTCCTCGAGTTTCTCATTCAGTTGTAAAATCAAATAGTATTAGTCTAATCTTTGCGGCAATTGATTCTCTGATACTGTATCAACCGTCTTTTTGTTGTTGTTATTGTTGTTGTTGTTTTAGATTTTTTTTTCAATCTCTGCTTATTTCTGTTTTAAATGCTGACTAACTTAAAGAGAGGTAATCATGTCAGCCCCTTCCTTAAAAGAGCTTGTTTGAAAATGTCGGAGTGAAAGAAAAAAACAGTATTTTTCATCCACTAACCAAAACTATGCTGTTGTTGGCTTTCTTGATGTTTACGACTAAGTTTATCTTCCTGATATAAGAACGAATAAGTGGAGGGTTAGAAATTGTAGGCTCATCTTGTCATTTAGTATAAATATTTTATTATATACTATAGAGTATGAAGCCCGAAAATATGGGCTCCTCATCTACGAAACTTGAAAATACACTTAAAATCTTGTTTCGGGACAGATAAATGCGTTGATTAGGTAAACGTTTATATAGTGAAGAAGTGATTAACGGAGGACTAGACTAAAGACAAGGACAAGTGGGTAAGTTTGAATGTCAGGTTTTTATTAAGGGAATCATTCACGAAGTGTGTGCATGGGTTGGTAGGTTGGTTGGTTGTTTTTTTTATAGCATATCAACCTTTGTAGGTTATTTAATTTTTATGCAAATAGTCCGTTCTATTTCAAACAATTCAGTTTAGCATGAGTACACAGTTTAATTGTCAAAAGCAGTTCTATTTCAAGCTTTTCGGTTTAGTCAAACAGTTCTATTTCAAACAATTCAGTTCAGCTTAAGTGCGTAGTTTCGATGTCAAAGTAGTTCTATTTCAAGCAGTTCAATTTAGCAGAAGTACGCAGTTTAGTTCTATTTAAATCCATTTTTATACAAATATTCAGTTCTATTTCAAACAATTCAATTTAGCATGAGTACACAGTTTCATTGTTAAAACCATTTCTATTTCAAGCTATTCAGTTTATGTAAACAGTTCTAATTCACCCATTTTTTGTATGTATTCTGTCTGTTCTTTTAGGTATATGCTTGCTACAAAATCTAATCGATAAGATTAGAAACTCAGTGGAAGATAGGCAATCTAGGATAGCATGGCAAACGATAAACGAAGTAAGCAGAAGGAATAGCACGGCCAAAGCTAAACTGAAAGCTACAAACCAACAAGAACGAATAAAACTGTGGAAACAACATTTTCGGAATCTACTTGGAAACACACCAAAAGTAACACATGAACCAATCAAGAGAATTATTAGTAAGCAATTAGACATCAAACTGAGGCCGTTTACGCCAGAAGAATTCGACTCAGTACTTAGAAAAATTAAAAATAGAAAAGCTGCAGGGCTTGATGAAATTCACACAGAAGTATGGAAGACCAGACAATTCGATGACATACTGCTCCGACACTGTAATGCAGTCTATAATCAAAATCCGATGAACAGATGGATGAAGGGATGCATCCTCCCGTTCCCTAAAAAGGGCGACCTCGGATTAACCAAGAACTACCGAGGTATAACACTTACATCCATAGCAGCCAAAATATACAATGCCCTACTACGCAACCGCATAGAACCCAAGATTGACAACATTCTCTGGAAGAACCAAAATGGCTTCCGGAGAAATAGATCCATGATCTCACAAATATTGACTATCCGTAGAATTCTAGAGAATTCTACGGATAGTCAATATTTGTACGAACCAAAAACCTACAGGCTACAATATTTGTCGACTTTACAAAGGCCTTTGATTCCATACACAGAGAGAAGATGGAACAAATTCTACTCGCATACGGTCTACCAAAAGAAACCGTCGCAGCCATAATGATTCTCAACAGAAACACCAAAGTGAAAGTGCGTTCCCCGGATGGAGACACACACTACTTCGACATTGTAGCTGGGGTACTGCAAGGAGACACCCTGGCCCCATACCTCTTATTCATCTGTCTAGACTTCGTGCTTAGAACATCGATCGATAAAATCAAAGAAAACGGTTTCGAGCTGACAAAGAAAAAAACAGAAGGTACCCCGAAAAAACGATTACCGACGCCGACTACACCGATGACATAGCGATTCTGGCAAATGCACCCGCCCAAGAAGGAACCCAACTACATAGCCTAGAACAAGCTGCTGCAAGCATTGGCCTCCATGTCAATGCACACAAAACGGAATATGTGCTATAATCAAACAGGAGACGTGTCCACACTAAACGAAAGCTCTCTGAAACTGGTAGACAAGTTAACCTACCTTGGAAGCAGTGTCTCATCGACCGAGACAGACATCGACACGCGACTAACAAAGGCATGGACAGCCATCAATAGGCTATCGGTCATATGGAAGTCAGACCTGACCGATAAAATGAAACGCAGTTTCTTCCAAGCTGCGATCGTATCGATGCTGCTATATGGATGCACTACATGGACGCTAACTAAACGGCCGGAGAAAAAGCTTGACGGCAACTACACAAGAATGCTGCAAGCAATATTGAACAGGTCCTGGAGGCAACACCCCACAAAGCAGCAGCTATACGGCCACCTACCACCCATCACGAAAACTATCCAAATTAGACGAACCAGTCATGCAGGACACTGCTGGATAAGCAGGGACGAGCTCATAAGTGATGTTCTCCGGTGGACCCCTTCACATGGCCGAGCGAAAGCAGGGCGACCAGCTCGAACTTACATACAGCAGCTCTGTGAGGATACGGGGTGTAGCCCTGAAGACCTGCCGGAAGCGATGAACGATAGGGAGAGGTGGCGAGAAAGGGTCAGGGATATCTGTGCCGATGATGATGATGATGATGAATTCACCCTATTCAGTTTAGTATAAGTATAGATTTTGTTTACACACAGGTAAATGTCAAAACATTTCAATATTAAACTCATCAATTTAGCGAAAATACAGTTTCAATGTCAAAAACATTTCCATTTCAAACAATTCAGTTTAACATGAGTACGCAGTTTAAATGTTAGTACACAGTTTAATTGTCAAAAACATTTCTATTTCAAACAATTCAGTTTTGCTTAAGTATGCAGTTTAGTTCTATTTAATCCATAGATAGGGCCCTATCAGGTGCTACCATTCCAGGCCAGAGTGAACCTGGAAGCAATGGCAATGAAGGGGTGCTCTGCATTCCCCAGGGACCCAGCATTACTGGAACCTCACCATCAGATTGTTTAATGTCATAAATAGGACATTTGTTGGGGGTTTTACTCCTCAGCAGCGGTGCTGTCGGTGTATTCTACAGCCCCAGCCGTCTGGGCAATACACAAAGTTAATATCAAAACAGTTTTAATTCAGATAATTCAGTTTAGCGTAAGTACACAGTTTAGAGATCAAAACAGTTCTATTTCAAGCTTTTCAGTTTAGCATAAGTACCCAGTTTAAATGTCAAAAACAGTAAACTCAAACCACGGTTGTGTTCTATTTAACCCATTGATAGGACCCTATCAGGTGCTACCACTCTGGGCCAGAGTGGACCTGGGAGCGATGACAATGAGGGAGTACTTGGCATTCCCCAAAGCTTCAGCATTACTGAAACCTCACTATCATATTGTTTAGTGTAATATCAAGGACTCTCCTTGGGTGGGGGGTCTGTAGAGGTGCAGTCAGTGTATTCTAAAGCCCCAGCTGACTGGGCAAGTGTCCATGGGTGTAGAAATGTAGTTGCTGAATAATGTTTGTATTGTATTGAGTCTCTCTGTGTTGTTGAAAATCGACGCTGTAGGAGGCGTAGACTCGACTGTCTATTAGTTCTTGGTGACAGCGGATGTTGAAGGGTTGTGGTACTTTGTGCAGATTGTAGGTGTAGCTAGATGACGTCGTAGACGTAGCTGGAGACGGTCAAAGATGTGGATGCATTGGTTGTAGAGACTGGATGATCGATGTCCCAGTTTATTATTGGTTAACCAGGGCCTCAAGGTGCTGGTCTGCTGTTTGATGATGCAGGTATCTGCAGCCTGATGATCCTGGTGTCTGTGGCTTGGGGATGCAGGGACTGTTGCTGCAAATGCCTGCTGTTTGGTGATGTCAGAACTGGTCTGCAGCTTAATGATACTGGAATAGGTACAGCTGGCTGCTGCGTTGTCGTCTCGTGGTATCTGCAAAGAAGTGTAATGAAGAGACCAGTGGTGATCTCCAGAAGACTTTCTAAAAATAGCTCTTAAAAGGGCTGGTTTATGAATTTCAGAAGATAGTTTTGTAAAGGGTTGTTCGACTGAAAGAGAGCAATGGTGATTCGTTGGAAGCTGGCATTGGTCGTGCAGGTCTGCAGCTGTGGTTGTTTGGATTCCACATCGGCTGCTGTCGGTGGTAGAGGTGCAGACCCCACTTTAGCCGATTGATGATGGGAGAGGAACAAATACCTCTCCTCCGGGCGTTATTTGTCTCTGCCTTCCACCAGACAGGACTTGACACAAGGTCTTTTTATAGTGGAAGTTTTGGGAGGGGGGAGGTCAAGCACGAGTCGTAGCTCAAACCTGCTGGATGTGTGCTGCACTTTGTGCAATGTGAGCCTGATGAGCCTACTGCTGGACTTGGACTCATTCGATATATAATGTGAGCTCGGCACATATGCCTGCTCATACCTTGAACTAGACCGCGAGTCTAGTGCTATGCAATGCTTGTCAATTACGTCATCGCCCACCTGCAGGTAGCCCAGCCGACGCCGAAGGCCATTCGTCTTTGAATCTATCCTTGATCTTGAGAAGCAGGAGGGGAACAGATACCTGGGACATACAACATTTTCGCCATTAAAAACCATTTAATATGCTGCTTCTAACTCTTACATAAAGCCAGGCACAGACCCCCCACCAAAAAGGTGTTGCGGGGTCTATGATCAAAGTGTAGTGTGACCTTTGCACACCTTGGTCTGCTCACTTGAGTCTTACGCCGTGCTGGCCATTTCGGCTGAATTTTCACTCTCGGTTGCAATTAGATCCAGCCTGGTAGCTGAAATGTTTAAGCTGTCAGTGATCTCGTTAACAGCAATCAGCCTGCTAAGAAGGTTGAACGTTTAATCCTACCCGAGATCCCGTTTACTCACGGTCAGTTCAGCCAGGAGGCCCAACACTTTCAAATCCCTGGCCAAAAGCGCGCTCGTGTTAGCTCGTAGCGACCCCGTTTATTCGCGGTTGAACCCGCCTGGTAGCTAAACACTTGTAAGCTCTCGGCCGTAGCGTACACATGCTAGCTCGCAACGATCCCGCTTCTGAAGTCGATCCTGCCTTGGAGTAAACACGTGCTTGGCTTACAGCTGAATCAGTCCTCTGCGGATTCCGTTCAGACTTGCAGACAAAACTTTACCACTACCGACGACACTCCAGCCCGCAGCTGTTCCTGACGACACTTCAGCCTAAAGCCGTTCCGGTCATCACTGACGACGCTCCAACCCGCAGCCGAACCGGTTTCCTCTGCCGACTATGTTCCTCCTAACCCACAGTCGTTGCCTGTGTGACCTCTGAAGTTGTTACTGCCAACCAAGCATCCGACGGTGACCAGTCTACCCGACGACCCGCTCTCCAAGGCCAACGTTGACATAACCCCTCCCCCGTTAAACAAGTTCTAAATAAACCGAGATATTGATCATCCAGCTTTTACAACCGATGCGTCCATCTATTCAATCGTCTCTACCTATACCTACCACCTGACTGACAGCTTTGTTCTGGACCACCAGCGACCAACGGCAACCTGAAGACCAACGACACTGACCCGACGACCAACACTGTAGTTTACGAGCGACATACTTGCTCGGACTATCATCGACACTCTGTGGCGCACGTCGACATATACCTGGTTAACCAAGGATTACATAAACTGGAATATCGATCAATCCAGCCTCTGCAACCGATACGAGTCCACATTGTGAAGGATAGCATTTCCGGAGGTTCGGCGAAAAGTAAAACTTCGGGTGTTGGTTCAATAATAATACAATTTGTACAATAATAATACAATTACAATAATACAATTACAATAATAATACAATTTGTACAATAGCAATACAATTACAATAATGCAATTACAATAATAATACAATTTTTACAATAATAATACTATTCATTAAATACAATTACAATAATACAATTACAATAATAATACTATTTGTACAATAATAATACAATTTGTACAAACAACGTAGACAAGAGAAATTTGACAAAAAAACAAGAACATAAAAAAAAATATATCAACTCGACATTGGCAGTGATTATAGAAAAGGTGTTCATATGTGTGTGTGTGTGTGTGTAAAACACGAATGTTGTCAGTCAAATTGTATGTGTGAATATGTTCATAGTAGTCCGAACTAAAGAGAAAAGATAGACTTGTACCTATATACATGTGTATGTATGTGTATATATGGGTGTCTTGGTATGTATGAGTCTTTCGGTCTATTCTCCTAACCGTTGAGTGTATTACCAGGTAATCTGGCGTCAATGTACAGTACTGTACTGTACTGTACCTGTCTGCAGATCTGTCGGTCTCAACTTAGAAGTAAAAAATTCGCTATTTATACTTTTTGGTAAAATAGAAATGGATCAAAGTAAAATATTTTAAGTTTATGACAATTCAAATAAAATTCAAATGCACGGACGTTAGCGAAACTGTAACACGAGACCTGTCTTAACTATCAGATTCACAGAGATTACTTATTTATTTTGGAACCTAACTATTTTTGTTTCTGTGACAAGTTAATTTTTGATCAGATTTTTCTAGAATATTCTATTCTATATGTCCTTCGCTGATTGGTTTGAAAATATAAGAGTATAAATTCTATGTAAGTGAGATTTTGATCCTTTTTTCCTGGAATATTCCTATCTACGTGTTCTGAGTTGATTTAACTAAAACTAAAGAAATGTGTATCCTATAACATCTTCGAACGACCCCAGCTATACCAACGATCTGCACGAAGACTACCGGGATCTTCAAGGTTCACATTCGCCAAGAACTTTTAGGCAACTGGGTCTAGACCTTTCAACCGAACTGACTTTTAACACCGTTGAAATGCAGCAACCGCGATCCTTTCGTGTACCATTCGCTCCATAAAGGCCTGATATTTAAATCTTATCGCCCTGTGCTTGTCATTCGTCTAGTCCGTAGTCAATCACTTTAATTTATGAACGTTTTCGGGATCGACGTTCTCATATGTCATTGGTCCCACAAAAGATGCACAACCAGCAATAAAGCGTGTCTGGGAAATTCATTGTGATACATTCATCGTGGGGTAAATTTATAGCCAATAAATTTATTGTATGCTAAATCTATCCCAGATAAATTATTTGTAGCTAAATTCAAAATTTGCCGTTATAGCGTTTCGGGAAATTGTTAATTTCTCTAACACTATATTTTTTAGGCAACACAGATGAATTACGAAACTTTTCTTTAACAACACAACAAAGAAAGTTTTTTATTTGCAGCGTTGATATGGTTTGCTTTTGGTGCTGCAAGACTCGTGGAGTTTAGGGTTTTTAGTGTTGGAGACGAAATGGCGTTGCGGGATGTTGAACTGGCAGCGTGTGTTGCGGGACGTGTGAGGGATTGTGTTTAGAGTCACCGTGTAGTTTTGTATCTGGTATTTTTAGGGGAGAGTCTGCATTATCTCCATTAATGTGGACCAGAGGTGAAAAGGGAACTAGTGTCGAGAGCGGAGTTACGCTCACATCGACATAGCCATTTTTTTGGGTGACATAAGGTGGTGCCTGTGGAAGGCATGCTGAATGCATCCAATTCATATTCAACTGGGATTCCTTGTACGAAATCCATAAATTAGATGATTCCCTCGTTGAGTGTCCATGTTGCTGCTGCTGGTGTTGCTATGTTAAAAAGCATCGCTAAGCAGGGACGGCCAGAGGAACGTCTGTTCTGGTCGCCGTCTCAAGCCAAAGAGACTGGGTTTGGCCGCTCACCCGTTTTGCTAGCCAGAAATGAAGGTCCGAGCTGAATAGGATAAGTCATCCTGATTGGGTGAAATTAAGTGTTGAAATAAATTTGCGCGCCAAACAAAAATACGAAATTTTCCTCTTCTCTACACCGTATCTGACAGCACAAAAGGTGCACTTTTTTTTCTTTTACTAAAAATATCTTTTAAAATTCCCCTGGTTCTTGTATGCCATATGTAGGTTAAATTTTTTTTCTTACCTTTGAATATAATAAAGTTTTTATAGGCTTGTGTTCTTTTTTTCTGTTATTTTTCCTTCAGTTGTAATCATGGCTTGTTTAACCAAAATAACACCTCATAAATATAGCCTAGGCTGTGCCATTTACTAAAAATTTTGCAAATTACTTCTTTTTTATTAATTTATTTATTTACCCTGCTGAAATCGGGGTGTGTCGTATACACCCGTGCGTCTTATATGCCGTCAAATACGGTAATCATTGCTTTTAAGAATTCGATAAAAAGAGCTAAAGGGTTAGTGATAGGGCAACTATATTTAATCAAAAACGATAAATTTATCATACGATAAATTTATCATACGATAAATTTAATGAGAATCGTAAAAAAAAAGTGCTATTCCGTAATAAGCAGATCCTTTCCTCTGCTCTGTATCTGAAATAAAAAACGTACATTTCTTTTTGGAATTTTCCATCTACTGAAGGTGACCATGGAAACATAAAAATGTAAGGTTTTATCTGTTGGAATAATCTAAGACTAGCATTTATTTTTAACAAATACTTTTACTGTGCTTCATACTCTGAAATAGAACCAAATTAAAAATTGTTCCATATTGGAATCATAATTCAAACTTCTTTTTACGTCTAATTTCTTTTCTAGCCATTTCCAATGTTGTATTTATTATTATCTACACATTTATCTTATATTGGTTAGCTAAATGATCTCAGATCCTCTACGAGTACCGAATGCCTCAGAATAAGTCCTGGGCAAAAACTTATTTTAACTTGGGTAACGCACTTTCTGTTGTATTCAAAATACACACCCGATTTTAAAAGCAAGGAATGAATTGTTCATATACACCGGTAGCTAATTTTGTTTTATTTTGTTTGTTGTACATCCTCAAAAAACAACTTTCAAATTCCAGATCCTTGAATCATTTGTTTTGTTATTTCAATTCCGGATAATTTAAAGGTAAGATATCATTCATTAACATATCAAAATATTCTTGAGGTAAACAAAGAAATCTTAACTCAAATAATAGTTGCGAAATTTGAGCAGTTTCTTCTTATTTTATGAATATATTCAATCCGACATGTTGAAATTTATATATTTTGTGATCATATTAATAACCATAAAACATCCTTTTCCAAAAGAGTTGATTTTTAAAATGCAAGTGTAATCGACGTTGAAAATTTTCATTTTTTTTTCTTCTTTTTCTTTTATATATAAACTCAAATTTTAACTTTGTTTCTACGAAGGTCGACTGGAAAGTTCATCAAGATATTCATGGAATGTGACCAAATGAGGTTTATTTTTGAACATAGTGCCCCTCGCGGTCAATACATTTCTTCCGTCGATGTTGCAGTGCTTGGATCCCATTGATCAAAATGCCACCAAAAGCATATATGACGTCATCATGAACTTTTCAGCCCACCTTCGTAGAATCAAATAGAAGAAAATAAGTAGATTTTTAAAATGCAATCAACACTGAAAAATTTCTCTTTTCTTTCTCTCTTATGTAGACGCATATCGTAAATCAGATAATTTCGTTTAAATATATAACATTTTTTCTACAATATCTGATTTTTCTCTTTTTTGTCCCTTTCGAGGAAAATTAATTCAACTGTTCTTCTTTTGTGAATGAATTAGTTAAGTTTAGACAGCTTACACTTTCGAAAACAAGCGACACAGTTAAAAATAATTTGCAATAAAACTAAATTATTTTATGTTTTGCTTAGAAAATGTTGAATTTTTGTTTTTTAATTAAGTGTGTATAACTTCTTGTGTGTGAGAAATATCTGAGTGAAAAAAACAAAGTAACTAAAAAAAAAAAAAAAAAAAGTCTGTAAGGTTTATTTTAAAAATATTCGCGTAAATTAGAGTTGCTTTCGTCAATGTTTTATGTGATTAGTTCTAAAAGAATATTGTGTAATTAAGATTAAAAGTTCCTTTATAATAGAAGAAGAAAAGTCGTTGGATCATGTTGACTAATTGCCAGATTTTATACACCTAGCAGAACGAATACTTGACTATTTTTTTCATTCTAGTTCATTTGAAGGTAAGATATTATGTTTAGTATTCTAGAAATCGGAAGAGAAATCTCGACTCAAACTACAGTATTAAATTTGGCAGTTTCTTATAAGGTTATTTCATTGAATTCGACATGTTGATATTTGTCGATCTCGTTATAACATTCTTGTGATGAACATGAAGTATAATTTTTCAAACTGTTTGATTTTTAAAATACGAGTGTTATTGGCACTGAAAAATTTATCTTATTTTTTCTTTTCTCTGTAAATGTAGGTTTTAGAATCAGATAATTTCCTTTAGATTAAAGTTTTTTTTTTTTTTGTTTTTTGTTTTTTGTTTGTTTTTTTTTTTTCAAAAATTGACGACACGTCTTGATCTTTTTAAAAATAGGCAGTAAAAATATTTAAAAAATAATTATGATATATTTTTAAAGATCTACTTGAAAAATCTTTATTTTCTAAATATGTAATTTTATCTTTGGAATCATCTATTTTTTATATTTATATATTTTTTGCTAAAAAAATATATTTAAAAAAGTTAATTCCATGCTTCACTTAATAAATAAGATGAATTTTGCCCAAGGAGCTGGCAATAGAAATCCTTATTTACAGTTACATCTTTTTGTCAGAAAGTCAATAATGATGTGTCCTTTCACGTCCTTGAAGACTGACAGCATCACCTTCTTTATGGACTGCTGCGTCTGGAATTTTTCCTTGACCGGAGAGTCAGTGTGTCCACTCCATGGACTGTCATGGAAAAAAATTCTAAAAGAAAAAAAATGTATTTTGCTTTTTTCAAAAAAATTCCTTTAATTTATTGACTGACCCTTGTATTTTTATTTTATTTATTTTTTATGAATATCTTTGATAAAATTCTACTCGTTCAAGTTCACTGCAAATAATTTCAATTTTGTGATTTGAACTAATTCAACCCTCAAACTCACTACAATTTCTTAACTTTTCAAAACAAAAAAACAATTATTGTACTTTTTAGGGGGTGGGAGGGCTTCACTTTTATATTTTAGTTTGTTGCGGGGCTATTATTGGTCCCATAGACTTTTAGAGATGAGTGATATGACACCAACAAGGCAAGGATGATAAAGGCAAGAGGATGAATGTAAATGCCAACTTTTATTTGGCTAATAATTACATGAATGGCCCAGTCGGCTGTGGCTGTAAAATACACCGACTGCATTTTGGCAGTGTCCTGAATTTGACACTAAACCATCTGATGGTGAGGCTTCAGTAATGCTGGTGCTTTAGGGAATGCAGAGTACCCCTTCATTCCCATCGTTTCCAGGTCCACTCTGACTCAGAGTAGTAGCACCTGATAGGGTCCTATCCATCAGTCAAATAGAACTGTTTAACATGTAAACTGTGTACTTATGCTAAACTGAATTATTTGAAATAGAAATGATAGCAATACTTGAAAACATTTAACTATGTGCAAATAAATAATTAATAGTGAATAGAATTCTTTGTATTTGTAGAAATAAGTGAAACTGTTTAATGGAAAAATGAGCTCTTTTAAAGATGTTATCTTCAAAATGTGTTTAGAAATCATATTTAATATATATGTATAAAAAGGGTTTGGCATTAAATAACCTACAAAAGTTGATATACCATAAAGCCCTACCAAACCAAACTAATTACTTGAAAGGGAATTTAGATAAAGTTCATGTTGTGTTGAAAGTGTAGATTCAACCATCAACTAGTTTTTTGCAACAGCAACTGAGGTGATCTTGAACAGATCATTGGTGCTGCTTAGTGGCCAGGTATCTGTTGATAGCTGGAGAGTTGGACATGTCAAATTGCAGAAACAAGCTTGTCAGTGTCCCAACTATTGATTCAGCAGTTAACCAAGGTTTTGTTGACATTAGTTTTAAAGAGTTGATGAAATGTCGTCAGTTAGAGTGGTGTCATTAGCTCAAGGGCTAAAGTTGTGAAACTCACAGCTCGAAGGCCACATCATACAGCCAAAGTTGTGATACATTGTTGCACTGCCAATGAAGATGACCGTCGTCCAAATGTTGTTGTCTGCTCCTGGACTGGTCCTTTACTCTGATGGTTTGGTTTGGTTTGGTTTCTTTGTTTAATGGCATATCAACCTTTGTAGGTTATTTAATGCCAAAGCCATTCTCCTAGAAGAACAGTAGTGGTACTATTTAACCCATAGCTGGGAGGATAAGGGGGTTCATACCTTTCCCAAGGGTATTTGCCCGAAAGTGAACGTAATAGCGTAACTGGAGTTTGAACTGCGGAATCGTAGTACGTGTACTACGATTCCGCAGTCCATTGCTTTAACCATTACTCCACGAGGACACCCCCCCTTTACTCTGAGTATTTGTGGTATCTAACTGGCTGCTATTATGTCATTGTCTTCTTGATGTTGATGAGAAAGTTGTCTACTACCTTGAAAGGGCAGTAGTTGATAAAACCTGTTGTAATCCTGAAAAAGAGAATAGTGTTTAAGCAAAGACTTATAGTCCTGAAAAGGATTGTTAAAAAGAAAAAGCTGGGCCGTTGTCTTCACTGTTCACGGCCGGGAAAAGGAGCTAAAGGCATCTGATCTTCTCAGTGCTGCTGAAAGAAGGCAGTGGGCAAAAGGCAGGAGGAGCCACATGCTGGATCCTCCTCACCTGAGGTTTATTTATCATGAAAGAATACATGATTGGTCATGAGGCCCAAATAAAGTGAGGGAATGGGAAAGAAGAGTGTTCATCAGTAATCTATGCTGTTTCAGTGGGGACCTGGCTAGCCACATATGCTCACCCATTCATACTATACAATAATTAGATCCAAGCATAATGTCCATTTATATTATATACACCAAAATACCACACTCTTCATGATCTTACTAAGAAAAAAATCCCAAATAAAAACATAAAACCTATGTGTTATGGTAGCACCATGAGGCAAAAATTGAGGTAAAAGGCTCGACTGGTAAAGAAGTTGTCTATTCGCAATGGGTCTTCGTTCCTTCTTTAAACCCTTCTTTGACCGTGAAACTAAAACAAAATAGAAAACAACTTCTATAATCCCATTCAGACAGATCAATAATTCAGGCAAATACAGATACAGTGTGTGAGTCCTACCTCTGTTCACCTCAAAGAATGCCCCCTTCGCAAAGTCTAAAATCGCAGCTGTCAGGCAACACGTGTGTTCTGCTCAGAGAAATGGTAATAAAATGCTCAACCCCTCTGATGGTGTCACGTGTGTGACTGGTCGGTGTATAATAGTAATATGTCTCCAACTCTGGCTCGTACCAAACAAGGGGGATAGCTCCCTCATTTACGCTATGATTGGAAAAAAGTTCTATATATAATGATGTAATGTTTATATACAATAATTTTTAAAACACATGGGAAGGAAAAAAAGAAAAAACCAAAAATAAAACATGAAATAGCCATCCCCTTCTCTACATTGTGAATTGCCAACTGTTTTCCAGTACTGAAAAAATAAAAAATAAGACAATCTCTTCTAGGGAGTGGGTCTATTCTAAGAGGGTGCAAAAATAAATGGGGAAGGGTAGGCTGTGGATAGAAAGATATGAAAAATGGATCCAGGATGTGAGAAGGTTCTGAGGATATGGGAACCTTGGAACTAATCTAGATGACAGGGCCTATACACAATCATACTGCTAATGAGAGCATAAGGGAAACTTGTAGCCATGTTGCTCCTTTTCTTACAACCAGGCTTGCTGCTTTCACCCACCTTTCTTTGAATATTTTACTGTCTAAGCATTTTTTTTTCTCATCTAATCTTGATCATAAACAGATGCTTAAAGAAACTGATCAGATCATAATGAGAAAAGTTTTGACCATCATATAGTTCCTTCTGCTGCATCATCCAGATCACCAATCGTGCTATGATTAGGATAATGAGAAACAACCTTTGTTTTACACCAGTTCATGGAGGATCAAAATTGTCCATGACATAACCAGTGTCAAGCAGCATTAGCTGTTTGGGATTGATATGAGCCAGTACCTCTCTGAAGTAGTCCCAAATTGGACAAACTCACTCTGTCATTTCTTCTATTCTTCTGCTGCAGCAGGGGCAATTGAGCATGACTGCCAGAGGCACCTTGAAGACCCAGCCAACAAGAAGCAATACTTTCCAAGTGAATCACCAGGTGAGCAAGTTATTGAGATAGCTCATTTCTGGAGCTCAGTTCTTTTGTGAGCAAACCTTCTCCAATGATGAGTCAAGCTGCTTCTCAAGCCAATCTAAAATGGCACACTCTGCTGACTTCTGATATAGTACCTTTCAAGGCCATAGAAAATCACTTGAGTGAGGAAGCTTACAGAGAACCCTTCTGTATTCATGAAAATATGGTACTTCACTCCTTGGCTTATGAGGGTTCTCAGTCTTAGATGGATGGTCCTAACCTTCTGTCCCAATGTCACATCTCCTCTCAAGGACTAACTCAAGAATGCCTGCTTTTCAGGAGCCAGTGACTTGCCAAGTTCGGCATCCTCATGCCTCCATGACAAAGATGCTGGCAGCAGAACTGTCTGTGAACTATTTGCCCTCCACTCTTGAGAAGAGTGATTGTTCAAGTATCAACCACAGTTCCTCAGGCAGATGAAGTTACAGACAGCTGGTAAAGGATCAGCAGAAGATGTATGCAGTGCACACCTCCATTATGTTCTTTCAGGACAACCGCTTTCAAAGACAGATTTTCACCTGTGCATCTACCATTGCCTGTACCTCCAACCAATTTTGTTCCAGTTAGAAGTCGGAACTGAACCACGTTCTGAGGATGCAGATTATCCCATCATTCCAGCTGAAGTACCCTGGCAGAAAAATACTACCTCTCAAGGCACTTAGCTGCAGAACTTTTTTTCGACATCGATCTTGGCACTTGCTACCCACTCATACCTTACAAGTGCCTGCTGTACCGCAATTATATCCAAAAACAGTGACATCATCAGCATATGCAGACACTCTTACCTTGAAACAAATTCCTCAAGGGACCAGACTAGTCCTCCCATCTCTCAGCCTATGGAGCGGTGACTCTAAAGTGAGGACATAGAGAAATGGGGACAAGAGGCAACCCTACTGCACTGACTGTTTTATCATAAAGGATCATGCATTTTTCATTCACTTGTACTACTATCATTGGGTTATGGCACAGAAAGTTAATCCATCTGTAGAAATCTGGTTTGAATCAGGCAGTCTCTGATGGTCCACTCTGACAAAACCTGTGGACTGACCCAAATTGATCAGCGTGGCTCCGTTGTCACTTCTATGATTACATAGGTTGTTTTAGATCAATCTTCCCTTCACAGCATAGTTCTGTTCAGATTGTCTGCAACAACTTGCAAGTGCATTGCCAATACCCATGCCAAAATCTTTAACTCTGTGTTTAGCAGAGTTATGGGGCTGTAATCATCTATCTCCTCCCATACATGCCTGTCACTTTTCTTCAGTAATGTGATCACACTTTTGGTGATATGTTAAGGGATGGCTCCCTGGTTGAACATATCTGTCAGAATAGGCACAAACATGTGCGACAGTCTCAAGTACACTTCATTGGGTAAACCATCAAGTCCTGGTGATTTGTTGAGGCTGACCTACTGTTTCAATGTATCATGGATCTTGTATTCAGTAACCATCAATTCACAGTTAGCTGCTTCCATCTTCTCTAGAAAAGGGAAGTCAGTTAAATAGCTGCAAAACTTCTGCACCAGGAGATCTGGCAAGCAGGTGAAAAGATAGCAAAAATACACTCAGAAGATTTTACGGATCTCCTGATCCAAACAGAGTATGTGCCCATCAGGATTATTGATGGACTTGATAAACCAACTGGGAAACATTTGCAATTCTTCCTTAGATGCACAAGGATTGGTTTTCACAGCTTCATCGGATGGTCTTTTTTGACCAAGTTCTGATTACATATCCCTGGTAGCATTTGCCAGCCTTGTGTTCCAGGTCCCTCCTAGTTAGGTTTGCTTTGTGAGGATACTCCCTTCCACCACCCAGGTGAGCTTATCATCTAAGGAATTAACTATTTTAGCCTTTTTAAAGTGAGCTGTTGGCAATATTTAATAGTGAAGTTCCTAGTCCTATATGTAAGGGTTCCCCACCACTCATTCTTGATAACCGTCCCTACTAATGCCCACTGAATTACTTTTTCCAGCCTGTCTCAGAAGTCCTATATTTCCAGCAAAGAGGTATTGAACTTCCAGTAGCAAGCCAGACTCAGCCTATCACCTAAACACAAGCTGACCTTAATTAGTTTGTAGCCAGCAAACCCTAACCAGTGGAATGTGGGACAAGACACAAATCCTATATCAGCTCTCCTAACACTCTATACAGATAGGACCTACATTGGATAGACAGTGGATTAAGAAGCTACATCCACATTTTCCTCTCAGAGTTATCCAGATGAAAGTCGTGCTCTGCCATCAGATTGATTAGACATAGCTCTCTGATCCCCTGCCACCCACCCAACCCTCTCTAACTCAGAGTCAAGGATCACATTCCAATGTCCCACTAGGACCATCAGCTCTGGACCAGTTAGGAAGGGCCTCAACTGCCAAAAGAAGGAACGTTTGTCTGCATCACAATTGGGTCTATAAACTACAACCACCTGGAGCATGAAACTTTTTGTAACAACATAGGTCATAACCAACTGGTCTTCATCATCTACAAAAATCAGATTAACATCTGCTTTGAGGCTGCGTCCAACTAAGAGAGAGACCTCAACACTATTGTAGTTGGCAAATGCTGAAAAAACGATATAATTCTTCTCCAGCACCCGATAATCCTCCATGCAAATGCAGTGAGTCTCCAGCATTGCAATTACATCCACATTGAAATTTGAGAGTTCACCAAGGAAGTGCTTGGATCACTCAGTCTCTTACTATTTATACTTGCAAGGTTTAGAGTCATCAATTCCTTACCTCCTTGTCAGTGTCCACAATGGTCTCAAAGTCCTTGGAGCAGAGGCTGCCAACGTGTCCCAGTGATCCAGTCCTGAGTTCAGTTGAAACTGGGATCTTTCTGGTTACACCCCCAACATCCAGGGGAAATTACAACCTTAGGGCCCTATAAAACAATGGATACACATCAACTGGCACTTGTCACAAACAAAATTGTGCCATTTTTCTTAGTGAAGGTTGCTCTCACTCTGCCAGCCTTATGCCTAGCTTTGCTCTGTTTGCTTTTTCAAGTAACTGCCATAACGTGAAGATATGGCCTCTGGCCAAGCAAACAAAGGTAGTTACCATGGGTTTACCCTATAGTTTAATGGTTCTTCAACATATTTTCTCCCACTGTTGTCAGTCTTTTGAGGGGTTTTAGTGTCCTTCTTATTCAGTGGTAGAGATCTTGATTAGAATCTATAAGATTGAAAGTACAAAGCTCCACCCCAGTAACAGGATTTTTATCTTTTCTCCTCCTACTTCTGGAAGGGGAGGCAGAGTGAGATCTACCGGATGTTTTTATTTTTTTTGTTTTGTCTTCTGACTGAGAGCAAAAGAGATGGTTCATTGTGGAGGGTTTTCAGAGGAGGAAAGTGTCTGTGAGTTTTGGAGCTGGATGGGTTTTATTGGGGGTTGGGTAGGTGTGTTGATGACAGTGGTGCATTCAGTTTTGTCTTTATATGTGGAAAAAGACTGGGCTACTGACTTTCTTGCTTTTTTGATTTTTCGTTCTTACTTTCCTGTCTTTTGTGGGAGAGAGAGGGAGTGAAGTCCATTGTGACAGGAAGTCATAATGGCTAATCTGGCCTCTTTTTGACACCTTGGTCCACTTCTTCCCCTTAGAATTGGGATCCTGTGCAGAAGAGCTAGTGGTCTGCCCCTGCCCTGATTATACTTGGTTAGGAGAGTCAAAAGGGGCCTTGGCAGAGATAGCTTTTGCTCCCTTTTTGCTGTCTCAGCTCACTCTTCTTGAGATTTCTTTTGCAGAGTCAGAAGTACCCTTGGAGGAGAGGACTGTTTGCCCCCTTTTTGCTGACTCAGTCTGCTCCTCCCCAAATTGTCGCTTTTCAGGACACTCTCTGGAGAAATCAGAAGCAAACTTGGAGGAGTGTGTCTTTAGCCCCTCCTCTTTCACTCCTACCTGGTCTTTTCTTGATTCTTGTTTGAGGAGTCACAAGTGGCTTTAGCAGTAGGAGCTTTTCACCTTTTTTTTTATAACCTGGGTCCAGTCCTCCCCTCTTGTTTCACTTTTTTCCATTATCATTTGACTGGCCTTAGTTCTGTCTTGAGATTCATTTTTGCTGTTTCTCTTCGAGCAGGCCCAAGTCTAGTGATCCTACTGCTTGCAAATCCACTAATGATGCTGTCTGCCCTCTATGATCACTAACAGCAGCTCGTTGCAGAAGATGATAGTGTCCAGGATGGCACAGGAGAAAGGAGTAGTCTTCATTTTGAATTCCCAAGTTTCCACATAGAAGGGTCATCATTGCTTCCACCCTTCTGTAGACACTAAAGTACAAGGCGAGGACACCTCCTGGCAGGTCAACTGGTATGTTGAACACTGCCATTTTTGTCTGTCTGGTACTAAGGTACTCTGGCTGAAGCTGTTAAAATTTTGCAATGATGTTCTTTTTCAACAGCCTTTCTGCATCTTCTTTACTTTGGAGCTGGTCCCTAGTAGTGAAGCTCATGCTACAAAAGTACTGAAAAAGAACTCTTTGAATGTTTCTTGTTTGAGACTAGCCAGTTTTCTGGTCTTGATCTCTGTGACTATAAAAGACAGTGTATACAGCTCTAGTGCTGCAGTTGCCTCAGGAATAAGTAGGATGGTAGTATCTTTAAAGGACTATTGGTACTTTTCCACTCTATCCCAAACGTAGTCCTCAGGGTCTCTCTGGCTAGTCTGGGGTCTTCATTCAGTTCTGGTCAGTGCAGCAGGGATGGGGGATTTGTCATAGCTTTTCTTGTAGGTGCCAACTTGATTGTGCCTGCTTTTGTCAGTTCTGGACTGATCTCCAGGTTGGGTATGAATGCTGCTGGTCTTATCGTTGCTGGAGTTGCTTCTACGCTGAGCTGGATTGATAGAATGAGAGTTGCTAGAGGGGCCAGTTTGCACTTTGGTCTGTGTCCTGATTCTAGGTAAGGTCTGGATGTAGGTGGCCGAGACTGGAAGTGGAGGCCAGTCTGCCTTGATAAGACTGACCTTGCTCATGAATACTTGGGAGCCATTTTGGTCTTCTGGCTTGATGCTGGAGTATTGCTTTCTAGCTGGAGAGCCAAAGCCATACAGCATTTGGGAGCTGAAATTATCTTGGTTGCCACCTTAGAGGTTGGAGCTGTGCTAAGTTCTTGGCTGGTTCGCTGGGCTGGATTTCAGCTGGGTGCTGCATACATCTCTGGGTGTGGGGTTGAAATTATACTGGCTGGTAGGCTGGTTTCTAGAGTGCTGGTGCCTCTAGGACTACGCAGACTGGTCTCTGGAGTGCTAGCCTCTGGAGCTGCACCTGTTAGTAGTTTTGTCTCTGACGAACTGGCTTCTAGAGTTGCACAAATTGGTGGGCTGGCCTCTGGTTGAGGAGCTGAAGTCACTCCAGCAGGAAGGCTCCTTTCTGGATTCCTGGCCTCTAGAGCTGCACAGGCTAGTGGGTTGGTCTCTGGTTGCAAAGCTAGAGTTTCATTGGTTGGTAGCTTGGTCTCTGGCAGGGGAACTGCTCATCTGACTGCTGCTTCTACTGCTTGAAAATGGGAGTGATGGCCACTCCGCCTTGAAAAGGCTTATCTGGCTACCCAACTGGATGGCTTCTATTCTAACTCGGCCCTGACCCCACTTTCCAACGGGGCACAAAAGTTGGCAGTTACCATGGTCCCTTGGTATACTAGAATTGGATTTTAGATTCAAGGTGAACAAGATAGCAGAGTTCAGAGTTTCTGTACTATCCATTTCTTGAATCTACAAGGTCCCAGGAGCTTCAATGGTGAAAACAATCCAGTAAGACTTGAATCCCTAAAAGAACAATAGTTTGAAGAAAAGCTTTCTGGTAATCTTGAAAAGGTCAGTTTAAAGGAAATGGCTGGACTGCTGCCTTCGCTGAATGGCTGGACTACTGTGTCACTGCTTGTAGCCAGGAATCCTGATCCTCTTCACCAAGGCTAAGAAGGCATTTTCTTAGTCTGATTTTTTAGGGCTGGTATTTGTACTGAGATGGAGTTACAACAGTTTGGTTTTGTTTTTTGCTAAGCTTTTGGTTTCTGAGGTAATCACAGTAGTGTCAGGCTATGATGAATTCAATGTAGAATGATTACCCATTCCCAGAACAGCATTGGAAAAGACAAATAACCATTATTATATATTTTTTTTTATTTTCATGTAGATGTGGGTTTTCTTCTTTGAAGAGGAAAATACTTTTTTATACATTATTCTTAGCTCTATCATATTTGTTAAATAACCTATATAAATATACATAGTCAAATAAAAATACTATTTGAAGAAGTTCCCAGAGACTCTAAGGGCAATACATTACATCATACTATATACCGGCCCATTGGCCTTGTAGAGTATTTGCCAATGGCCTGGGTGATCAAAGTTCAATCCCAGGTAGAGTCATTCTGAAGACTCAAAAAATAGTACTTGATACCTCATTGCTTAATACTCAGCAGTATAATGTATGTATCAAGGGTAAAGTGGAGCAATCCAGGGAAAGGAGTAGTGCCCTCCCTTACACCTTGTTGTAGTAGCTATTTAAAAGGGAGCCTTCAGGTGTCCCTTGACTATGACTACAACTATATTAGATAGATGTGAACAGACAAAGGAAGATAAAGGTCCTTGCAAAGATAGTAATAGTTCTATTCTCATACAAGCCAGATGGGAAATAGTCACTCATTAAAATATCAAAGCTCTTTCCAAAAAATCCCCACTTTGCCTGTATCAGGATGAGATAGAAGTAGACCCTCTTTAAATTGTGTGCTTATTTCAACTAACTTCTCTTGCTCGTTACATCTTTTCTGGCCAGGATAAATATGAATAGACAGAAATAGATAAATAGATCTAAATCACAAGAGTCTTATGAGGATCATTAAATAAGTTTCCAGACTTTTTTCATATTGGCACTTTTATTGATAGTACACACATGAAACTCTAGTCCCCTTTGAAGTAATCTCCGCCGGCTGCAATGCACTTGCTGTACCATTCCAACAACTTCTGAAAGGCCCCATGAAAGTCCTCTTGTGTGAGTGTGTCAATAACCTTCATCACAGCCTCTTTCATCTCCTCAATTGTCTCATAACGACAGCCTCTGAGCTTAGGGAATTAGCAAAAGTTACAGGGAGCAAGCTCTGGACTATAGGGACGGTGAGGAACTGTCTTGATGCCCATCTTGGTCAAATAGTCTGTGACAAGGATGGAGCTGTGGATTGGTGCATTGTCCTTGTAGAAATGCCACTGATCCGATTTGAAGAGTGCTGGCCTCTTCCGACGGAATCTCTTCCTGAATTCCCTTAAAACCTCAACATAGTAACCCTAACCCTAACCCTTTATGCCAATCAACTGTGGTGTATTAACTTCCTTACTCCTCCCACACCTCTCATCAACCGTCACAGACTCCCTGCCTCACTTGAATCTCTTATTCCACTCAAAAACTGATGCTCGATTCATGCAAGATGCACCAAAAGCAGTCTGAAGCATTCCATACGTTTCTGTGGCACTTTTTCCAAGTTTAAAACACAATTTTATTGCATATCGTTCTTCTAAAGTGTCCTCATGTCCAGATTGCATTTTTGAAATTCACCAACTGTGACAATCAGGCTTTGAAAGGTGTATTCCAATTTCTGCTGTAGCTGTTCATTTGAACCTGAAATCATAAGAATTGGTCAGTCATCTCATAAGATGTATAGCAATAACATAGTGAATGTTCAAGAGTCTACGACAATTTTAAATGCCTGTACAAAAAAGGTCTGGAAACTTATTGAATGCACCACGTATATCCTTATATTTCAAGGTGAAATTTACATCTCAAAAACGTCTCTTTTGAAAGTCTTCATGAAAGAATGATTCTAAGTGTAACTTTATCGAAGAGAGATAAACAATATTCTATTCCTCTTAAACCTTTCTAGAATTGGTAGCAAAAAAAATTCACCCCGTCAAAAGAAAAGTATTTTCCTCTTCAAAGAAACCCTCTTCCTGCAAAAGCAAAAAAGCATGTTACAAATTTTCCCCATCAACACTGACAAATATTGAGAAAAGGAGCCCCCACCCCCACCCCCACCCGAAAGTAAAAAAAAATTACAATAATTCAATCTGTCTGGTTACTAATCTTTTTCAACACTGTTCTGGAAATGGGTGATCATTCTATATTGAATTAGAATGTGAAAGTGAATCCCACCTATAGAATATAAAATATTTTTTTTTTTTTGAAAAATAAAAAAATTGCTGGAGGTTCAGGAGCTTTCCCAAAGGTTATTACTCTGAAACTGAACATACTAGCACAACTGGAGTCTGAACTTGCTTACTTTGAGACCGTGGTTCAGCACTTGAATCATTATGCCATGGGGACTCTCCCCAGTATTTAATTTCGTAGATGAATAAAGAAAATAATTAAAGAAATGATAACTGTCTCTTCCTTTATTTACTTTAAAATACATAATTTTCTTATAGCAATGAAAAATACATTTGTATATTTTTCTTTTTTAAGTAGAAGAAAAGAGAAAAATATACATCTATATCCTTGCCCTTGAGGTCATCATAATTACACAGATGCATATTTCTAATCCTCTTGGGAAGACTTAGCCCTGGAGGTGACCGGGTCCTCTGTAAAGAGTACAGATGTAACTTACCAGACAGATTCAAATTAATTGGCTGCACAATTACCATGACTAGTTGATTTGGTGTCACTTCTGTGCGATATGGACTGTTGGCTCAGTTGTAGAGTTTTGGCTCTGCAATCTGTGATTGCTGGTTCGATCTACAGTGGTGGAGATCACAGTATGCACTGCTGATGAGACCTAATAGGGTCAAAACAGCTGTCCAGTGTTTCCGTATGTCATGCGTAAGTGTTTGCCAGATTTTCTGGTCATGGCAGTTCAATTCAGAAAAATAAATTGTTTTCTTGGAGTAATGGAAAAAAGTTTATTACCTTTGACATTAGTGTTCCATAAAGTAAAGTAAGTTGGCAACCTTAGTCGAGGGTAACCCGAAGGTTCCCTTTTCAATAGCAACTACACCAAGATGTAGGAGAGGGCACTACTCCTTTCCCTGGATTGCTCCACTTTACCCTTGATCCATACATTATATTGCTGAGTATTAAGCAAGGAGGCATCAAGTACCATTTTTTGAGTCTTTGGTATGACTCTAACTGGGATTGAACCCTAGTCTCCTGGACCATTGGTAAACACTCTACTCATTAGGCCAATGGCCCAGTCTAAGCATTCCATACTATATATATATATATATATATATATATATTTAACAACATCAAGTCATGTTGATGACACAGATTCCTTTGATTCTCTCTCTTGCCATCCATCTCTATCATCCATTCCTCATGGCTGGTCTTCTAGACTACATCCAGTGTCTACACGGAGCTGATGAATGTAAGTCTTTGCTGGTCAGCCAACATTGGTGTGTTCATGTATGGGACTCCACAGGAGAACTTAGCTTATGAGTTTGTCCCTACATCTTCAGCAAAGTCCAGAATGTTCATCTTACTTGGATGGTCTGTAAGATGGGAGGCAAGTGCCCATACAGCTGCTGTTTTGTGGAGTGCTGCTTCCAGGATTTGTTCAAAACAGTATGCAGTATCCTTGTGTAATTCCCATCTAGCTTTTTCTCCAAACGTTTTCTTAAAATCCTGCTGGTGCAGCTATACAATAATACTGATATGGCCACAGATTGGAAGAGTTATATATATATATATATACTAGGCCATTTGCCTAATCAGTAGAGTGTTCACCAATGATCCGGGAGACCGGGGTTCAATCCCAGGTTGAATGATACTAAAGACTCAAAATTGGTACTTGATGCCGCCTTGCTTAACACTCAGCATTATAAGGTAAGGATCAAGGGTAAAGTGGAGCCTTCAGGTCACCCTGAACTAAGGTTGCCAACTTAACTTACTTTATATATATAATTCTATCTTTATCATTAGCATTGAAATAAAAAGATTTTAAAGAAGTGCTTCAAGTCTGGCTCTACGTAGAAAAGATGCCCACTCATTTCCGTCATTTTTATTTTTAATAGTATATACTTGAAACAACCAATCAGGTAATTGTAAAAATGTGTGTACATTTCTGATTTTTTAATGTCATATCAACCTTTGTGAGTTATTTAATCCCAAAGCCATCCTCGTAGAAGGACAGTAGTGGTACTATTTAACCCATAGCTGGGGAAATAAGACTTTGTATTTTGTAAAATACATAGCAGAAAACATTTTTGTTGATAATTCAGAAAAACACTGGGAAATTTTGCTCACCTATGATAATATAAGAATAGAATTATATAACATTGCCAGTTGTGAAACTTGAGATAGCTTGCAAGATTCTCTTATTTTATGCCATTGAAAAGATTGTATAGTTAGTTATTTCAGAGGTATATAATCTACATCTTTTGGGAATTTGACTGTTAAACATTATAAAGAAATGTGTAGCTTGAAAGATGTTATTCATATTCACATATTTTGAATTTACTAAACTTTGCTTGGTATATCACACTGGCCTTAGATTATTTACTGTACCTGCTTTTGCCAAGTGGTCACCTATCTTACCCAAATATTAGTCAGTGTTAATCATAGTAGCATCAAACATGTTTATGTATTTTTATGCACGTTTTATATATTTTTATGTATTTTTCAATGGCCAAATAATGTTTAGGATAAAAAAAATCATTCTTATTTATCTCAACCATTGCCTATATATACTTTTTCCATTCATTTGATATACTGTAGATATACATATATCTCTCTCTTTCTGCATATTGTGATTAAATGTATATTTGTTATATAAATGCGTATCTCCTTTTAATAGAGGACTTTCCTAAAACCATCATTGTTAACCCTTATATGGATTCAACTTATTAACAAAATTGCCCTGCTGGCTGGGGCTGTAGGATACACTGACTGCATCTCTACAGAGAAGTAAGACCCCTCAATGAGTGTTCTGGATATGACACTAAACAATCTGATAGTGACGTTTTGGGGAATGCGGAGTACCCCTTTATTGCCATTGCTCCCAGGTCCACTGTTGCCCAGAGTGTTAGCACCTGATAGAGTCCTATCTATGGGTCAAATAGAACTAAACTGTGTACTTATGCTGAATTGTTTGAAATAGAACTGTTTATATGTATA
Source organism: Sepioteuthis lessoniana (assembly GCA_963585895.1). Taxonomy (NCBI): domain Eukaryota; kingdom Metazoa; phylum Mollusca; class Cephalopoda; order Myopsida; family Loliginidae; genus Sepioteuthis; species Sepioteuthis lessoniana. The sequence continues at coordinate 60,726,705 of OY757908.1, forward strand.
AAATGGATTTGGCATTAATAACCTGCAATGGTTGATGTGCCATAAAACCAAACCAAATTAACAAAAGTCTTTTACAGCCAGACATAAACAACAGTCAGGATAACTCAGAAAAGCCTGCCCAGTTGGAAGGGCTTAGAATATGCTGACTGTATCTCCTGCAGATAAAAAAAGGGATTTTCTGGATCTGACAACTGCATCCAACTGTGAGGCTCCAGCTGTGGAGATTTGCAGTCAGGTAAGGTCCCCACCAACAGGTGTCCTGATTATGATGCTAAACTGCATCTGATGGTGAGACTCAAGTTCTGAAGCTTCGGAGAATATGGAATAGCCCTTCATTGCCATTACTTCCAGGCCCACTATGAACAGAAGCAGTAGTACCTGTTAGAGTTTGCCCAATCAGCTGGGGCTGTAGAATACACCGACTGCTTCTCTGCAGAGGGCTAAGACCCCTCCCCCACAACAAGTGTCCTAGATATGACACTAAACAATCTGATGGTGAGGTTCCAGTGATGCTGGAGCTTTGGGGAATGTGGAATACCCCTTCATTGCCATCGCTCCCAGGTCCACTCTGGCTCGGAATGGTAGCACCTGATAGGGCCCTATTTATGGGTTGAATAGAATTAAACTGCATATTTATGCTAAACTGAATTGTTTGAATTAGAACTGTTTGACTAAACTGAATAGCTTGAATAGAAATGTTTTTGACAAACTGTACTTACATTTAAACAGTGTGCTTATATTAAATTGAATTGTTTGAAAGGGAACTGTTTTTGACATTGAAACTCTCCTTACACTATACTGAATTGTTTAATATAGAACTGTTTTGATATTTAACTGTAAACAAAATCTGTACTTATACTAAATTGAATTAGCTGAATTAGAACTGTTTTGACAATTAAATAGAGCTGACTATTTGCATAAAAATGGATTTTGCGTTAAATAACTGACAAACCTGACCAACCAACCAACAACCTGTTAGAGTCCGAGCTATGGATTAAATAGAACTATTCAATCATTTACTATATCTGAAACCATTTAACTGTGTGCAAAAAAATGATTTACATTAAATAGAATTATTTGTGTTTGCAATACTTTAAACCATTTAATTATATGCAAATAGAATTATCAGTGTTAGAAAGCTATACTTGAAATGATTTAAATGTGTGCAAACAAATGAGCTTTAACTCATTTGAATATATTGTTACTTACAAATCATATTCTATATAAGTATATTTGCTGACTGCAGTTGAGGACGACCCAAAGGCATCCTTTTCAATAGCTACAACACTGAGGTATAGAGGAGGGCACTACTCCTTTCCCTGTATTACTCCACTTTACTCTTGACACATAGTGCTGAGTGATAAGCAAGGAGGTATCATCAAATACCATTTTTTGAATCTTTTGTATGACTCTACCTGGGATCGAACCCGGATCTCCCGGGTCATTGGCAAACACTCTAGCCACTTGCTAATGGGTCAGTATATATATTCAATATATGATATGTATAAACAGGATTTGCCATTAAATAACCCACCCAGGTTGATATAGCATTAAACCAAATAATCTAACCTAACCTATTTAAAGATTTTGATCAAGAACCTGAAAATACGAACAGAAAGCATGAATTTCATCTAATATATATATATATATATATATATATATATATATATATATATATATACACACACACACACATATCACCTATATGCTTTCTTGTAATTGCTGGTCATTTTCATTATTTATTTTGTTTTTATTTGTTTTTCTTTTATTTTTTGCAGTTGGCTTTTTTTTTTTGTTAAGACCATGAAGAATATACACAAAAATGAAAGATCTCTGCACTGTGAAATTTATGGATTAGCAGTTCCTTCTGATTCACACCTTGAAATGGATTTAAGAACACAAACAGCTGAGAAACCATTTTGTTGTAAAATTTGTGGACATACTTTTTCCCAGAATTTCCATCTTAAAAGACACATGTTAACACACACTGGAGAGAAACCATTTCAATGTAAAATCTGTGGAACTACATTTTCCCAGAATTCAAATCTTAAAGTACACATGTCAACTCATACTGGAGAGAAACCATTTCATTGTGAAATCTGTGGAGCTACATTTTCCCAGAGTAGACATCTCAGTAGACACATCTTAATACACACTGGAGAGAAACCATATAATTGTGAAATCTGTGAAACTAGATTTTCTGAGAAATCAAGTCTCAAAAGACATATGCTAACACACACTGGAGAAAAACAGTTCCAGTGTCAAATCTGTGGACGTAGATTTTCTGAGAATTCAAAACTCAAAGGACATATGTTGTCACACACTGGAGAGAAACCATATAATTGTGAAATCTGTGGAGCTACATATTCTTACAGTACAAGTCTCAAAAGACATATGTCAACACACACTGGAGAAAAACATTTCCAGTGTCAAATTTGTGGACGTTCATTTTCTGAGAATTCAAAGCTCAAAGGACATATGTTAACTCACACTGGAAAGAAACCGTATAATTGTGAAATCTGCAGGGCTACGTTTTGTTACAGTTCAGGTCTCAAAACACATATGTTTACTCACACTGGAGAAAAACCATTCCATTGTGAAATTTGTGGAGCTACGTTTTCCAGGAATACTAGCCTCAAACGACACATGTTAACACATACTGGTGAGAAACCATTTCATTGTGAAATCTGTGGGGCTACATTCTCCTATAATTCATGTCTCAAAACACATATGTCAACACACACTGGGGAGAAACCGTATCATTGTGGAATCTGTGGACGTACATTTTCTGATAATACAAATCTTAAAAGACACAAAAATACACACACTGGAGAGAAACCATTCCGATGTAAAATCTGTGGCTCTGCATTTTTCCAAAATTCCACTCTGAAAAAACACATTATAACACATACTAATGAGAAACCATTCGATTGTAAAATTTGTGGAAGTGGATTTTCCCAGAATTCAAGTCTCAAATCACACATGTCAACACACACAGGTGAGAAACCATTTCAATGTGAAATCTGTGATCATACATTTTCTGATAAATCAAATCTTAAAAGACACATGTTAATACACACTAGTAATAAAACTTTTCATTGTGAAACCAGTTGAGTTATGATGTCCCAGAGTTTTTTATTTCAAAAGACATGCATTAATACACATCTGAGAGAAAACATTTCTTTGTTAAATCTGTCAACCTACATTTTCCCAGAATTCAAATCTCAAAATTGACTGAAAAAAAATTTTCTCCTGTGTTAATCTCTGCAAAATAGATGTGCATTTTTTTTCCAGGATTTTATTCAGATTTATTTATTTTTTACAGATCATTCAATTTTTTGATTGCAATGAATCATAATGATATTTGACTTTGTTCAAAGTGTTTTTACTCTCTGTGTATAAATTTAGCTATCGGGACAGATTTATGTATTACTTCTTATCATACCACTTGTACGCAGGGCCAACCTTAAACTAATCACTCCTAATTATGCCATAATTTTAGAATATTTCTTAAAATTTTCTTTTCCTTGATTTAATATCCTAATTTGTGATTAATTCTTTTCTAATGGCTTGTTAGCAATTGTCTTTGTTTGAAAAAGATCAAATTGTTGTGTACTACAATTGTGGACTCTCACTTCATGATATTTCAAAGAAATTGAATCGTCATTGTTCATCAGTTGATGTTTTCCTCAAAAATTATAAGCAAACTGGAAATTATCCTTAAAACGAAGTTTGTTTCCATAAGTGAAAAAACTCTGTATGAATACCTTAACTAATATTAAGTTTTTATAAATTGTCTTGACTCGTGATAAACTACATCAATTGTCTTTAATTTTTTTTTTTGCACAATACTGTATATCATGCATATAAAATGTCATGTATGTGTAACTGAATTTTCGTCTTTCCTTCTGTTTTGTTCTGTGTTAGTATATCATGGATATATTAATGCTAATTTTGGTCCATGGTAAATGAGAACTCGACTTGGTTGGTTGTTTGATTTAATGGCATATCAACTTTTGTTTATTTAATCCCCAATCCTGTATATATATATATATATATAGATATATAATGGAGGCATTTGTGATGTAATTTACACAGCATTTCAGTATTTTTAGGTTTTTTTTGCAGAGGTGTGGTAAGTTCTGGTCTTGTCACTAAGCTTGCCCAGGGCCTATCTTTGTCTGAGTGTTTGTGCTGTGTCTTGACAGGACTTTTCTTTCACTAGTGGAGATAAAAGTTTCTCAAACTTTTTACCTGATGCACCCCTTGAAACCAAATTTATTTTCTATTCACTCTGAGATAAACTAATTCAATATTGTGAACATTTTTTCTTAATCCCACTGGATGCCAGAATGATAGGTGTTAATTTTTTTTAAATGGTTTCACACTGAAGATTATAATTTTTACAAAATCCAGAAAAGTTATGCATAGAATATTGAATTATATAATAATATCTACAAAGTTTCATATTCCATGAAATCATATTGAATTATTTAATAACACCTACAAATCTCTACAAAGGTTAATATTCCATTAAACGATATTGAAATATGTAATATTTTCTACAAATCTCTACAAAGGTTGATATTCTATTAGACGATATTGAATTATGTTATAACATCTACAAATCTCTACAAAGGTTAATATTCCATTAAACGATATTGAATTATGTAATATGTTCTACAAATCTCTACAAAGGTTGATATTCCATTAGACGATATTATGTTGTAACATCTACAAATCTCTACAAAGGTTGATATTCCATTAGACGATATTGAATTATGCTATAACATCTACAAATCTCTACAAAGGTTAATATTCCATTAAACGATATTGAATTTTGTAATATTTTCTACAAATCTTTACAAACCTCGATATTCCATTAGACGATATTGAATTATGTTATAACATCTATAAATCTCTACAAAGGTTAATATTCCATTAAACGATATTGAATTATGTAATATTTTCTACAAATCTCTACAAAGGTTGATATTCCATTAGATGATATTGAATTATGTTATTACATCTGCAAATCTCTACAAAGGTTGATATTCCATTAGACGATATTGAATTATGTAATATTTTCTACAAATCTCTACAAAGGTTGATATTCCATTAGACGATATTGAATTATGTTATAACACCTACAAATCTCTACAAAGGTTAATATTCCATTAAACGATATTGAATTATGTAATATTTTCTACAGATCTCTACAAAGGTTGATATTCCATTAATCAAAGAAACCAAACTCACAAATATCTTGCAATACTGAAAAGGACCTAACAAATAACTATCCAAATGTCTTTTGTCTGAACTAAATTTTATGTTAATTATAATTTAATTTTATTCACTAAAACCTATTCTCTGGTTTTAATATGTGCAATAAAATCTCTAAAAGTAAAATAGACATACATTTTTTTTTACCTTTCATGATTTAATTCACTTTATTTCTTTTCTTTTTTTTTTCACTTATTTGATATTTTAACTCTAATAAATCTGATTTTATTTTTTTTATGAAAATTTATTTTTGACAAACATTGATAAATGTGTGAAGTAAAGGATAAGGTCTGAATTAAAAAGGCAATTTTTAATGTTGATTTTAATTTTCATCATTATCATCATCAAGAATTGAACACTCTAGGTAGCTGATAATGTATATGTAAAAAGATATACACTTCACTAATGCAGAGAATAACAATGGCGCTGGGGTAAGATATCTGACTGTCATAAACTCAGCCCGGTTTTGATTCCAGCTTGAATCATCTCACATGTCTAGCCACACTGAAGAGTAGTGATACAACAAAACAGTATGTGGATGACAATATATATATATATATAGAGAGAGAGATTTCCTTACTAGTATTGGAATGATACTGGTATCAGGTGCAAAGGAAGATATTGCCTGTTTCAATATTAGCATTAGTATAGCTATTGATACACAAAAACAAAAAGGCCAGTCAGCTGGGGCTGTAGAACACACTGATTGAATCACTGCAGAGGGTAAGACACCCCACCAATGAGTGTCCTAGATGTGACATTAAATGGTGAGGTTCCAATCCTGGAGCATTGGAGAATGTGGAGTACTCCTTCATTGTCATTGTACCGGAGTGGAAGCACCTGATAGAGTCCTATCTATGGGTCAAATAGAACTGTCTGACATTTAAATGAATTATGTTGAATTGTTTGAAATAGAGCTGTTTGATCATTTAACTGTGTGTAAGCAAATGTCGAATTGAATTGTCTGGGATATATAACAATATTTGAAACTATTTAACTGTGTGCAATCAAATAAGTAATGTTTTTATCATTAGTTGTTATTATTATCATTGAATTACTAGTGTTGAATAGCAATACTTGAAACTCTTTAATGATGTGCTTAAATTGAATCATTGGTATTATATAGCTATACTTGGAACCATTTGACTGTGTGCAGCTGAATGAATAGTGTTGAATAGAATAATTAGTGTTAAATAGCAATACTTGTAACCACTCAACTTTTTGCAAACAAATGATTAGTATTGAATAGAATTATCAGTCTAAGATAGCAATAACTGAAAATATTTAATTGTGTAGAAACAATAACAATATTAGTGTGCAAGCAAATTAGTTCTAACTCATTTAAAAATCAAATTACCTACAAACTATTCATTTACAAATCATGAGTATATGTACTTAAAAGTGTGCAAACAAACGACTGATGTTGAATTGTAACTGTTACATATCAATACTTGAAACAATTTAACTGTGTGCAAAAAATGAGCTTATGTTCATATAAAAATATTATCTACAAAATGTGTTTATAAATCATATATATTTAATATATATGTATAAAGAGGATTTGGCATTGAATAACCTACAAGGGTTCATATGCCATAACCCTCCCCCACAAAAAAACGCCAAATAAGCAGAAAGGAAAGATGAGATGAACTCGTATCAGCATATGATATTGATATACATTTAACAACGTGTAAGAAGTATTACAACAAACTTTTCCTAACAGATGAGTTGTACACATTGTTCAGTAAACATGTGAAGTGTAAAGAAGCACAGAAAATGTTTAAAGTCTTACTTATATTCTTTGAGCTTTTCTAGCCATGTTGGCTTACAATTAACTGTCAGCCTGAGAAAAAGACAAAACCATATGCGTATGACAAGACCAAAAGTGTTCTATGAACAGTCAAAAAACCAGTTCTTATCTGTACGAAGACCAGGAAAAAAAAAGAAAACCCTTTTTTTATCATTTAGAATATTCGGACAACTGTCTTCATCTTTATTGTTATATTCACAATGTTTCAGCTGATGCATCCTTTGGCCTTTTTCTTGTATTTCTTTGTTGAAATCAGGAACTTTGAACAAAAAACTTTATTTAATCCATGGGGGTTAGATTGTTCTGACTCCATTAGCCAAAACTGTGGGGATTTTTGTCCCCAGGGAAAAGCACTGTTTCAACCCTATGTTTGTAGGTGAATAAACCATACTTAAAATGCAGTGAAGAGATGGGCACTGCTTTTGAAGAAAGGGCCTAAACAAGTTTTGGCTACTATGAAATGTTTACTGTACATATATGCAATATACAACAGGTAGATAGAACATGCAAAACAAGCAAAAGTGTTCAAAGAATTTGGTTGAGTTAAGTTGCAGATAAATATGGAAACTTACCTGTTTAATTGTTTCTGGTTACTTGTTAAGGCACTGTCACAAGGTCCATTGCAGTAGTTGCACTTGTCTACTCTCAGCTGCTAGGTGGTGGACTCGCTTACCGAATTGTCGACATCTGGGGCTTATACGATATGGTCTTAGTTGGTTGTTTGTTTGGGTTTTATGACATATCAACCTTTGTAGGTTATTTAATGCCAAATCCATTTTTAAACATATAATCCGTTCTATTTCAAACAATTCAGTTTAGCATGAGTACAGTTTAATTGTCAAAACGTTTCTATTTTGAGTTATTCAGTTTAGTCAAACAGTTCTAATTCAACTAAATCAGTTTTGTATAAGCATAGATTTTGTTTACACACAGTTAAATGTTAAAACAGTTCTATATTAAACAATTCAATTTAGTGTAAGTACAGTTTCAATGTCAAAAAAGTTTAGCATAAGTACACAGTTTAAATGTAAGTGCACAGTTTAATTGTCAAAAACATTTCTATTTCAAGCTATTCAGTTTAGTCAAACAGTTCATATTCAAACAATTCAGTTTAGCATAAGTGTGCAGTTTAGTTCTATTTAACCCATAGATAGGACCCTATCAAGAGCTACCATTCCAGGCCAGAGTAGACCTAGGCAATACACAGAGTTAAATGTCAAAAGAGTTTTATTTCAGATAATTCAGTTTAGAATAAATATACAGATTAGATGCCAAAATAGTTCTATTTTCAAGCAATTCAGTTTTGCATAAGTATGCCGTTTAAATGTCAAAACAGTTCTATTTTTTAAATTCAGTTTAGCATAGATACACAGTTTAAATGCAAAAACAGTAAACTCAAGAAACCATGGTTTAGTTCTATTTAACCCATAGATAGGACCCTATCAGGTGCAACCATTCCAGGCTTGAGTGAACCTGGGAATGATGGCAATAAAGGGGTACTCCGCATTCCATAAAGCCCCAGCATCACTGGAACTTCACCATCAGATTGTTTAGTGTTATATCCAGGACACTCATTAGGGGCGGTCTTACTCCTCTGCAGAGAAGCAGTGGGTGTATTCAACAGCCCCAAACGACTGGGAAAGTGTGGTCTTAGTCTGATAGCCAGAGTAGTGGCAAAAAAAGGGAGATTCCTTGTAACGCCTTGTTTAGACCTCCAGAAAGGCTGTGATTGGCCAATTTGACCCTTTGCACGTGTCTCCGCTACAGATTTTCAATAAAACCGGGTACATGTGTTAAACTCGAGTAAGTATTCCTTAATATTTTTACCTGTAGTCAGGTTTGAACCTGTAACCTCCAGATGATTTCATTAACTAAACACCAATATCCGTTTATGCTACGTTATGTTAGACAAAAATTTACTATTCAAGGAAGGAAAAGAGTAAAAGAAAATGGTTTGCATACAACATGCTTCTGTGGACTTAGCTGAGTATTTGAAAAAAACACGTCCTCGTAAATAGGACGACACGTATGTGAAACAATATCATGGGAACTACTTCCCAACTCATACTGATATGTATGTAAACCCCCTTAGCATAGTGATGTCATAGAACACTTCGATCCCTGATGCAAGATATAAGGCATCAGAAAACTCACCGACAATAAACTGATGTTTATTAATAAATTATAAGAAACTTCACATTCTACTTAATTGATACTAAACAGCAACAATCACCAAATACTACTGTAGGTTTCACTAATATTCGACAGTTTACCTCTTGAGGTTGTTAACTCTGTACCCCTTCAGGTTTCCACAGTCAAAGCATGGTGGGGGTGATTATGGTGGGAGGAGGCCAACTTTCTTACCGGCCGAATTAGGGGTTTCACGGGGAGTTCACGTGATTGCTCGGAGTGCCGTCATTGGTTCTCTTTGGTCATTTCCTGCGCGTTAGATGAATTCCAATAGATCAGGTTTTGGTTGATGTTAGCTGAGAGTCAGCCTGGGCTGCATCTGTTATGTCTAGTTGGCTGTCAGCCTGAGAAGGCGGCTTGGATTGCGTCGGCAGGTGAAGTGCTAGTTAGTCATCGTCGTCCTTGGTGTCGGCTTACGGTGGTGAACTCTAGGTAGTGAGTAATCTACTCCAATACTACGCACTAATGTAGTAGGCCTGCCCTGAAAAGGGCAGTAATAATAGTGGTAAGAGAAGTGTTCTCAAAAGGACAGCAGTAGTAGTGGGCAGCCAGAAACAGCTTGAAATAAGCATGAACAGGCAGCTGGGAGGAGCCGTGTGCAGCTAGGAGGAGGCAGGAACCATTGGAACAGTTTATAACGTCTGAAGCAGTGCCATACTTTAATTTTCCTCGCTATTATCAACTTTGCAACTCGTTCTCAGAGCTCCGCAGAAGTCCTGACTTCCATCTACCCATGTTCCCACGTGCAATTCCCCACACCAGTGCCGTATATTGATATCTCGGCGGTTATCTTTTTGAATTACCCTTAGCTCGTCACCTGTGGGTTCAAAAACAAGGAAAGGGAGGTTAAACAAAGCCTCGAATTATGCCATCCAAGACAGCAGTAAACCGAGAATTTTCGTAGGGTAGGGAAGAGAAAGAAAATTAATTTAAAAAATGGGGCGTATAAGATCAGGGGAAGGGGAGAAGTTACTCAACTAATACCATACAAAAAAAAAAAAAAAAAAACAGCAACAACAACTATATTTCTGAGACCAACACACACTTATCTCATTGCAAAGAATTTATTTTGGAGGAAATAAATTTAACAAATATATTTCCACCGACATTGCAAAAATTTCGCCGTGCATAGTTGAGCTAAAAATACATTAGATTTAACACGCACAAAAAAAATTAAATAAAAGGATAGAATTGGAAAGTCAAATGGACTTTCTCGCCGTTGAACAGAAACAAAGAAAAGTTGTACATTACAAAAACAACTTTTTACAGAAAAACCAATATGGAGTCTGAATTCAAAGTTCTCTTTTCTTTTTTCTTTATTTTGTTTCAAATTTTTGGCACGTGATTTTCACAGGCTGGAATAATTTTCTTCTCTCTTTCACTTAGCTGTATCCTTTTCTCCGGAGCTTCCAGACAATTTAGAGGATGGTGCTCTGTGAAAGTTAACGTTTTTCGATAAATTTCTTCCCCTATCCTTTTTTCTTGAAAAAAAAATTCTCTCAAGACTTACTCGCATAGAGTAAGAAGAACTCAGTAACCGTTCTGTTTCCAACAGAAAGAAACCAATTCTAGGCTTCCCTTCTACCGCAGAAACCAATTAAATCTCAGAATGTAAATTTTACACTGTTTCTGGAGGACCGGCGGAGTCTGTGTAGGAGGTAGACCTTGCTTTCAACCCCTTACAACTGGCTGCCTGGCAGGCATATTGGCGTCAACTCTTCTCTTACATACGGTGGAGAACTCTGCTTTCAACTTTTTCCAACAGACTACTAGACTCTGGCCAACAGACTGACCATCAGATTAACAGACTGGCCAAGAGACTGGCAAAAAAAAAAAAAAAACCCAATCGTTTAAAAACCCACAGACAGTAACGGTCCAACTTTAAAAATAAGCCAATGTCATTCAAGCTATTTTAACTGCCGATTTGCAAATTCCAAAATATCCGCCAATGCTTACAGCTAGGAAGAAACTAGCCATCCTTTGCTCCTATCTGCAGCAAGCTCAAGAAAAGAATGCTAGTTCATGCTAACCATGTAGCAAGAAGGAAACCAACCATATCATCAACTATAGTCCGCCTATAAACAACTACTTCCAGTCAGCGCCACGCATGCTACTAAAAACCCTGTTCACCAAATTTATCCTTCCTTCCTCAACTGTCAGTCCATCTGCAACTACTAATTTGCGTAATGTAAGCTAAGCTGAAGCTCTGAGCGCCAAACTAATCGTTCATTCAACTATTATCAACGATATCTGCAACTAATTCCACTCCACGTCACCTGAGTGTCAAATTTATACTTCCTTCGACAGCCGTCCATTCAGAGAACAAGTACAACCACAACACGAACTGTACCTACAAGCAAACGGATTTTCTTCCATCTATATAACATTTTTCATTACATTCATGAAAATACCTTCAACTTGCTATGGTTCCTATTTATCATTCATTCTTTAAAATCCTAATCCTCCTCCCTTTGTCTTATCCCTGCATCACCGTGCACGCATCATTACGTAAATTATTTACATTTTTCATTTAATAATGGTGAGCTAATTGTTCTCAGATCCTTAAATGAGTAGATGATTCACAATAAGTCTTGAGTAACGCGTTGTAGACACTTGATTTTAAAAATTAAGGAATGAATTGTTCATCTACACCGGTTGCTGATATATTTTTTCTTCTGTTTGCTATTCGTCTTCAAAAAACTACGTTCTATTTTCAGATCCTCGTTCAGAGTTTTTTCTCTCGGGCATATAAGAACTGGCATATTACGTGAGGGATCAATTTAGAGCCAGACTGACCGCCGCTGGCAAAGGGGTTCCAAATTTCACACTATCACACACCCACCAGGCCGCTAAACTTCCTTCCCCTCGACAATGGAAGATAATGAGCCTATAGGTTTTAGTCGTAATAATATTATATTGTAGCAGTAGGCAACTCTGGTTTCCCGTGTGATATTTTTAAGGAATTAATAGGACAATTCTAAGCAAGATAACATAAGGCGAATAGAAGCTAAAAAGGAAATGTGACAACAACAAATTCGTAGTAGAACGGCAAAGAACAACATAGACCACATGGTAACATAAAAATACATGAATTCCTTTACTACAGTTATATACACTTTTAAAGTGTCAAAACATATAATAACTGGACAGTCCACGAATATAAATGTCTTTTCTTGACTTTTGTCTTTCTTCAAATTGAGAGAGAGAGAGAGAGAGTGGTATACAAAATTTGGGTATAAAGGAGAAATGGCCCCAAAGTTACTTATCTTATTTTTCGACGGGGTTCCACTGGAGAATCTTTCTTCTTTCACGGGCTAATAGACTTTGTTCTATTTTTTTTTAATACTGGCTTGAAGAACCTGGGGTCCTTCGTGTCTCAGTAATTCTTTTGTCTTCCACCCGGAGTAAAATGGCTATGGTTCGTCTGCCCGCCACGAACCCTGCTCAAAAACTGGCTTTCTTATCATTTACTTCCGCTGAGGGGAGGGGAGTCCCCACTTCCGTTTTGGGGTCCCGGCCAATCATTTGGCTTCTCTCTTCTTCCTCTTGGTGTCCGGCGACCTGGGTAAGGTCACCAAGTACCAACATCTGTTTATCCCCTCTGTGACCCACATTCTCCCTTAACGGTCACTTTTTTTTTTTGACGGCTAGATACTGCTAATTCAACGGGAGGATAGTATTAATTTTATCTCCCTCCTCCCAGTGGGATATCGCGTGACACTATTCAGTTTAGTCCAAAAGTTCTAATTCAAACAATTCAGTTTAGCATAGGTATAGCTTTTGTTCACACACAGTTAAATGCCAAAACAGTTCTATTTCGAACAATTTAGTTTAGCGTAAGTACAGTTTCGATGTCAAAAACAGTTCTATTTCAAACAATTCAGTTTAGCATAAGTACGCAGTTTAGTTCTATTTCACTCATAGATAGGACCCTTTTCAGGTGCTACCACTCCAGTCCAGAGTGGACCTCTGTGCGATGGCAATGAAGGAATAGTCCACATTCCCGGAACCTCACCATCAGATTGTTTTGTGTCATATCCAGGACACTTGTTGGGTTTTTCCCCATCTACAGAAGTGCAGTTGGTGTATTCTACAGCTCCCGCCAACTTGGCAATGTTATAATGGGCACCAGGAAGTGCACTGAAAATGGAATCAATCATCAGATTTCAAAATCCTCAATGGGACTGTTAGCATTTCATTTTGCACCAATGCCCTTGGGAAAGACATGAATCCATATCTTCTCCTCCCAGGTTTGAGTAAATAGTAGGGCAGACTGTTTTCTTTAAGCAACCACTAATAATGTGAAAGTGAACCACCTGTATAAAGTATAAAAAAAAATTTTAATTAAAACAATTGTGATGAGTTTGTGGATGTTGAATTAGTTCAAATCAGAAAAGGAAAAAACTAAAAAATTTAACTATTTTCTCCATTTTTTTTTCTATTTTAATGTTCAAATTTTGTTGGTAAAATTCAAATGATAAAAAATTAACATTATTCAAAAAATAAACCTAAAATGAAAATTAATACTTTTTTACAATTTACCATTTTTCAAATTATGAGTTAATCAACAAAATATTAATTGCTGTACACTTGTATCATCAATATCAAAATCTCGTACATTTTTAAATTCAATGCAGAACTGCATACATGGGAAAACCACCACAAATATTTTGCCAGTTACATACTTCAATTAACTGCTGATTGTTTCAAAGTGAAACACACTTATGCCATTGGTAAGAATTTATGTTTAAGTTGTTGATACAGTCCCTGCCCGACAAAGATGGTCAAGATAAAACCACCTGGAAGTCCAACTACTTCCTTTAAAATAAGTCCTAACTACTCAAAAAAAGGAGGAAAGAAGAAATGCAAACAAAGAAGAGGGAAAAGAAAAGAAAGATTAGAGTTACTACGTGTTTAGAACATCGATTGACAAAATCAAAGAAAACGGCTTTGAGCTGACAAAGAAAAGAAGCAAAAGGTACTTCGCAAAAACAATTACCGACGCCAACTATGCCGATGACATAGCGATTCTGGCAAATACACCCAAACAAACCGAAACACTACTGCATAGTTTGGAACAAGCTGCCGCAGGCATTAGCCTCCATGTCAATGCACACAAAACTGAATATATGAGCTTTAATTAAACAGGCGACATTTCCACACTAGACGAAACCTCTCTGAAACTAGTAGACAAATTCACTTACCTAGGAAGCAGTGTCTCATCAACCGAAAAAGACATCGACTCGCGGCTAACGAACGCATGGACAGCTATCTATAAGCAAACGATCATATGGAAGTCAGACCTGACCGATAAAATGAAACGCAGTTTCTTCCTAGCAGCGGTCGTATCGATACTGCTGTATGGATGCACAACTTGGACGCTAACAAAACGGCTGGAGAAGAAGCTAGACGGCAATTACACAAGAATGTTGCGAGCAATATTGAACAAGTCATGGAGGCATCACCCCACAAAGCACCAACTATACGGCCACCTACCTCCCATCACGAAAACTATCCAAGTTAGACGAAGCAGACACGCAGAACACTGCTGGAGAAGCAGGGACGAGTTCATAAGTGATGTACTCCTATGGACCCCCACAAATGGCCGAGCAAAAGCAGGACGACCAGCTCGAACATACATGCAGCAGCTACGTGAGGATACGGGATGTAGCCCTGAAGTCCTTCCAGAGGCGATGAACGATAGGGGGATGTGGCGAGAGAGAGTCAGGGATATCTGTGCTGGCGGCATGACATGATGATGAGGAGGAGGAATGAAATGGAAGAGAAATATAGGGAGATATAAAAGGGGGAGGAAAGAGTAAAAAAGAAAGGAAAAAAGGGAAGAACACAAAGTAAGAAGAAGGTAAAGAAGGATGAATGGAAAGAGAGAAGAGTGAAAGGATGAAGTATATTATAAATTACCTTCGATTATATATATTTATATATTAATATTATTACCAGGCCATTGGTCTAATGAAAAGAGAGTTCACTAATGGTCCTGGAGACTGGGGTTCAATCCCTGTTTGAGTCATAGCAAAGACTCAAAAAAGGCTACTTGATGCCACCTTGCTTAATAATCAGTATTATAAGGTAAGGATCAAGGGTAAAGTGGAGCAAGCCAGGGAATGGAGTAGCGCCCTCCCCTATACCTCGGTGTAGTAGCTAATGAAAAGGGAACCTTCGGGTTACGCTTGACTAAGGTCACCAACTTACATGTACCTATATATTGTAATATTTTTATATCTATTATAGTTTGTAAGTATGTATATATGTATCTGTCTGTTTGAATTTGTATGCATGAATGAATGTAGGTTATTCAGTAAATAAGGTGAATTTTCCTTAAGAAATTGGCAATAAGAAGCACTGTTTACAGTTGTACCTTTTTCAAGAAAATCAATAGTCATGGGTCCTTTCATGTCACAAAAGACTGTCTGCATGACCTTTTTTGTAGAACGGACAAAATCAGAGAGCCTTGAGCTAGCAGCAGAACACATCTCTCTCACAGGACTGCCACTGATTCCACTTGGAACCCTTCGCTCGCTGCTAGCTTCGCACACGCTTCCTACAAACCAAGGACCAACATACTGACCAGCGACACCCGCTGATGTTAGTTTCAAACACGCTTCCTATGAACCAAGGACCAGCATACTGACCAGCGACACAAAAGAGACACTTTCTCACTCTCACTTCTTGACGCCTGCTACCATAATAAACCTTTCTTTGTTGTGTTGTTAAAAAGAAGTTTCGTTATTCATTTGTGTTGCCTAAAATATATAGTGTTAGAGAAATGAACCATTTCCCGAAACACTAAATTTCCTTTAGCCCTCCTCTTTACTTAGCTTAACAGGAATCTAACTTTAAGCTAATTTTCTCCTAAAATATGCTGTTTTTATCTTTTTTTAGTTTTTACTTTTTCAGTTTTTACTTTTTCCATTAAATAAAAATACCTGTTGGCTTAAAGATGTCTTCAGAGTCTTTATTTTTAGACTAGCTGACCTGGCTGTTTCAACCCATGCGACAGCACAGCAGTTTATGCCATACCGATTTTTACCATTGTTAATATATCCTTGATTGAGTAGTCTGCACTCTATGTTGTACATTTAACACATCAGAGAAAATGTTTCTATCAATCCTTGGGGAGAACACAACAGAACAAAAGTCTATGAATCAAACCAGTGTCAGAATTGTATGCTTTTCATTGATTACCTGCCGTGCAACAGAATGATTTTTACATTCCAACTTTTACTAACCATTGGCTAATTACATTGTGCCCCCTCACTACCTTCCCTTCAAAGCCTCTTCCTTAGTAACTATTTCTTTTCTTAATAAATTCACCATATTCATTAGCTTTTGGCTGGCCCCATAGAAAAGGGTTAATCTAATAACTCCACTCTTTTTTCTAGCTACCACGATTTTACTGGACGATTGGTTGTGATTACCATTCTTTAATCTCAGCAACTTGCCACAATAAATCTTGAGCAAAAAATCATTTAACTATAATGCTCTCAGATTGCATATTAAAATATTTCAAATAAAATCTATATAATCTCTGCATTAGATCTGAATGGTAGTTTACCAATATTTCTACCTTCATTTCTTTGTATCTAAAAGTCTATGTGATATTTGATAGCTTATAAGATAACTAAATAGGCCCTCTTTCTAACTTCAGTCTTGCTGCCACTTTGTTATGTTTACTTTTAAACTAATATGCTTGGGAAATGTATGAACTCCCTTAAGGTTTAAATAGTACTGCTGTAGCTGTTCTCCAAGAATGGCTTTGCCATTAAATAACTCACAAAGATTGATATACCATTAAAAAAAATCAAAGAAACTGAATCACTACATTCCTTTGTGTCTGAAATTCTGTGTGATCTTTGATTGTTCATGAAATAAAGTCTATAATATTAACAGTCATATTTTAGCATTTCTGAAAAGCTTAAAATATTCTGACTGTATTCCCTTACTAAAAAAAAAGTAATATTTTATGCCATATAACTGTAAATTATTTTTTATCATGAATAGTCATTTGAAGCTCTGATTGTTTACTAAGAAGGCACTCATGGTGTAGTGGTTATCATCACAGGAAATAGACATGGCAACTTGAGTTTAAATCCTGGACAAGACTGTTTGCTTTTCACATAGCACTAATATCTTTTAAAAAAGGTATGCATCCAATTATTCTCCCTTTAACTATGGATAAATAATATGGCAGGCTGGGTTCTTTAACTTTGGTATGGTAACTATTCTAGTAAAAGAAAAACTCTGAATTCAAGCCTGTTAAAAACTGACATTGTGTCACCCTGTTTATTGCGGAAAGGCTGTTAAATACATATTGTTGTTTACTAAGGGTTATTATTACTTACTTGAAACCACATGGCTGCAAAAATGACTATTATTGAATAAGTAAAAAGTAAAGTTGGCAACCATAGTTGAGGGTGATCCGAAGGCACCCTTTTCGATAGGGGAGGGTGCTACTCCTTTCCCTGGATTGCTCCTTTTTACCCTTGATCCGTACCTTATAATGCTGAGTGTTAAGCAAGGAGGCATCAAGTACCATTTTTTGAGTCTTTGGTATGACTCAAACTGGGATTAAACCCAGGTCTCTCGGGCCATTGGTGAACATTCTAACCCTCATGCCAATGTCTGGTTTTATTAAATAGAAATAGTTAATTGAAACCATATAATCATTTGTATGAGATAGGCATAGATGAAATCATATGAATGAGAGTAAATCATTTGTATCAAATGGGAATACTTGGAATTCTATTGTTGTATATTGACTTATGTTGTGGCCGGGCTGTCAAAATAGGAAATGCACCTATGTAAATAACAGGTGCATCCGCTCAAGGAATAGTCAGGATATTATAGCCTTGACCGTGGACAGGTTGAATGAGTGCAAAATTGTGACGCCCACAAGAAGAAGGTGGGCGTGAACTATTATATAACTCGGTGAAGACAGGAAGTCAGTTAGTTTGGAGACCAGACCCGTTGGTGACAAGATGCGGTAGAGAAAGCCAGCACCCAGCAGAGTGGGCCTCCAGGCCCCCTGTAGAGCAGCCCAGGAGAACGGGAAAGAAACGCGGTTATGGCCAATAGAGTGAGGGTCAATATGCTGCAATTCTGTTCGGTCTCCTATTCCCTCTCACACACAATCCTTTCAATAACGTGAGCGGTATATTTTTCTAAGAACTGTGTCGCTCGTCTTTATTGTGTCGTTTGCATGCATCTGCATATGAGTATACAACACTATAACTACGTTAGATTTGAATTGTAATTTATCAATCTTTCTGCCTTTATTGCTTTTTGTCAAAAAGTCTACATAATCATTGCTTTTAAAGTAACTAAATCGGTCCTCTTGTTTGATCTAAACATTTATTGGATTGTTTTCAATTTTTGCAAAATCCTGAAGAATGGTAAAAGATAAAGAAAAAAAATTATATCAATGAATACTTTTTTCATATGACTGCTTGATTAATTAATATTGTCTTCATTTTTTTTAGGTTCTTGACTGTAATGGAGACAATGAATATTGGAAAGACTGAAAGTTCTTTACACTGTCAAACTTGTGGATTTGCAGCTCGGTGTAAGTCACACCTGAAAACACATATAAGAACACATACTGGAGAGAAACCATTTCATTGTGAAATTTGTGGACGTACTTTTGCTCAGAATGCACATCTCAAAACACACATGTCAGTACACACTGGAGTGAAACCATTTAATTGTGAAACTTGTGGGCTTACATTTGCTCAGCATACACATCTCAAAACACACTTGACAACACACACTGGAGAGAAACCATTTAATTGTGAAATGTGTGGAGCTGCATTTTCCAAGAATTATCACCTTAAAAGACACTTATTGATACACAGTGGAGAAAAACCATTTTATTGTGAAATCTGTGGACATACATTTTCACAAAATTCACAGCTCAAAACACACATGACAACTCACACCGGAGAGAAACCATATCACTGTGAAATCTGTGGAGCTACATTTTCCCAAAATATACATCTCAAACGACATGTATTAATACATACAGGAGAGAAACCATTTCATTGTGAAATCTGTGGACATGCATTTTCTGATAATATTAATCTTAAAAGACACAAATTTACACACACTGGAGAGAAACCATTCCAATGTAAAATCTGTGGATCTGCATTTTCCCTAAATTCTACTCTCAAAAGACACATCAGAACACATACTAACGAGAAACCATTTCATTGTGAAATCTGTGGAGCTTCATTTTCCTATAAATTACATCTTAAAGGACACATGTCAATACACACTGGAGAGAAACCATTCAAATGTAAAATCTGTGGAAGTGCTTTTTCCCAAAATTCAAATCTCAAATCACACATTTCAACACACATGTGTGAGAAACCATTTCATTGTGAAATCTGTGGAGCAACATTTTCCCAGAATTGTTATCTGAGAAGACACTTGTTAATACACACTGGTGAGAAACCATTTCATTGTAAAATCTGTGATCGTACATTTTCTGATAAATCAAATCTGAAAAGACATATGTTAATACACTGGTAAGAAACCACTACATTGTGAAAACTGTAAAGCTATCTTTTTCTAGATTTCTCATTTGAACAGAAACACATTGACACACATCTGAGAGAAATCATTTTGTGGTGAAATCTGTAAACATGTATTTTGCCAGAATCCAAATCCCAAAATAGACTGAAAAGAAAACTTTTTTCTGTATTAATTTCTGCAGTGAAATTTGTAAAAATAAAATAGACTTGCATTTTTCAACATTTTGGGATTTTATACGTTATTATTATTTTTACAACTCATTCTACATTTTGAGTGTGATTAAGAGATAGGAATCATAACAAGATTTGGCATCACTTTGAACTGTCTGTGTATAAATCTAACTATTGAGATAGATTTACATATTCTTTCTTCTAATACTACATGTGGGCAGCAACTGATAGCAATCCATACTTTACCTTTTAGTAGATGAGATATTGCTACCAAGGTATATGAAGTGGTCTACTAATTTCAGAGGCCTGCCATTTAACAAGATGGCACCAGCTTGATTGAAACAGATTAACTCTATTTTATCTGAGTTCATGTAGAGACCAATATCTCTTGATGGCTGATCAAAGCTATGCATCAGGGATTTGGTTTGAGCTAGTGTAGTTACAAAAAGTGATAGATTAACTGCATAGTTTGCATCAGTAATAGTTTCTGTTGGATATTGTTTGCTTCCTGCCTTTTTTAATGTGAAACCATTTAAGAAATAGATATAGAAAATGACCCCACTAGAAATTAAGTTACCACCATATCAATTTGTCCAGTCAGCTGGGGCTTTAGAATACACTGACTGCACCTCTGCAGAAGGGTAAGATGAGTGTCTTGGATATGACACTAAACAATCTGATGGTGAGGTTCCAGTAATGCTGGAGCTTTGGGGATTGTGGAGTACCCCTTCATTGCCATTGCTCTCAGGTCCACTCTGGCCCAGAGTAGTAGCACCTGATAGGGAACTAAACTGTGTACTTATGCTAAACTAAATTGTTTGAAATAGAACTGTTTTGATATTTAACTGTGTGTAAACAAAAAAAAACTATACTTATACTAAACTGAATTATTTGAAATAGAACTGTTTGGCTAAACTGAATAGCTTGAAATAGAAATGTTTTTGACAACTAATCTGTGCACTTATGCTAAACTAAATTGTTTGAAATAGAACTGTTCATTTGTATAAAAATGGATTTGGCATTAAATAACCTTCAAAGGTTGATATGCCATAAAATCCAAACAAACACCATATCAATGGAATAGTTCAGGTATTGACTTATGTCAACAGATGAATATATATGAATGTCATAAAAAAAGGAAAATTTTGTCTTAGAAGTTGGCAATAAGAACCACTCTTTACAGTTGCATCTTTTCCAAGGAAATCAATAGTGATGGGTCCTTTCCTGTCCCAGAAAACTGTCAGCATGACCTTCTTAACAGACCAATGCACCTGGAACTTTTTCTTTACGAGTGAGTCAGTATTTCCACTCTACTGGCTGTCTTTTTGACTCAGTTCCATTGTGGCAAACCCATGTTTAGCCCATTTCTAAACATTTCTTGGATAAAAACATGCTTCTCCATACACATCACACATTATTCTGTAAATTTCATAGTGTTTGCACTTTTTGAATGTATATTATGTACATGTTAAATTTCCCATATGTGTAAATGAACTTATCTGGTTTTCCCTTCCTTTTATTCTGTGTTAGTGTATCATTGGATATACTAATACTAATATTGGACCTTGGTGAGTAGGGATGTGACTAAATAGAATCAGAAAGAATACTCCTCTCTGCACACAAACCTGTGACTATCTTTTATATGGGGATTTTTATAAGCCCCGAAAATCCCGGTTTATTCCTATGTTTTGTAAAAGAATAAACCATACTTCAAACCAATAGGGAGATGGGTGACAGCTTTTGAAGAAAGGAGACGAACGACTTTTTGTGTTACAGAATTTATGTACAACCAATAATAAACAGGGTTTTACACCAAATGGAACAAATAATGAATATGTAAGAGTTCAAAAAAGAGTTCAATGTTCTGATAGGAGATAGGTGTATAAGAGTAAGGTTAGGTAAGGTTTTGTAAGGTTTTGCGAGGTTATGTGAGGTTTAGGCGAGGTTGTTAGTTTAGGTTGTAAGGTTGCAAAGTTATGTAGGGTTAGGTTATAAGGGGTAAGGTGAAGTTTTGCAGATAAAATGCCTGCTAGAACTTAGCTGTGATCTTGGTTCCTTTTAACTCAGCACGTGCGTTCGTTGCTCTTGGCTCCTGGTTGGTGTTGAAGGTACCAAATACGTTTGCCATCAAGGGCTGCTATAAATGGACCTGTTGTTTACAGCTGGGAGAGTGGAAAAAAAGAGGAAGAATCTTCAGTTGGAGCTCTTTTTATAGTGGACACTACGTGACCCCAAGGGGCTGCTGATATTCGGTGAAACAGGATCACCAGTTCCTTAACAAATTTCCACATTTAGTGTGTTTCCTCTCATCAAAAAATCTTATTTCCCTGCCCTAGAAAAATATTCAAGTGTGTCATCATTTCTTAAAACAGAATTTCCTCATTTTGCCTCCAAAATCTAGTGGGCCTGTGACCAGCTATCTACTGTAAATCTAATATTCAAAGAGAACAGACCTAATATATTTTACTGCTCTTCAAACTGCTCAACCTAAATGTCAGTCCCTAATGTCACAAACAATCACTAAGTTTAATCCTGATAGGAATTGAGGTGCCCGTAGTGTAATGGTTATCGTCATAGGAAATGGACACGGCGACACGAGTTCAAATCCTAGACGAGACTGATTGCATTTCACATAGCACTAATACCCTTGGGAAAGGTATGAATTCAATTATTCTCCCTCCAGCTATGGGTAAATAGTAGGGCAGACAAGGTTCTTCAGCCTTGGCGAGGCAACTAGTCTAGGAGAAGGAAAACTCTGTATTCAAACCTGTTAAACTCCGCTTAAAAATTGACCTTGTGTCATATCCTACCCGAGTGGAGGGGTTGGTAAATATGTATAGGAATTGAGGACTGACACACAAGTAATCAATAAAACAAAACAACTGAAAATATTCATGAATACAAAATTAGTACAAACGAAAGGATATTTGTAAATTATTGATTTGTAATGATTTGCACTTACCTGATTCAAAAAATTACGCTGCTGTAATAAGTGATATGTAGAGCTAGCAATTAATTGAAGAAGTCAGATAAGTTTGAAGAAAAGCTTTATTCAACTAAGAACTGGTGTTAGAGGTAGCCACGGCTAATATGGCGTTTCACCAGTCAACTAAACAAAAGGGGAACAATTCGTTCCCAGAAAGTAAGGGAGATTATATAGTTCCTTCCTTTATCACCACATGCATATTGATTGCATAAGCTGCTATTCTCTCTATTTTTGTGTGCAGACGTTGATATGTGCCAAATAAGCACTAACTTTCTCATTTAACTCTTCTTAGTTCAACGCCAAGTGGACATTTCCTCTTATTCTTTTACACCAGGGCAAATTATTGTGGGATGAGACCAAAATATATAAATACAGAGAAAGACATCTGTTTAACTCAACCTCCAATTATTTGTTTTCTTTTAATGTATTTTATTTATAATTCATTTCAACATTAATCTTTTATCATCAGTCCCTTAACTTTTCATCTTGGAAGGGATTTAGAATTAATCCAGCCTAGAGCCTATCTCAACTGTTTTTTTTTCCACAAAACTAAAACCCAACTCCCACTTAGTGACCGACCAGCTTGTTTTCAGACATATGTCCGAAAACAGTTGGTGATCAACCTTAAAAGGGTTTTGGAAGACCCTACTAACCTGCCTCTAGTTATATTTTATTTCATTTTTCTTTGGGTTTTACTTTTTCCTATTAAAAAAATTAAAATTGTACATAAATTTCTTTCATCTTCATCATTAGGGATTTTTTAAGTAAGATAGCCCATAGAGAGTATGTGGTATTTTGGTGGTATTTTGGTGAATGTTAAGTGTAATCACAAAAAAGAGTAGACGATTTTGTATAGCATGAATGGGTCATAATTGGTCTAGCTAAGATTAAAATACTTATTAAGACCTGCTTCTTTCCCCCATCCCCACCACAAAAATTTTTTGGTCTTCTAACCTAATCTTTTTTTTTTGTATTTATGCATATATTAAATAATAATAAAAAATTTTTATCATAGTTCCCAGAAAACTCCTTTTTTTACAATACTAAGCTACATTTTGTTACAATAACTCATTATGTTAATTTGCTACACTCTGACCTTGTAGCAAGCCAATCAAGAGGTCATCATCATCAAGTCACTCTAATTTCCCTGACTCTCTCTCTCTCTCTCTCTCTCTGATCCCATCTTTTATCGCTCCTGACAGGTCCTCCCAACCATATCCTGTGTCTGTACAAAGCTGATGTAAGTTCTTCCTGGTTGGCCAACACTGATGTGTACATGTGTAGGGGTCCATAGAAGAACATCACTTATGAGTTCATCCTTGCTTCTCCAGTTGTGCCCTACATATTTTGTTCATCTTACTTGGATGGTTTTTGAGATGGGAGGTAAGTGGCTATACAGCTGCTGTTTTGTGGGATTTTACTTCCTGGATTTGTTCAAAACAGCATGGACTATTCTTTCTTTGCATTTTGTTAGCATCTATGTGGTGTATCCATACAGAAGTATTGACACAGGCACTGTTTGGAAAAACTCCCATTTTATTCTATCAGATAGATCAGACTTCCATATGATCAATAACGTGTTGATAACAGTCCATACCTTCACTAGGCATATGTTGACATCATTTTCAGTAGATGAGATGTTGCTGCCAATGTATATGAATTTGTCTAATAATTTTAAAGGCCTGACACTTAAAGTAGAGATGGCTCATTTTCGTTCAAAACATATGAACTCTGTTTTATTAGCATTCATGTGTAAGGCAATGCCTCCTGCTGCACTTCTTGAACTTATTTTATTTCATCTATTTTCTTTTTTTTTCCAATCCACTACACATAGAACCCATTCAGAACATAAAGGTCAATTAAATGAATGAACAGATCAGTAAGCTAGGGCTGTTGAATACACTGACTGCATCTCTGAGGAAGGGTAAGACCCCCCCATCCCTACAAAGAGTATCATGGATATGACACTAAACCATCAAATGATGAGGCTTCAAACCTGGAGCTTTGGGGGATATGGAGTACTTCATCCTTGCCATTACTCCCAAACCCACTCTGACCCAGAATGGTGGTACTTGATATCGTCCCATCTATAGGTCAAATAGAATTGTGTAACTGTGTGCAAACAAATGACTGATGTTTAATTGAATTGTTAATGTTACATAGTGATGCTTGAAACCATTTAATTGTGTAGGAGGATTAAATAAGAAAAAAAAACAATAATATAAAAATAAAATAAATACAAAATAAAATAAATACAAAATAAAATAAACAAATACAAAAATGACAATTTGCCATGAGGCCTCTACACATGCCTAAAAAGATGGGCTTCCTGGTGCCAAAAAGAAACTCTCTCTCAAACCTCTTTACACTGCTCTACAAAGTTGACAGCTTTTTACTAGCTTGGGGAAAACATCTCCCATTACAAAATAGTTGTAGACCCGTGGAATAAAAATTGAGTTTAAAAGTATCCCTGTCATATAATCAAATTTTGACAATCGAAAACCTTTAAAAACAATAATACTTTCAGCAAATTATTTTTTTTTATAAGAATAATGAATTCTAAAATATCCCTTTTTATAAGTGGTTGTGAGATGTCTTCCAAAAAAAAAAAAAAAAGAAGATTATTTAATAAGAATAAAAAATAGATTTAAAAAAAGGAAAGATAAAAGCAAAATTAAAATACAGTACAGGAAATTTTAATTGTTATTCATGATGTTATATGACCGAAAGAGATCGCTTTCTAATTTATCATACACACAAAATAATGATTTCAACTAGCGCCCACGAGAACATTCACCGAATGTTATCAGTGCTGAGACTTTCTTCAGAATGGAGAAAAATGGTTTCTGTGCATAGGATCAGCACATAGTGAAATGTCGATGAAATTTTAAAAAGAAAAATTAAAAATTAAAAAATGATTAAAGGTAATTTTCGGCCAATCCATGACCTTTGCGATAAAAAAAAATGAAAGAAATCCAATCAGATCCGATTAGAAGAGAAAAATGATATAAAAGACAAATTTCTCGACTGTGGCCTCAGTTTAAAAGAAGGCAGTCGACAGTCCAAGGACCAGAACTCCAACTGAGAGAGACAGACAGAGACAGAGGCGAAACTCGAAACCACTCATCACCCACACTGACTTTCCTCTTCAATTTGAAGGAAGCGACTCACTCGTAAGTCACCTAAAATCCCTCTCCTCTCTGCACCCATAACATCTGATTGACTGCATACGCGTAAGTCCAACAATCCTACCACTATTAAGCACAGGACATTTTTTTCTACTTTTTAATTCCACATCAATACGTTTTTACAAACCCAGTTATATGGGCTTTTTCCTCATTTGTTTCCAATACTATTGTTAAAATTTTTACGTACCTTCGTGTTCTTTGTTTTTGCAACTGTGTTTTTTTTTTGGGGGGGGAGGGAATACTTTCTTTGCAACCATATGCTGATATAACAATGATAACAGACTTTTAATGAACAAAATTAAAATTAAATTATTATAAACAAAGTGTACTGGGTTTATTGCCGGGTTTTTTTGTTGGTAGCGAGTGAGAAGTTTTTAACGTTTAGCGAGGAAGATGGGTGTAACGTATGTGAGTTTACGTTGAGTTGTTTCCTCGCTTAGTATTGTTAGTCCCCTCGCTAAGTTTGTGAGAAATCAAAGGAGGAGGAAGAAGTAAGATGGCGAGAGTCGAAATGGGTTTTTGTGAATAGGTTTTTATTTGCAGCATGGAATATTTGGGTTTGCTTTTGGTGTTGCAAGACTCGTGGTGTTTAAGTTTGTGAGTATTGAGACGAAATGACGTTATGAGATGTTGAGAAGGTTGAGATGGCAGCGTGTATCGTCGGACGTGTGAGGGATTGTGCTTTAGAGTCACCTTGGTTTTTGTCCGTCTGGTGGAGAGGCGTGCGTTGGTCTCCATTAAAGTGGCCCAGAGGTGAATTGAGAGCTAGCGTGTCGAGAGCGGGATTACGCGTCGGATCGGCATAGCCAATTTTGGGGTGACATAACGTTGTGCCTGCTATTCTAGAGCCGCAGTGAGACGTCTGCAATGGGCGGCATTCTACAGCCAAGGAGCATCGCTATTGAAGAACGGCCGGTGTGACGTCTGCACTGGTCGGCGCTTTCCAGCCAAAGAGAGTGTGTTTGGCAGCTCACCCGATTTGGTGCTCGGAAATGAAGGTCTGGGCTGAATCGGATAAGTCATCCTGATTGGGTGAAATTAAGTGTCGAATTAAATTGTGCGCCAAACCAAAATACGAAATTTTCCCTTCACTACAAAAGAATCCGGCACTGCTCGAAGAGAACAGGATTTTCCCTTGTTAATTCAGTT
This sequence comes from Sepioteuthis lessoniana, assembly GCA_963585895.1. NCBI lineage: Eukaryota > Metazoa > Mollusca > Cephalopoda > Myopsida > Loliginidae > Sepioteuthis > Sepioteuthis lessoniana. Next base: position 60,754,032 of record OY757908.1, read on the forward strand.
TCAGTATTGCCAGGTATTTGTTGATGTGGAACAACATTTTGAAGGGCTTAGTTTAAGTTTGTTTCATTAACTTCATGGTAGTTACGCCCCTGGATGTTATTATGATAAAGAATGTTAAGTGGTTGTTTTTTTTATTACATTTTATTATTTTTTGTATAAAAGAAAAAGGAATTATCATGTGTACTGTTTATAAAAAGAGTTATTAACTCTAAAGCTACAAAGATAAGCTGTTTGAATTGAAATCATTCATGTATATTAAGAAGAGTATTTTTAACAAATACTTTTACTTCATATTCTGAAAAGACCAAAACCCAAAAGAAAAATTGTTTCGTTTTAGAATCATGATTTAAACAACCTTTTAAGCCTAAGTTCATTTTTCTATCATTCACATTGTTATATATGTGATTTATTTACATTTCTATCTAATAATAGTCAGCTATATGGTCTGAGATCCTTATTGAGTAGATGACTCAAAATAATTGTCGAGCAAAAACTAATTTTAACTTAATTAACTAATTGATCTGTTGACTTGACAAACGTATCTGATTTTTTTTTAAATAAGGAACAAATTGTCTATTTACACCGGTTGCTAATTTTTTCCTTCTGTTTGCTGTTCGTCTTCAGTAATTATATACTGTTTTTAAATCGTTGAATCATTTTTTTTTTATTCCAGATTATTTGAAGGTGAGATATTATTTCTTGAATATTCTAGAGCTTAAAGAAATCTCGATTGAAATAACAGTACGAAATTTCTGCAGTTTCTACTTATTTTTTTAATAAGATTATTAATATAATTAATCAAACGTTGATATAAATTGATTTCAGGGTGAAATTTTTATTAATGAACATAAAACATAATTTTTCAAATGGTTTGATTCTAAAACGCAAATGTAATTCGTAAGGAAAATTTTCTCTTTTCTTTCTTGACATGTAAACAGTTTAGAATCAGATTATTTCGTTTGTAAAGTTGAAGAAGATGGTCTAAAATCATCTCGAAGAAAATGAATATTATAATTAGCTTAATTTTAGTTCCAAACAAGTTATTTTTGTTTTAAGCTCATGATTTGTGATGTATTTTTATTTTTTAAATAAAACAGTATGTAACAAAAAAAAAAAGTGTAAAAAATGGTTTGGTTTGTTGGGTTTTATGGCATATCAACCTTTATAGGTTATTTAATGCCAAATCCATTTTTAAACAAGTAATCAGTTCTATTTCAAACAATTCAGTTTAGCATGAGTACACAGTTTAATCGTCAAAAACATTCCTATTTCAAGCTATTCAGTTAAGTCAAACAGTTCTAAATCAGCTAATTCGGTTTAGTATAAGTATAGATTTTTTTTACACGCAGTTAAATGTCAAAACAGTTCTATATTAAACAACTCAGTTTAGCGTAAGTACAGTTTCAATGTCATTTATAGGTTATTTAATGCCAAATCCATTTTTAAACAAGTAATCAGTTCTATTTCAAACAATTCAGTTTAGCATAAGTATGCAGTTTAATTCTATTTAACCCATAGATAGGGCCCTATCAGATGCTACCATTCTGGGCCAAAGTGGACCTGGGAGCAATGGCAATGAAGGGGTGCTCCGCTTTCCTCAAAGCCACAGCATCACTGGAACTTCACCATCAGATTGTTTTGTGTCATATCCAGGACACTTGTTGTGGTGGTGGGGGGGTCTTACCCCTCTGCAGAGAAGCAGTCAGTGCATTCTACAGCCCTAGTTGACTGGGCATTGTAAACAATGGTTACATCAAAAACCACATTACTCTATCAAATGCCAGTTGTTGATTTGTTTCGGTTGTGTTTTTAAGGCATATGAACTCTTGTTGGTCATTTAATGCCAAATCCTATTTACACAAGTATGTTCTATATGATATGTATACAAATAGTTATTATTTGTTTGCACACGGTTAAATGTTTTGAAGTAATGCTATCTAATACTTATTAATCTATTCAACATTATTCATTGGTTGGCACACAGTTAAATGGTTTCAAGTATTGCTATCTTGTACTCATTGTTCAATTTAGCATTAATCATTTGTTTGCATACAGTTAAATAGTTTCAAGTATACTAAATGATGAAATAGTTCTATTTAAACCATAGATGGGACCCTAACAGGTACTATCACTCCAGGTCAGAGTGGACCTGAGGGTAATGGTATTGAAAAGGTACTTCATATTCCCCAAAGTTCCAGAACTGAAGCCTCACCATCTGATAATTCAGTGTCATATCTAGAATATTCTTTGTGAGGAGTGGAAGGTGGGGGGGTATTACCTTTCTGCAGAGATGCAGTGAGCATATTCTAACTGGGTGCTTTTGCTTATGTCAAATGATAAAGGAAAGTAATCTTCAAATTTTTAACCTTTTAAAATTATTTTTCTGATAATTATTTTTAATATTTTCAAATAACAATAGTTTTTGAAATGTTAAAAAAAGAATTGAAAAATCCCTCCCCAAGAATTGTTGAGATTGGTGAAATTAAATACTTAACATTGAAAGTACCATAGAGGCCGATGACTAGCTGACTATTGGGTTGGGGGGGTATTGAAAAAGATACTGGTCATTACTGTTTTATAGAAGTTCTCAATAGATGCCATGAGACACTTTTACTGATTATACAGCAATGGATTTTGCATGGAAGTAGGATTATATCTCATGGGTGGGCAGCTTATGCCAAAATAGAACATATTGATGATAGAGTTCATATGCATGACACTGTCATACACACAAGAAGTTTTGTTCATCCTAATACTGAAGAAGCAAACACTCAAAAGAAAACGCTTGGATGAGGGCAAAGAAAAGCTTCACCTTCTGTATGGGACCCGTGAAGAACTTTTCCCATCCCATATTGTTGAATTTTTGTAAAGACAGAGAATGAGGCAAATAAATTTATCTTGTTGAATTGTTTATTGTATTGTTTTATTCAAGTTTTATGTTGTATTTTTATCTTCTTTTATGTTGTATTTTTTAATTTTACTTATCAAAAAAACATAAGCCTAATTAGAAACTTTACAATTTTCCCTTTTTATTTTCAATTACAAGGTTCAAATGTTATTGGTAAAATTCAAATAATAATTTTAAAATTTACACTATTTATAAAATATCAAAAATGAAACTTTTGATATTTTTTTTTTTTACAATTCAACTTTTTCAAATTATTTACACTTTTCTCTTTTTTTTTTCCTTACATTTCCAAAAAATAATGTCATTATTTAAAAATGTTAAAAATGATTATTAGGGGAAAAATGATTTTAAAAAAATTAAAAAGATTAAGATTACTTTCCTTTATCATCTGACATAATCAACAGCAATTTTTTGCAGGGCGAGTATTTGGTTTTGAATGAAACCAATTTTTTACAATGTTTGTTTTATTTAAAAAATAAAAACACATCCAAGTAAAAGTAAGTTTTCTGGATCCAAGTTTAATATTCATTTTCTTCTAAGTAATTTTAGACTACCTTCTCCTACTCATTTCATTTCATTCAAATTGAATTTTTTTTTATCAGATTTTACTATACTTATTCCCTTTGATAATTCAAAATTTGATGAAAATGAATTCAACTGTTCTCCTTTTGTGAATAAATAAGTTATTTTTAGACATCTTCATCAACTTTTGAAAACAGGTGACTTATATAGAAAAAATATAAAAATGAAACTTAACAAATTTTCAGCTGAGAAAGTTTTTATTTTATTTCATTTTTTTTTATATATGTATAAACTCATGGTGTGTGCGTATGTGTGAAAAATATTAGTTTAAAAAAAAATCCTCTAAAAGATTAATTTTTATGAATTGTGATATTATTAATGTTTCACTTGTTTAGTTCAAAAAGGATATTGTGTAATAAAGACATTTAGAAATAAATTTTAAAATTTATGACTTAATAAAATCCAATGAACCAGAAAGTTTTATGAACATTTAATGAAAAAACTTGAAATTTGTACAGAAGTTTATTTTCTTGTCAAAATCAGTACATAAGAACATCAATATCAAGTGAAAATTTTTTAAAATCCAGTTTTTTCTGTGACTAGTTTTTGTCGATAAGCATTCTGAAGAGCTTTCTCTACTCAGATAAATTATCAGATATGAAAAATAGAAATTTTCTGTGTTCTTATATATTTACAATGTAAATACAAAGTCATAACAAGCTATGATTTTCCTATATGTAGTTACACGAGTTATCTTTTCCTTTTTTTATATTTTTAAATCTCAACTATGAAATGTTGTTCACATCATTGAGACTTTGGTCCTAATTGTTATCTCACAGTGCTATTAAAACTAAAATATTCTTTAATATTCTGCTTTAAAAGTTTTTCGTTTGTTTCAGTTTTTTTTCATTACTGGAAACTTTTAGTGTATGAAAAATGTATAAGCCGAAAAATCTCTCTTTTTTTCTTTTTTTTTTTAAATAGATCTATTTTTATTTCAGTTATGTTTTAAAACTCTGTCTTTATAGATTTAATTATCTATGTGATCATTTCTAAAAAGATATTGTGTGATAAAGATTTTTTACAATCAAAAAATATATAATTTAACTCAGTCGGATGAGCTCAAAAATGTTTTAAGCATTTTTTTTTTTTTTTTATTTATGATTTTTTTGTCCAAAATATTTACACTTTTTTAGATAAAGTAGTTAAGCAAAGAAATATTTGCAAAAGAAAATCACCAATTGCCCAGGATACTAAGGTTCAATCCCAGGTCGAGTCATACCAAAGACTCAAAAAATGGCACTTGATACCTCCTTGTTTAACATAGCATTATAAGGTACGCATCAAAGGTAAAGTGAAGCAATCCAGGAAAAGGAGTAGTACCCTCCCCTATACCTCGGTGTAGTAGCTATTGAAAAAGGAGCCTTCAGATTGCCCTCAATTACCAGACAACAACAAGGTTCATTCTATAAATAAGGTGAATATTGCCTAAGGAGTTAGCAATAAGAAGAACTGAAGAGACACTGAGATTTCATTCCATAGACAGTATTTTTGTCTCTAGTTCATACTAGCAAACCCATGTTTACCCCACTTGTAAAAAAATTTGACTAAAACATGCTTCTCCTTACTCATCACTCAATATTTTGTAAATTTCACATAGTTTGCACTTCCCAGCCAGCAAAAATTTGATAACAGATCTCTATTCAAGCTTGAAGCACTGTTTGATTTTCTGACTTTTTGAATAGCCTCAAAACAAATATTTTTGTGAGATTAAAATAATTGTCACAATAAACTAATTCTAAACAGCTCAGTTCACATTTATAGAAAAAAATTATTTTGCTTTTTTTAAAAAAAAACTTCACCTGATTTATTAATTGACTCTCATATATCTTAGAAAATACTCAAAACTATTTCTGTATGTGCATATTCACCCAATCTTTCCACTAAAGGCAGGATGTGACACAAGGTCAATTTTTTAAGTGGAATACAAATGATTTGAATTCAGTTTTCCTTCTAGACAGGTTGCTGGTACAAAGTTTAAGAAACCAATTTGCCCTAATATTTACTAATAACTAGGGGAAAAACAGATAGATTTATGTCTTCCTCGAGTATTAGCACAAAAGTGAAATGGAAACAGCTGTAATTAATACCCAATATTAAAAGGTGTATTATTCAGTATATTTTCAGTGATATTTTTCAAAAACCTCTTAGGTAATCATAAAACTAGTTTTCTTTAGATTAAACTTTTAAGTGGTTCTATTGTAAACTTGGAAGATTTTTTTTATTTTCTATTTATTTTTTAATGTTAAAATCTTTCTAAAATCACAGTATTTGATGTCATATAAGAACTCACACTCACCTTTGTTATTTATTTTCTATTATTTTATTTATTTTTTATGTAGAGACCGCTCCATCATGGTGGAATTGGACTAATTTGTTGTTAGAAAGTTAACCAATCTTTTAAAATAGTCAAAAAACAGATTTAAATACACAAAATTGTTTTTTCATAAATAACATTATGCTATTATCTTTCAATTAAAGTATTAAAACATTAAAATTTTTAAAACTTATAATTAAATCAAACATTAAATTAGATTAAACATCTAAATATATATTAAAACATTTAAAAAAACTATTTCAATTCTTCTATGTTTACTATCTACAGATATTGAAAAAAAATAACCTCCTGCAGAAGGTAAGACTCTCCTCCTAACCAATTACTCATTGACATTCCTCCCAGGTCCACTACATGTTAGGATCCTATCTATGGGTTGAATAGATATGTTTGAAAATTATTACTATTAGAAAAGAATACTTTAAATCATACAACTGTGTAAAAACAAATGATTACTGTTTTTAAATAGGAACAGTTAAACCATATAACTATATATAAATTATTAGGATTAGATAGAAATATTTGAAACCAATACAGCTGTGTTCAATTTATTTGCATTAGATAGGAATACTTGCTACCATATAGCATTGAACAAACAAATGATATGAAATAACAGGTTTAGATACATGCAATGGAACATTGAAAATAAAGTTATGATTATAATCAGATACTAAGGAATAACATATCAGTATTAAATAACCCACAAGATGGTGATAAACCAGTGAGCACATAAATGATTATCATTTAATTGGAATAGCTATTTTAGACCATACAATTTTGTATCAATTACTGAATAGGAATCATGGTGTATAAATCATTAACATTACATGGAAATACAGGAAACCATACAACCATATGCAATTATTTGTATAAGGAAAACTTGATATCATATAAATTTGTACAAACAAATGAAAATAGATTTAAAGAAATATAGAATGAACATTAAAAAAAGTTATGATTACATTCAGAGAGAAATGAATAACATTTCAGCGTTAGATAACCCATAAAATGTTGATACTTTATATTCCTCTAAAATCAGTTTATTGATCTTTTTACCATTATTCCTTTGTTTCTAAAAGTCTACAAAATCTTTGATTGCTTATAAAATAAAAGCTAGATTGACCCTGATATTTGATCTAGACATGTATTGGATTGTTTTCAATATCCATAAATACTGTATTTTCATATGACTGTTTCATTAATAAATCTTGTCATTTTTTTAGGTTGATGACTGTAAAGCATATGATGAATAGAGAAGAAAATGAAATTCCTTTACATTGTAGAACTTGTGGATTTGCAGCTCGCTGTAAGTCACAGTTGGAAACACACATAAGAACACATACTGGAGAGAAACCATTCAAATGTAAAACTTGTGGATCTTCATTTACCCAAAAAGCAAATCTCAAGAAACACATGTTGACGCATGATGATGAGAAACCATTTTGTTGTGAAATCTGTGGATGTACATATTCCCAGAATTTTCATCTCAAAAGACACCTATTAATTCACACTGGAGAGAAACCATTTCATTGTGAAATCTGTGGACGTACATTTTCTGATAAATCAAATCTCAATAGACACACATTAACCCATACTGGAGAGAAACCATTTCATTGTGAAATCTGTGGACAAACATTTTCTCGGAATACAACTCTCAAAACACACATAAGAACACACACTGGAGAGAACCCATTTCATTGTAAAACCTGCAGACGTACATTTTCCCAAAATTATCACCTTAAAAGACACATGTTACTACACACTGGAGAAAAACCATTTAATTGTGAAATCTGTGGAGCTACATATTGTTCCAATTCAAGTCTCAAAAGTCATATATCAAAACACACTAGAGAGAAACCATATTATTGTGAAATTTGTGGAAGTAGATTTTACAAGAAATCAAGTCTCAAAAAACATATGGTTACACACACTGGAAAGAAACAACATCAATGTGAAATCTGTGGAGCTACATTTTCTTACTATTCAATTCTCAAAAGACACATGTTAATACACACTGGTGAGAAACCATTTGATTGTGAAATCTGTGGTCACTCATTTGCTCAGAAGGGACATCTTAAAACACACATGTCAACACACACAGGAGAGAACTCATTTCATTGTGAAATCTGTGGACATACATTTTCCCAAAATTATCATCTCAAAAGACACATGTTACTACACACTGAGGAGAAACCATACACTTGTGAAATCTGTGGAGTTTCATATTCTTCCAATTCAAATCTCAAAAGACATATATCAGAACGCACTAGAGAGGAACCATATCATTGTAAAATTTGTGGTTGTCAATTTTGCAAGAAATCAAATCTTAAAAGACATATGGTAACACACACTGGAGAAAAACCATATGATTGTGAAGTCTGTGAAGCAAAATTTTCATTCAATTCCAATCTCAAAAGACACATGATAGCACACACTGGTAAGAAACCATTTCATTGTGTCATCTGTGGACGTACATTTTCTGATAAATCAAATCTGAAAAGACACACATTAACACATACCTGAGAGAAGTCATTCTGTTTCTGGATATGTGGTTCTACATTTCGTTTTGTAATTTAATATTCAGTTAATTTGTTTGTAGTTGAATAGAAAATCTTTTTCTATTGTGCAAAAAGTTTGAGAAACCGTAGCTTAAATGGTTAAGTTGTTGGCATAGCTGACTATTCTTCCACCAGGGTTGAGCAAAGTTTGAACTTTGATTTATTTCAATAAATAATACAGGAGTTAGATTTGAAGCACTTTTAATCCAGTGCTTATCCAGGCTGCTCTTGAACATTTTAATCAATCTCTAAAATCTATGATCTGCAAATTTTGTCATTAATATCATAAAGATTTGGATTTGGATGAAAGTATTCATTTTGTTCTGTTTGCTGCTAGAGAATTTGTTCAGGCACAATACAAATAAAAAAAAGAAACTTGAAACCTGGTGGTTAAGTCTTGATATTTTTACCAATCCTTAACCATCATCTACAAGTAAAACATTTCAATCATTATTTAAGAAAAATATGATTTGAATTTAGTTGTTCTCATGTAAAGAAAAAAGTATGTCCTATGATCATGTTATATGTATATTATACATCCTTATTGATGCATCAGGATGGGTCATCAGTGATGTTTCCTTTGGATTCACAGGGGGTTTCGGGTCTTGTAACATTAGACTCCTTCGCCCAAATGCCAGTTGGCATTGATCTTACACCAACTCCCTTTCCGGCAGCTAACCTGCGTATCTTTAACACAAGGCAAGTGACTGCAGAAATGGCTTTATTTATGGATCTCACTTTTGAATTTTGGCAACAGCCAATCAGAGCTTGGCTTCTTTGATGACTGCTGAAGCTTTCCTTTAAAATTGGGAGGCCACTCCGCTCTTCTTTTCCCTGATGTGCTGACATCATTATTCAGCTATTTATTCAATCCGGTATGTAGGTTTTTGGGGGGGTTTTTTCTCGGCTTTCCCCAAAACTTTGTTACAACTTAGAATAAAAATGCTGTACATAATTATAAAACTGCAATTAAAACAGACTCCGGTTTAGAATTGAAATATACGTTTAAATTTTTTTTTTTTCCGAAAATTAATTACAATAAAAACACTGTATATAGATATACAATTATGAACTAAATAAACAGACCCCACTTATCACTATTGAAATATACATTTGAAATTCCTTTATTGAACATTTTGTGAAAAAGAACATTAAGAGAAAAAGAAAAAACTATGTATTGAGTAAAACTTAGGAATCTAATTAATGAAAACATTATCGTTTAAAATACTATATTTACAAAATGTATAAATCTGAACCGAACGCGTTAAACTAATGGCAACAAAACTCCCTCTCTATAAATTATGGAATGTGTATATTTTGAATTTGAATTGGTATGGGTTCATTGCTACTAATTAAAACTGGTGGCAACATTAACGTCTAAAATATTATGTTGATAAAATGGATGGATTTCGAATGAATGCATTAAAACTAATTGCAACCACACACCTTCACTCAAAACAAAAAATAAAAATGAAGTAAATAACTAAATGAAAAATTTTACAAGACATATATATCAAGTAAAATAATTCAGACTTTTCATCCCGCTCTGTTGTATATTGACCTCCGACCCGGCCGGGCTGTCAAAATAGGAAATGCACCTGTGTAAATAACAGGTGAATCTGGTCGAGGAATATCAGAATATCACCATGACTGTGAACGGGTTGAATGAGTGCGATTTGTGACACCCACAAGAAGAAGGTGGATGTCAAACTATTATATAACACGGTGCACAGGAAGTTCAATCAATTGGAGATAAGATGCGGTTGAGAAAACCAGCACCCAGTAGAGTGGGCCTGCAGGCTCCCAGTTGAGCTGTCCAGGAGAACAGGAAAGAAACACGGTTATGGCCATAGGAGTGGGGGTCAATATGTTGCCGTTCTGTTCAGTCTCCAACTCCCTCTCGCACACAACCCTTTCAAATAAAGTGAGAGGTATATTTTTCTAGAGAACTGTGTCACTCATCTGCATTGTGTCGTTATGATTCTGCATGCATGTATATGTGTATGTATCGTGGTCATGGCAATACAACAGCTCCAAAAAGAATTTTTTTTTCCTATTTACAACCCCAGCTATCTGCTCTTTGAATCCACAACCAATTCATTGCTCTTTCTGCCACACTAGTAATATTTTCCAGGTCCTTACTTTTTAACGCTCCTGAAATGCCAATGCTTGTTAAAGCTTTGCTCATCGACATTGCATTAAATCTGTGACATCCCACTTCTACTGCCTAGCATGTTGCCTGCCAACCATTCACTCAGCATTGTTCTACAAGCGGTTTGTATTTGGCAATCTTTCTTTCATGCGTGGATTCCATGTTTTCTTTCCATGGAACCGAAAGTTTCCACATTATTACTTTCTTCGCGGAATTCGAATACATTATTATATCCAGTCGGAGCTTTGTCTCCACGATATGTACGGGAAACTTTGTCTGCCTTTCCAGGTCCACCAACAATTGCCAATCTGGCGCCGAAGATAGTGGCGTTACTTTACTTTTAAACTGAGGCTGTTTCACGCTTCCTGCTCTAACAAAATTAATCTTGTCTTCTGGGTCTGAATTTATTCAATTTTATTGCCTCCAAAACCACTTTGAGGACCTGATTGTGTCGCCAATGATAACACCCTTCTCTTAATGATCTTGTGCATCCTGAGAACAAATGTTGTCAAGATCCTTTACCCCCGCACAACTGACATGCTGGGGTATCACTTTTGCCCCATGTGTGAAGGTTTGATGGGGTTGGAAGAACATCGTAAACTGCCTGGATCTGGGATCTGAGATGACTGAAGTCGGACCTCCACAAGTCCGACCAGGATATTCGCCACCAATCATAATTTTCCCGTCTGATCCTGGCACCCTGTTGAGAAAGTCCAACCATCTTTGCCAGCCTAGTCTCTTCCATGCCTTCTCTTACTTCTTTTTGCAAGAGTGCCCTTCTTTCTTTCCCTCTGGCATTGTCTATCCTGAGACTTGGTTAGTATCCCAGGCCTCTTGTCCCTCTGGCCACTGTACCAACCATAGCCTTCTGCTGCAACCTCTCTTCCACAACCTTCAGTTCCCTGGCAGTGCTCCACTTCCTTCCAGTTCAGATTTCAATTCCTGCTCCTGATACCTTTATATCTTTAGAGTCTCTGTACGATAGCGCCTCTCTTGTGCGTGTCACTACAAACTCTTCTTTGAGACCCCTGAAAGGAAATTGGATTGTGTTGGTGGTCCTGTATAATGCAGCGCTACTTAGGCTCTTTGGCAAACCCAACCATCTCCTTAAGTAGCTGCTGATTTTCCTTTCCATTCCTTCTAATGTCGTAATAGCTACTTCATATAACATGAGTGGCCATAGCATCCGCGGCAGAACTGCGTGTTGATACAACCGCGCCTTAAACTTACCGGGCAATCCTGATTCATCTTCCTTAGCCAATCATGAAGGTCACCCCCTATTCTTTTCATTGCTGCTTGATGCTTGGTGCTGCTATTGAACCACTTGCCAAGGCTCTTTACAGGCTTCTTGGTGACAGTTGGGATGAATTCACTGGCGATTGTGAACCGTGCCGTGCTTTTAATCTTTCCCTTTTGTAGTACTAGGGACCTTGATTTTCCTGGTTTAAACCTCATGCGGACCCATACTATGAGTTTTTCTAAGCTCCTTACTATCCACTTGCAGCCTATGACTGATGATGTTGTCACTGTAATATCGTCCATGTAAGCTCTCAATAGAGGCTGCTGAATGTTAGACTTTGCCATTGGACTCTGACTCTCCTCTTCTACTGACTTAATTATCATATTCATTGCAAGGAAGAAGAGAGTGGCTGAGATCATGCAACCGGTTATTATACCCCTCTCTAATCTATGCCAGTCCGATGTCTTGGTACCCGACGTAACTCTCAGAGTGAAGTTATTGTAATAGTCTAAGATGAGGTTACTGACGAAACTAGGAACATGATATCTGCGGAGTGTCTCTTCGACCACTTAATGCAGGATTGAACCATACGCATTTGCCAGGTCTAGCCATAACACTGCTAAATTTCTGTTGTTTTCTCATGCTTCAGTTATAAGCTGCAATACCATGCCAGTATGTTCAATGCAACCTGGCATTCCAATGACACCTCCTTTCTGTACTGATGTATCAATGTACTTGTTCATTATTAGGAACTTAGAAAGTCGCCTCGACAGAATGCTGAAGAATACTTTTCCTTCAGTGTTTAGTAACAATATTATCCTGAATTGGTTGATTTCTTTTGAATTCTCTTCTTTTGGGATGCACACACCTTCAGCTTGGCTCCACTGATCCACAACTCTTCCCCTCCTCCAGATTGTGTGTAATACTTTCCATAATAACTTTAGAATGTTAGGACATCATTTATAAACTTTGTATGGAACTCCATTCGGACCCAGAGCTGCACTTGTTCTAGCTGCCTTAACCACCCCTTGAATTTCCTTCCACGTTGGAGGTTTAACTTTAAAGTCAACATTTTGGGATTCTTGGCTAATCAGGAAGATTATGTTACTGAGATCCACATCTCTGATTGGATCGCTAAAGGTGTCACTAAAGTGGGCGTTTATTTCTTCCACTGGACTCTCCAACATACCACTCCTCTTATTACTGAGGAATTTATGAAATTTGCCCTCTTCCTGGCTCTCTCCTTCCCCCTCCTTCTATGCCATTCTGCTCTTGTGTGGTTTTAAGCTTTGTTCGTAATATACCCCTAAGCTCTTCAAGGGCTGACTGAACCTTGGGTTCTGCAGCTGCATGTTGTTTCTTCAGGGATCTAATCTCCCCTCTGATCTTTTTTATCTTTTCCGCCCTCCGATTCATTCTATAAGGAACCTTGGTTCTTTATACTGGAATCTCTCCACTGCAAAATTAGTGATTATCACTGTGAGGATATCTATCCGAGCCTTTGTTTCCTTTTGAAGATAGACATACAATTTCACAAATTGTCAAAATTCTGTCAATCCCCTATGCTTTTCGAAGGGGGCCATTTGATATTTGGTGTCGATGACGTCAGTTTTGGGGCAACATTTGCTTGGAGAGACTGGGCACTGTGGTGTACTTCCTGACCCTGCTTCTCCTGCGTCTGATCAGGATCTTGCCCTGTCCGCTGCTCCTGTCTCCCCTCAATCAGACATTTCATACGACCCTGGTGAATCTTTAATCCTCGCAAATTCTTGCAGGTTTTACCACACAAACATTTCAAGCTCATAATCCTTTGGTTGGTCTCATCAGTTTCCACTTTGGCAGTCCTATTGGGAATCTCATTTTTCCCTCCTCTCTCCTAGAAGTTTTTTCTTGTGTGAATATCCATAGCGTATTTTAGGGTATCTCTTCAGAGATCCCAATTAGAGGTGCTATCCTGTCTTACCCTGATTGCCATCTTCCCGGCTGCCAAACTGTCTCTCCAGTCTGTCACCAAATCTTTTCTTTGGTTGTCACCTGTTCTTTCTCGGGCATCACTGGTTATTCCAGAATTATACATATATTATACATCCTTATTGATGCATTGGGATGAGTCATCAGTGATGTTTCCTTTGGGTTCACAGGGGGTTTCAAGTCTTGTAACATCTGATCCCCTCACCCAAATCACCCAGTTGGCATTGATCTTATGCCAACTCCCATCCTGGCAACTAACCTGCGTATCTTTCACACAAAGCAAATGACTGCAGAAATGGCTCTATTTATGGGTATCACTTTTGAATTTTGGCAACAGCCAATCAGAGCTTGGCTTCTTTGATGACTGCTGAAGCTTTCCTTTAAAATTGGGAGGCCACTTTGTTCTTCTTTTCCCTGCTGTGATGATGTTATTATTTGGCTATTTTTTCAATCCAGTATGTAGGTTTTTTTTGTTTTTTCCCTCTCCTCCCCGAAACTTCATTACATCTTACAATAAAAATACTGTACAAAATATAAATCTGCGATTAAAACAGACTCCGGTTTAAAATTGAAATATACGTTTAATTTTTTTTTCTGAAAATTAATTACAATAAAAACACTGTACATAAATATACAATTATGAACTAAACAAACAGACCCCACGTATTACTATTGAAATATATGTTTAAAATTCCTTTTTCAAATGTTTTGTGAAAAAGAACATTAAGCGAAAAAGAAAAAACTATGTATTGATTATAAAAGATTACACAGAAGAAATAATTTAAATATTTAACCAATTACAACCTTAAATAATAATATAAAAATATTAAATGTTACCCACATAACAATTAAAATATTGTTAATAGTGAAGAAGATATTCAACATTGTGTCCACTAAATATTCTGAAATTACATGTAATTTAGATTCAAAAAATTAGGACATTCATCTTGAAGTAAAAGAAATTATTTTTTTTAATTTAATCAGTGAATTTAAAAGGACTTTTCCTGATGTTGCAGGAAAAATTACTGCAGCTCAACATGTTTTTACAGTTAGAGACACAAAACCCATCAAACAATATCCTTACCACTTAAATCCAATTAAATGTTAATATTGGTGAAAAGTGATTATAGACTGAACAATGACATTATTGAATTAAGCAACTGTGAATGGAGCTTGCCATTTATTCTCATTCTAAATCAAGTGGATTTTACAGATTACCACAAACTAAATGCTGTGACCAAAACAAACTTTTCCAAATCCTACAATCAATGATTATATTGACAAAAAGTGAAAATGCAAAATATTTCAGTAAATTTGCTCTTTTGAAAAGTTATTTGGCAAGTAAACTTAACTGACAATACCAAGAAAATTTCTGTTTTATTATCAATGACAATTTATACCAATACAAAGTTATACCCTTTGGATTGAAAAACACTTCAGCCACATTTCAAAGAATGATAGATTCTCTTCTTAACAATCTTCAAGGTTCTGAAGTTTACATTGATTGGAGGAACATCTCAAAATAGAGTATTTTTCATTTGTCTTGAAAAGGTAAATTTTTGAACTTATACAAAACTGAATCTTGTCGACTATCTAGTCCATACAGTGGGTCAAAGATACGTTAAATCTATTAAAGATAAAATGAAAGATATCATAAATCATCCTTTCTTACAAACAAAAGGCAACTCATGAGATTTCTTGGTATAATTGGATTCTACACAAAATTCTGTAAGGACTTTACAATTGTGTATCTTCTAACTGATCTTCTTAAAAAGAAAATTAATCACAGATAGAGAATTGTGATGAAGCTTTCAAAAGAATAAAATCTATTCTCATCAGTAATCTTGTTCTTTCATCTCTGGATTTTTACAAAACGCCTCAAACTAATAGTTGATTCCAGTGATGTGGGAGTTGGGGATATTTTATTGCAGGAAAATTATGAAGGTATTGAAAAAACTGTGTTAGTTCTCAAAATAATTATATGAATATTAAAGAAAAAAGCATTCCATTATTGAAAAGAAATGTTTGGCATTATTTTCTGATGATAATAATTTTCTAGTTTATCTCCAGGTTACTTTTTTATTCAGTTCTTATATATACAGACCACAATCCTTTGGCTTTCCTTCAAAAGATGGCAAACAAAAATCAAAGACTAATGAAGTGGATGTTTCTTCTTCAAGATTATAATTTCATTAATAATTACATCAAAGGAAAAGACAATGTTATGCCCAATACACTTGTGAGAATCTGAAATTTTTATGCATTGTTTTTGCTTTCTTTATCCTGATAATCACTATCAGAAGAAAATTTTGGTTTTGACTTTATTTCATATTTTGATATTTAGAATTGTTTTTAAGATTTTTCAATGTTCATGTATTAGAATTCCATTTTTTCTCTTTTTGTTATCAGAACATCTCTGATATAAAAACACTTTTTTCTACATTCTAGAATCTTATAAAATGGAATGAAATTTTCTAATAATGGAACATTCTTGAATCTTATAAAGAAAATCACCAACTGTTCAATTTCCAGAACATTGTAAAGTCTTATGAAAAAGAACTGCAAAATTTTCTTTTCCTAGATTTAAAATCATCTGTATATAAATGATAAATATAACTTTAAATCAGTTGTTATTCTGGCTTTTAAATAGAATTGTTTTGAATCAACTCTCAAACAATTTTTTTTCCTAGTCTAGGAGAAGGAAAACTCTGAATTCAAACCTGTTAAACCCTGCTTCAAAAATTGACCTTGTGTCATATCCTGCCTGAGTGGAGGGGTTAGTAAATATGTATAAAGAGTGTAACACCACGGCACCAAATCGACAGTTGGTGTAGCACTACCCCTTAGTTTTCAGTCAGACCCTGTGATAACCCACAATGATAAAAAGTGAAAAGCACAAAAACACTGTTCATTGCAGGATATGAATTTTATTTGCACCAACCCTTCATAGTAGTCATGGAAAGAGAGAGATAGCGTAGGAAATGTGTCAACTGATTTAGATTGAGAGAACGAGCAGTGCAAGGTGAAAGGGACAGCCGCAGACTTAGTCCTTTCCTCTCAGCTGACCAAGCTGCCACCTCCCTTGGGGGCCTCATCTTTCATCTGTCACCTCTCTACTTCTTCTGCTCTTTTCCTGACTGACTGTCGGCATTGGTCCCCCCTTACTTCTGATGGTAGATTCCGTCCTTTTTCACTATCCTCTGGTTGACCCCCAACTTTGAACTCAAACTTGAACTAGAAGAAGATTTATTACTAAAATAATTAACTTAAATCCCTAATTATTTTACAAGAGGTACTGTATGAAGGAATGTCCTAAAGGTCTTTTCGTATAAGTTGACTGTCTTTGATAAAAGTGCTAACAAAATTTTGCTCTTTTTTCACATAAACAAATTCAAAAATAATAAAAGTTATTATTTAAGGTTAAATGTTAGCTTTATTTAAAAGATAGTAACATTATAATAATCACTATTAAAAGCAAGATGACATTACATATCTAATTAATTTTTAATATATTTTAAAGATTTGAATTCACCTAAAGATGACGACCTTAACCAAAACATGGTTATGTAAATTAAAAAATGTTATTGAAATTTTAATTTACTTTCAGCTATTTAAAGCAAAATCATTCATGTATAGTAAGAAGAGTATTTTTTAACAAATACTTTTACTTCTTATTCTGAAAAGACCAAAACCAAAAAGAAAAACAAACTAATGCCTAATTTCTTTTTAGTTGTCTGAATTTTTTAGATGAAGCTTGATGATTTTTATCATTAACGGTTTTCAGACTATTGTTTTCATCTTTTTTGTTATTTCCACAACGTTTCTGCCGATATGTCCTCTGGCTTTCTTCAGGTACACAGAACTTCGAACTATGTCCTTTATTGAATCCACGTAGGTTGCCTGTTCTGATTCTGTTGGCCATAACTGGGTACAAGTGTTCCTGTATTGTTACTCTCCTGTAGTCGGGATTGAACCTGCAACCACTAGATGATTGTCTCCTTAGGGAACCAACGCCTATAACAGTTACGTTATGTGTCCTGCTGGACAGTTTAGAGTGAATTTTTTGGACTTATAAACCTAATGTTCTTACTTGACTAGGATTATTTCTATTATGTAGGATTTTTTACCTATGCTCATATTCAGATTTTTTATCTAACTTTTTTAATTATCAGTTCCCATATTGTATTCATCTCTATACTTGGTCTACTCAGCAGGTCATTGTAGCCCACCATATGTGCTGATTCCTTAAGGCGCCTAATCCTCCAATGTTCAGCTCTATCAATTTTTTAACTTCATCCCATATGGGCAGATGGTTTCCCTTTTCCTTCCATATAAGGTCTGCCATACCCGACTTTTCAATCTAACCTTGTACTGCTGCCTTCCAATGTTCTTCTAGCCTTACTTTTAGTGGGTGACCTGTTTCTCCTTTGGATATTTTACCACAACTGCAAGGGATGGAGTAAACACAGTTCTTGATCATGTTGAATTCCGTTGGTGGCTTGACCCGGAAGAGATATCTCCAGAGAGTTTAACCACTTGTGAACACTGTCCTGATGTCATATGGATAATATATATTTTGGATCTTTTCTGTTTGTCCTTTAACATAGGACAGACATACTGTGATTAGTTTTTGAGTATCGTTCTCTATCCTCCTATCCAGATTTCTTAGAGCCAATATTATTCGCTCTAGGTAGTTGTTACGATGTCACAGATCCTTGGTAAGAATAAAAATCTCATACCGCAAAGAAAATACAGACAGCTAATTCAACACTACCACATATATATGGCCTTCCAAAAATTCATGAGGATGGTATTCCATTGAGACCCGTTGTCAGTAACCGAGGTTGAGCATGTCACCCATTGAGCCATTTCCTTATAGAGATCATCAGCCCACTAACCGGTAACTCCTCATCATATGTTAAGAACTCAGCCCACTTTGTTGTCTAGTTTAAGCTATGATCAGGCATCTGTGCCTGGACCCAAATTTGGGTCCATGTCTAGCTAGGCTCATCAGGCCCTCATTGCAAAAATATACACCTTGCTTGGCCCTAGGGGGCAGGGTATTGTATCTATTCCACGAATATTTTGCATTCAGATCACCTTAGTGACTCACTCACACAGCGATACACTCACACAGTGATACCTCCTTTGTGGTTGATCTAGTCATTTGGAGTCGTTCTGGTTGAGACCCCACTTTTTGTGGATGACTCTCACCACTGGAACACTTCAGCTTTGATCCCATAGCTTGAGGTTGATCCTCGAACGTATCTGCTCCCCGACTCAGCCCTGTTTTGAGAAGGAGGCCTCCAGCCTTGAGTTGAAGTATCTCCCATGATTTCCTCTGGAATAGTCGAAGCAGGTGACCAGGAGGCAGGATCCTCTTGATTACAGCAGCTTACCTGAAATGAACACGGTCCTGTTGAAGGAACATCCCAGTCTCTTTACCTTTGTTCCTACTTGTCGGCTGCTAGGACATCCCTGTCGCTAGTGGTGCCTGTCCTGCTGATTGCCCGTTCCTGCCGTCCTTGTCGCGACCTTGCCTGCCTTCCGTTTGCCTGTTCCCGACACCATCTCTATCCTGCTATCTCCCGCTGGTCGAAGACTGTTCGACCCGAGTACTCAGGAGATGCTCGATAAACTGTCCTTGTTAGAGCAAAAACGATAAGTCTTTGCAAACTACATGCTTATTTGTTTTCAGCCTTTTGGTTCTGGCAGATAGTTCCCGTCTCTTGACTTTGAGCCTGAGCTGCCTGCAGTCCAGCAACCAAACTGACGACCCTGCCGACATCCAGCAACCAAACCGACAACCCTGCCGACATCCAGTACTAACTACTCTGATGACCCTGCCAATGACCAGTACCAGACTAGCGATCGACCAGCCTCCCGTTGATCCCCTTTCCAGCACCGACCTGTACATAATCCGGTCAATAAATTTGCACCCGTTTTCTTGTTACACTGTTGCTCTGCATTTGTCTCTTCATTGCCCGGGCTGTTCACATTAATTCACATTTGTAAACCAAGTAGAGTCAACATCCTTATCGGCCTTGCTTCAAATGGAAATGAAATTTGGATACAAGAGCTGCATCAAGCAAAAAGTTTAAAAAGCCTAATGCAATATAAAATGATAAAGAATTTTTTGGTTTTTATTTTACATTTTATTTTTTGTATAAAAGAAAAAAAAATGATCATGTGTACTGTTTATAATAGGAGTTTTTAACAATAAAACTATAAAGATAAGTTGTTTAAATTGAAATCATTCATGTATATTAAAAAGAATATTTTCATCGAATACTTTTACTTTATAGGGGAACGAATAAATAAAATTTAATTGAACTAAAAAATAAAAATAGAAAACTTAAATTTGCAGAAACTTCCAGAGGTCCCAGACAGGAAGAAGGGATGACGCATGCGTAAAGAAAAAAGGCAACCTCTTGACAAAGCGGAACAGGCTATCTTTCTCTTTCAGGCGGTGACCAGTGATTTGACGACACCATTTTGCTGTTTGGTGTTTGGGCACCACGCATACGTCTTTGGACGTGGTGTTGGTTAGTCCCTTTCCCCCAGTAGCAGCTCTCTCTCGGTCAGCATTGTGCTGAAATATAAAAGACCCACAAATGAACTACAAACTAACCCTGACTGGACTTTGACAAACTTCCAAAAGAAAACTAACCCTTTATGGAAGGCCGAAATACCAAATGAGTACAAACATATGCATGAAACGATTAACATATTTTTGACACCTTAACTGGGGGATTCAACCTTTTTAATGTATTCAAGAAAAACTCCCTCATCCATGGAATGGTTGTTGAACCCAGTAAATAAAGGAGAGTATAAAAGAAACGTCTCTTATCTGTTGCTGTCTTTTCTTTTGTATAATTCTTTTGGGACTTTCTTGGGCAAGGCGTTACACCGACTAGCCAACGTGGGGGTAAAATAAAATAATCAAAATATGGGGTCAGATAATCAAACGGCAACACAGCCTTGCCCTTCGCTCATGACCTTCAGCCTCATACCCAACAAGTTGGTATTCTGAAAAGACCAAAACCAAAAAGAAAAATTGTTTCGTATTAGAATCATGCTTTAAACAACCTTTTATGCCTAAGTTTTTTGGGGGTTTTTTTTCTATCATTCACATTGTTATATTTGTGAATTATTTACATTTCTATCTAATAATGGTCAGTTAACTGGTCTGAGATCCTTATTGAGTTGATGACTCATTATCATTCTTGAGCAAAAACTGATTTTAACTTAAGTATCTGATGTTTTTTAAAACAAGGAACTAATTGTTCATATACACCGGTTGCTCAGTTATTTTTTCTTTTTGTTTACTGTTCGTTTTTAGAAACTCCCTTCTGTTAGCAGGTCCTCGAATCATTTTTTTTTTTTAAATTCCAGATTATTTGAAGGTAAGATATTGTTTCTTAAATATTCTAGAGATTAATAAACAAATCTCGACTGAAATAACCGCACGAAATTTGAGCAGTTTATAATGTTTTATAAGATTATTAAATTAAATCAGACGTTGAAATTAATCGATTTCATTATGACATTTTTGTTAATGAACATGAAACATAAATTTTCAAATGATTTGATTTTTAAAATGTAAGTGTGATTGGGACTGAACAATTTCTTTTTTCCTCTTTTATATGTTTAGGCAAATTTTAGAATAAGATAATTTCGTTTAAGTATTTTTTTATATATCAGATTTTTCTCTACTTGTTTCCTTCGATGTGATGAAATTTGATTCAACAGTTGTATGTATGTATGTGTGTGTGTGTGAGTTGCTTTTAGACCAGATGGGGAATAGTGCCTCTAACCGATCTACCGACTTACATGGTAAAATGAACCTCCCTCGTAAGTCCCCAGAAGCGAATTTATTGAAATTCTATTCTTCAGTGCTTAATCGATTGTCATAAAAAAAATTTGAAAAGAAAAAATAAGACATTTTCAACATGGAGTCGCAACTCTACACCCTGGCCAAATAGTGTTGAATTTGTCTGTTTTTGTTGTTTTTTGTTTTTTTTTTAATTAAATATATTATAAGCTTTTGATGTGTGAGGAAAATATTAGCTGAAAAAAAAACCTTTCCTAATAGATTTATTCTAATTTATCTATGTGAATTATGATTTTACAATTGTGCTTTAAAGTATCGTTACATACTAAAAATGTTCACTCTTTTGTTCTAAATTAGCGAAAGTGAGGACAGAATATTTGACTCTAAGAACAACAGAAAAATAAGTTCCCTGGTATAAACCATGGTTATATTATTGATCTAACTTAATATTAATAATTTTCCATCTTTGGTATGTATGTGCACTGTTCATGTAGTACATTCAGCAGAAAATACTTGGATCTAGCTAGAGAGCTGAAAAAGCTGTGGAATATGAAAGTGACGGTGATATCAATTGTAGTTGGTGCTCTTAGAACGGTTCCCAAAGGCCTGGAAAAGAGGCTGGGGTAACTGGATATCAGAAGAAGACTTACTAACATCCAGCTCACAACGCTTAAGATCGGCTAGAATACCGAGAAAAGTCCTGGAGATCTGAAGAGATTTGCTATTACTCAGACTCCAGTGAAAGACCACTAGTTAAAACTGATGTGAAAAACTCACAAGGAGTGTAATAATAATAATAATAATAATAATAATAATAATAAGAGGAAGAACTACCAAACCAGGAAAAATCAGAACACTCCATGAAATGAAAATTACAACTAGTTGGGAATATTGAATGTGGACACCATAAAAAAAAAGACGAAGGAATAAGTATGAAAAGTGCCCTTCTGAAGAACAAGAAAACTTTTCGAAACCAAGCTCTGCAACAGTAATCTCATCAAAGGAATAAACACCTGGACAGTCCTCTTTGTAAGATACTCTGGACCATTCTTAAAATGGACAAAGGAGGAACTCGGGCAAATGGACTTAAGCACAAGGAAATTCATGACTATGCACAAGGTCTTACATCCAAGTGATTATAGAGATAAACTCTATGTGTCATGAAAAGAAGGAGGAAGAGGACTTATCAGCGTTGATGATTGCATCGGTGCAAAAATTGAAGAACTCGTGGAATACACTAAAAAGACCAAAGAAAGACTGATTACAGCAGCCAAAAACAGCAATGACATTATAAAAACAAACAGAAAAACAAGAAAAACTGGAAAAAAGAAATGGAAAGAAAAACAACTGCCAGTTGACTGCATTCGCTTATGTGATTAACCGTTTCATCTGTCTTCAAACAAATTACACTGCTATTCTGTTGCATATTATTAATTTTCGCTTTGATATAATTGGTCCTTGTGGTAGTTTTATGCTGTTATTAAAAGAGTTAGTAACATGTTTTTAAAGAACTCCCAACTTTAAATCAACGTTGTGTCACATTCTGGTCTCAT